>OY740796.1:55744594-55843439 GCA_963514005.1 Raja brachyura | reverse complement strand
CAGACAGAGCGAGAGAAAAAGAGGGTCAGAGAGAGAGACAGACAGAGAGGCAGAGAGAGAGAGAAACTGAGAGAGACAGAGCAGGGCTCGAAATTAGCGGTTACCCGGGTGCCAATGACCACCCAAAGTGCCACCAGGCAGCCTAAACGCCGACTCATTTTGCCCAGCTTGGTAAGCAAATACTGGTTTATACCGAGAGACACAAAAAACTGGAGTAACTCCGCGGGTCAGGCAGCATCTCTGGAGAATAGGAGCGTGAAGTCTCGATGGCGGCGGCTGTATTCCTCTAGTATCTTTGATTACGGGGCAAAGATACTAGGTGCGTGGGGACGAAGGGTCGGAGCAAAGGACAGGTCTCGAACAGCGGCCGCGACCGCCTCCTCCCGCACCCCGCCCAGCGGAAGGAGGCCCCTTTCCCCCCCCCCCCCCCCTCCCGGCTCGGTGAGCGAGAGGGGTTGTTTTGAAAGCTCAGTTTGTGGATTTGCAGCAGTATCTTTTGATTTGCAGGCAGCGGCCGCTATCGCCCTGATAACGGGCACTGCCTGCAAATCCGTTAATAGCGCTTTCAATACAACGCCTCTCGCATGCCCAAGGAGGGAGGGAGGGAAGGAAGGACGGGGAGGCCTCCTTCCGCCGATTGAAGCAGCTGCACTTTGACCTGCACCGTTCGGCCCCGCACCTTGATGTCGGCTGCCGGAGAAGGGGAGGCGGTGGCGAGGAGTTCCCAACCGCCTCCCCCTTTGGCGGCGGCACTGTGGCGTTGGACAGGGACGGCTAAGGCAGCGGGGCGATCTTGTCCGAGGAGCGCTGACCTTCCTTCCTCCCCACCTCCTCTGCCCCCCTCCCCCCCCTCTCTTTTTCCCCCCCACCCCCCCATCCCCCACTTATCCTGGGACCCCTCCTCTCCATCCCGCACTGATCGCCATTCCCTCCTCTATTCAATCCTCACTGACTTCCCCTGTGCTCCCCTCCCCATCTACCCCCCCCCAATCTATTCATGACCACCCTACCCATCTCAAATTGATTCTCCTGCCACCCCCCCCCCCAATCCATCCTACACTGGTCCCCCAATTCATCCTGTACTGTCCCCCCTTCCCATCCAACCTGCACTTCTCCCCCCCCCCATTCATACTGCATTGACCCCCCCCCCCATTCATCCCATACTGACCCACCTTCCATTTACCCTGAACCAAATCCCCCCATCCATCCTGTAGTGATCTTCCCATTCATCTTTTACTGATCCCCTCATGCATCCTGTACTATCCCCTCGTGCATCCTGTACTATCCCCTCATTCATCCTGTACTATCCCCTCGTGCATCCTGTACTATCCCCTCATTCATCCTGTACTGATCCCCTCGTGCATCCTGTACTGATCCCCTCGTGCATCCTGTACTGATCCCCTCGTGCATCCTGTACTATCCCCTCGTGCATCCTGTACTGATCCCCTCGTGCATCCTGTACTATCCCCTCGTGCATCCTGTACTATCCCCTCGTGCATCCTGTACTATCCCCTCGTGCATCCTGTACTATCCCCTCGTGCATCCTGTACTATCCCCTCGTGCATCCTGTACTATCCCCTCGTGCATCCTGTACTATCCCCTCGTGCATCCTGTACTATCCCCTCGTGCATCCTGTACTATCCCCTCGTGCATCCTGTACTATCCCTCGTGCATCCTGTACTATCCCCTCGTGCATCCTGTACTATCCCTCGTGCATCCTGTACTATCCCCTCGTGCATCCTGTACTATCCCCTCGTGCATCCTGTACTATCCCCTCGTGCATCCTGTACTATCCCCTCGTGCATCCTGTACTATCCCCTCATTCATCCTGTACTATCCCCTCGTGCATCCTGTACTGATCTCCTCGTGCATCCTGTACTGGTTCCCTCATGAATCATGTACTGGTTCCCTCATTCATCCTGTATTAATCCCCTCATTCATCCTGTACTGAATACCTATTCATCCTACACTGATCCCCTCATTCATCCTGTAGTGATCCTCCATTCATCCTGCACAGACCCTCCGATCCACACTGTACTGATTCCCCCCCATTCATCCTGTACTGATCCCCCCCACCATCCATCCTGTGCTGATCCCCCCCCCATTCAAGAAGAATGGGGGGGAACAGTCTGAAGAAGGGTCCTTAGCTTATTTCCTTAGCTCCATAGATGCTGCCTCACCCGCTGAATTTCTCCAGCATTTTTGTCTACCCCATTCATCCTGTACTGAACCCCCCCATTCATCCCGTACTGATCCCCCCCATCCATCCCGTACTGATCCCCCATTCAACACCACTGACATCCCCCGTGCTCTCCCCTCACAATTTTACATACTCCAACCAACACGTACTAATTCACTTGCCTCAATCCATCCATTCTGCACCGATTGCCTTCTCAAACCCCCCCCATCTATCCACCCCGCCCTGACCCTATTGTGATTCATGGTCTTCAGATCGAACATTGACTATGTTTGATAACCGAATACAATCAAATGTGTTTTAATTCCCAATGTTATTATTTGTTTTGGCACCTTTAAACATATTACCAAAAGAACATTTGCTGCAGTTATTATGTCCTTTGGCCATGTCTTGTCAGTTAGTGTAAAGTTTAACCTGTCAGATGGGTATAGTCGGATTTAACAGCTATTATCATAAAATGCCTTTAGAAATGTCCTTGCAACCTGTGTATTTGGTTATGGATAAATTATGTGGGAAGCCAGAGTGTTTCTGTGCCAATAGCAATAACGACCCATGCTATGGCCATGTCATGGTAATTTTCGGTCCTTCACAGAAAACATGCTTGCATCAATCTGTAGTGTGCATGGTCCAGGATTTATTGACACATGTTGATCATTTGCTGAATGATCCAACCACATTTTTGTTTGGAAGTAGAAAGAACTAATAGAAATTGCATTAATTGCAATGTGTAAAAAGACTTGAGATATTGTATTATAATTTTGCTGCATGTCATTGTGGTATATATCATGTCTTGATTGGTAAATATGTTTAGTTTGTGAGTTATTTGAAGCAGAAATAATATGTGAATGTAGACAAACGTGCTGGAGAAACTCAGCGAATGCAGCAGCATCTAGGGAGCGAAGGAAATAGGCAATGTTTCGGGCCCCTTCTTGAGACTGATGGATTTCTGCCTGAAAAGTTGCCTATTTCCTTCGCTCCATAGATGCTGCTGCACCCACTGAGTTTCTCCAGTACTTTCGTCTACCTTCGATTTTCCAGCATCTGCAGTTCCTTCTTGAGCATATGTGAATGCATTATTGAGCATAATTCTGACTGGTAACTACGCACTTCGTCCGAGCAAATTATCGCACGCGTCATGCAAACCGTCTTAAATGACCACCTAAACTGTCATTGGCAACCTAAAAAGCTGTCAAAGTTGCCTGGTTGACAACAGGGAAAAAAAGTTAAGTGAGAGCCCTGGAGAGAGAGAAAGAGACAGACAGAGAGAAATAGAGACAGACAGAGAGAGCAAGAGAACAAAGGGGACTATGAAGGCATGAGAGAGGAGCTAACCAAGGTAGACTGGAAAGGGATCCCAGCAGGAATGATAGTGGAACAGCAATGGCAGGAATTTCTGGGCATAATCCGGAAGGCACAGGTTCATTTCATTCCAAAAAGGAAGAAAGATTCTAAGGGGAGTAGGAGGCAACCGTGCCTGACAAGGGAAGTTAGGGATAGAATAACACTAAAAGAAAAGATGTACAACACAGCAAAGAGTAGCCGGAAGCCAGAGGATTGGGAAACTTTCATAGGACATTATAACAGAAGGAAACAAAATGGGCAATATGGGCTGAAAAGATGAAGTACGAAGGGAAGCTGGCCAGGAATATAAAGAAGGACAGTAATAACTTATTTAAATATGTTAAGGGACGGAGAGGGAGGAGGGAGAGGAGAGGAGAGGGAGAGGGAGAGGGAGAGGAGAGGGAGAGGGAGAGGGAGAGGAGAGGGAGAGGGAGAGGAGGAGAGGAGAGGGAGAGGGAGAGGAGAGGGAGAGGGAGAGGAGCTGGCCAGGGTAAGGCAACCGTGGCTGACGAGAAGTTAGGGATACAATAAAACTAAAAGAAAAGATGTATAAACACAGCAAAGAGTAGCCTGAAGCCAGAGAGAGACAGACGGAGACACGGAGGGAGAGGGAGACACGGAGGAAGAGGGAGAGAGAGAGGTAGAAAAGAGGGGTCAGAGAGAGGGGGACACCGAGAGACAGAGATAGGGATAGAGAAGGGGGACACAGAGAGGGGGACAGAGAGGGAGAGTGAGAGAGAGAGGTAGAAGAGGGGACAGAGAGGGGGGGGAGAGAGCGAGAGAGAGAGAGGCACAGAGAGGGAGTGGGGGGCAGAGGGACAGAAGGGGAGAGAGACACAGAGAGAGAGGGACAGAGGGAGTGGGGGACAGAGAGAGACGGACAGAGAGAATGAGAGAGGAACAGAGCGAGAGAGGGACGGAAAGGGAGAGATGAACAGAGATAGACAGAGACAAAGATAGATAGAGGGGGAGAGACAGAGAGGGAACGACAGAGAGAATGTGTTAGAGAAGATGGACACAAAGTGCTGGAGTAACTCAGCGGGTCAGACAGCATCTGTGGAGAAGATAAACACAATTTTGCAGAGGCCGATTAATCTACAACCCTGAACGTCTTTGAAATGTTGGAGGAAACCGGAGCACCCGGAGTAAAAACCCACGCAGGTCAAGGGGAGAACGTACAAACTCCACACAGTCAGCACCCATAGTCAGGATCGTACCGGGTCTCTAGCGGTGAGGCAGCAACTGCACTGCTGCGCCACTGTGCTGCGCAGAATTATATAACAGTTTCCTACGCCATAAACGCACTCAATATGTGCTAGTAATGTCCTCTTTGCCAGCTTGTTGACCCTCTGTGTTCCCCTCCTGCAGGGTTTAGGAGCCGTTGCGGTGGATGGAGAGACGGGGACGTGAGCGGCGATTCAGGGTGCCGGTGAGCCCCCCCCCCCCCCCCCCCCCCCCACCCCATCTCCTCGGTGCGCGGGCTGAGCTTCGATGGAGGACAACATGACGGGGCACAACAAGGAGAAGCATTATAAGTGTGACGTGTGTGGCAAAGCCTGGCAGCGCCCAAGCGAGCTTGAGACCCACCAGCGGGTGCACACGGGAGAACGCCCCTTCGACTGCTCCGACTGCAGCAAAGGCTTCAAGTCGTTACCGGAACTGAAAAGGCACATGCGCCTGCACACCGGGGAACGACCCTACACCTGCAACGACTGTGGCAAGGGCTTCACCCGCTCCAGCTACCTGCTGGTGCACCAGCGCACACACTCTGGGGAGCGCCCCTACACCTGCGCCCAGTGTGGCAAGGGCTTCACCCAGCCCAGCAACCTGCTGGTGCACCAGCGGAGCCACACTGGCGAGCGCCCCTACATCTGTGCTCAATGCGGCAAGGGCTTCACCCAATCCGGTCACCTTCTGGTGCACCAGCGCACCCACACTGGCGAGCGACCCTACACCTGCGCCCAGTGCGGCAAGGGCTTCACGCAATCCAGCACCCTGCTGGAACACCAGCGCACCCATAATGGCGAGCGCCCCTACACCTGCTCCCAGTGCGGCAAGAGCTTCACCAAGTCCAGTCACTTGCTGGTGCACCAGCGCACCCATACCGGCGATCACCCCTACATCTGTGCCCAGTGTGGCATTGGCTTCACCCAGTCTGGCACCCTACTGGTGCACCAGCGCACCCACACCGGCGAACGTCCGTACACCTGTGCCCAGTGCGGCAAGGGCTTCACCTGCTCCTCCAAGCTGCTGACGCACCAGCGGGTGCACGCCAGCGACCGTCCCTCCCCCATCCCGGTGTGTGAAGAGCGCTTTGCCATGGCCTCCCACGCCCTGTCTCACCAGCGTGTGCACACCAGTGGCCAGCCCTACGACTGTCCGTACTGTGGTGAGGAGTTTGACACCTCGCGGGGGTTGCGGCAGCACCGGCGGGCCCATGCCGGCGAGCAGCTACTCCCACTGTGAGCATGGTGCCGCGGGAGCGCCAGCAGGTACACACTGGAGAGAGACCCTTTGAATGTGCTGAGTGTGGCAAGGGTTTCACCCGCATGTCCAGCATGTGGCAGCACCGGCGTACCCACAGCGGTGAGCGTCCCTTCCCCTGCCCGTCTTGTGGTAAGGCGAGTCCACACCGGCCAGCGCCCCTTCATCTGCCCGCTCTGTGGCAAGGCATTTGCCCGCTCCAGCCTGCTGGCACACTGCCATGTGGATAGGTGCTGTTTTTGTAGACACAAAATGTTGGAAGGAATGGGTAACGTTTCGGGTCATTTCTTCAGTCACCCATTCCATCTCTCCAGAGATGCTGCCTGTCCCACTGAGTTACTCCAGCACTTTGTTTCCTTTTTGTAAACCAGCATCTGCAGTTCCTTCTTTTTAAGCCACTCTGGTGCCTTAAAGCTGCACATATACATTCCTATTTGTCCCCTTTCCCGACACTCTTCCCCCGCACTCATACACAAATTTTGTCCACTCCACCCTCTTGTGCCCCCCTCCTCTCACACACTCCCTCTCTTGCTCCCTGTCACTCTCACACACCCCCTCTCTCCCTCACACGCACATACACACTCCCTCTTGTTCTCTCTCACACACACACACTCCCTCTCTCTCACACACACCCCTCTTCTGCTGACTCACACAACCTCTCTCTTGGTCTCGCGCACACACCCTATCTCTTGCTGTCTCACACACTTCCTCTCTCACTCTCAGCCACACTCCCATTCTCTCTCTCACACACACACTCCCTCTTTCTTGCTCTTTCACACACACTCCCTCTCTCTCTTCTCTGACACACGCTCTCACACACTCACGTACACATGAGCACTCACACATGCTCTCTCCCACACAGTCTCACACACGTACTCTCTCACAGAAATTCTCACACGCTCTTTCTCTCAAACACGCACTCTGTCTCACACACACTCTCTCTCACACACACACACGCACTCATGCACACACGCTGAACACCTCTACTCTGTCTGCAATTACCAACCTGATCTCCCGGTGGCTCAACAATTCAACTCCTCCCAATCCGAATCCTACCTTTCTGTCCTCTGCGTCCTCCATGGCCAGAGTGAGGACCACCGCAAATTGGAGGAATAGCACCTCATATTTCGCTTGGGCAGTTTGCACCCCTGCGGTATGAATATTGTCCTCTAATTTCAGTTAGTCCCTACTTGCTCCTCCCCTTCTCTGCTCTCCCTCAGCCCACTGGCTCCACCTCTTCCTTTCTTCCCTCCTACATCACATCAGTCTGAAGAAGGGTTTCGACCCGAAACGTTGCCTATTTCCTTCGCTCCATAGATGCTGCCTCTTCCACTTAGTCCTCCAGCATTTTTGCCTCCCTTCGATTTTCCAGCATCTGCAGTTACTACTTAGGCGTTTTTAAGTGTTTTTTTAAAGAAAGTTTTGACACATTTGTGCCTGATGTAACAAATAAAGCAAGTTTATCCTGACCTCACTGTGAAAGAGTTTGATTAGTAAAATAAAATGGAAATTTGCTGAAAAACAGAAAGCAGTCAAAGTTAAGAGTTTTTCCCAGCAGAATAAAGTCTGGGAAAACTTAGAAGCTTGGTTTTTACTAATCACTGAAACAATGTATTAACATAGAGATGCATTGTCTGGGCACAGCACCATATTAGATATCTGTCTGAACTGCCTGTCCCAGCCAAGGACAAGGTAGTGGCTTTCAACCAGGTCTTACAAGCTTGTTGTAAGGCCTGGTTGCCCATTCTGGAACCAAGATGGAAGTCATTTCAAAACAAAATTGAGTTAGTTGTCCTTCTGGAATGGGCAGCTGTACTGAAGCTGTGCCAAGGTTTGAGAATAAGGCTGACATTGCAAATATATATGTTCAGCCTCCCTTGTTTCCCTTAAGCTATGGATCTTTCACTCAGATTTAGAAGGTGTGTTTTATTGATAAGAAAATGTATAAATACTCTAACTTTCCTTTGGTCTTTGAGTGGAGCCCGAGAAGCATTGAGCAACATGTGTGCTCTTTGTAGATCTCTCCACTCCCGTCTGGCAAATTGATTAAAAGATTGTTTTGGTGCAAGGTGTAACGGACAAATAATGGATTAGCTGTACAAAAGAAAGTCTTGACGCATTTGTGCCTTGCATAACAAGCAAAGCAAGTTTTTCCTGACCTCGCTGTGTTCTTCAGAATTCTTTAGAATTCATGTTGTGCTATCAATAATTAAATTGATTAGTAGGACTGGATGTTACAATCCCTAAGGTTTTTCACTACTATTAACATTTGATATTCTTGGCGGTGACCACTAGGTGATTTTGCTACCAATCAGACACATCTCCAGTTGTGTACCTGAAAATCACTGGGTGATCCGGCCTTTTATCACAAGACACCCTCAGTCGAGACAGGCCTACCGCAGGGTGATCAGACCCGGGTGTATGTCTTATGTTTAGCCTGTAGATGATCACGAGGCAGCCCAGACAGCATATTTTCTCTTCAGCCACAGCCAGTGACTGCTACATTTGGCTTTTTTCCTTCCATTTTCCTCTCTAACACTGACTGTGGCTGGTTGGGCTCTGGACTCGTGTCCGTTGGTGGGACAGTACTTGGTTGAGCTTGGCCTGGGGTGCTGATACCCTGTGGACTGTGGTGATTAACCTGCCACTGGGCTTCACTCGATTGATTTGGCCTTAGAAAGTAATGGTCAATGCAAGGCCCCTCATTAAGCTCTCTCAGGCACTTTTTCCTGCCCTAGTGGATCTTGAGACCCTTCTCTGATGTTATCTTTTCCCAGCCACAGATGTAACTTCGTAGCTTATGTCCTGCCGGGGCTGCTGCTCTGTCAATTGCTGTTCTAGTTGTCTTATTCATAGTCGATTCCTTCCATAGCAATATAAGGGTGGATCCAAAATGTTGATTAGTGATGGATCCTACTGGCATGAGGTGCTAGCCCATGCCAGCTACTACAATTGACATTTGATATTCTTGGGGGTGACCACTAGGTGATTTTGCTACCAATCAGACACATCTTCAGTTGTGCACCTCAAAATCACTGGGTGTTTCGACCTTTAATCACGAGACACCCTCAGTCGATGCAGGCCTACCGCAGGGTGATCAGACCCGGGTGTGTCTCATGGTTAGTCTCTACATGGTCACGTGGCAGCCGAGACAGCATCTTTTCTCATCAGCCACAGCCAGTGACTGCTCCAAAAAATGCCAACAATCTCCAGAAATGATAAGAAATTATTCTTGCCTCCATGCATATCTGTAGCCGCAGGGCAGTCGCACACCTCCCCACTACTTCAAAGATAGTTCCTGCACTTGGCAATATCATTTGGTGATAAGCAGCTGAAACGCGGCGGCAGGGCTACAGACAGTCTGCCACCCGGGTGAATCACGCCATGTGGGGGTCCGGGAGGCGATGCGCCCCATTGTGGGGGTCCGGGGGGGGGGTGAATCACCCCGGTGTGGGTTGGGGGGGTGAATCGCCCTGGTAATGGGTCGTGGTGCTGGTGTAGCGCAGTCAGTGACACTGGGTGGGGGAGGTACCGGACTGTCCCCAACTCCTGGGTTTATGGCACCGTGTGTCCACTGCACGGTGCCGCGGCTCCGCTCCACCCTGCCCCGTGTGTGTGCTGTCGACCCACAGCCCATGACAGTGCGGTGGGAGCCAGCCAGTCGAAGTAAGGGATGGGAGGTAGCCAGCTTGGGGGAGTAAAGGGGATGGGGTAGCCAGTTTGGGGAGTAAGGGATGGGAGATAGACAGCTTGAGGAAGTAAAGGGGATGGGGGGGGGGGTGGCCAGCTTGGGGAGTAAGGGATGGGGTAAGCCAGCTTGCGGAGTAGGGGATGGGAGGTAGTCAGCTTGGGAGAGTAAGGGGAATGGGAGGTAGCCAGCTTGGGGGAGTAAGGTGAATGGGAGGTTGCCAGCTTGGGGTAGTAAGGGGAATGGGAGGTAGCTAGCTTGGGGGAGTAAGGGACAGGCGGAATTGACAGCCCCGCGACACCATTGCTGCCACGAGGAGCAGCACCAACACTCACCGCCTTCCACCGAGGACCACCGAGGATACCGCTGTTGTCGACCTGCCAGCACGGCCTCACCCGTGGCCGTTGCCACCGACACCACCGACCCTCGCTGCTTTCCAGTTCATCCGCTGACCGGCATTTCCGACACTTCGTTCGTGTGCCATTGCACTCACCGCGGGCCTCGGCCAGTGACTCTGCCGGCTCTGGCAACTCCACCGCCCACCATTTTTCCCATCGATGAAAAATCACAGAGATATTAATGTTTTTTGAAACTTCACCATTATCTCTGCTGCCCTCGCTGGCGGCAGGGGGAGGGACTATAATATCTGGAAGTGCGCCTCACTCAGTCTCTGCCACACCCAGGAAGTCAGAGGGTCACGGCTCTCTGAGGTGCAAGTAACACTGAACGCACGTCTATTCCACGGTGAGTCGCCTTGATGTGGCTGTATAGTGGCTGCTGCCAAATTGTTTGCCTTTTCTTTTTAAAGTTTGTTTTCAAAAAATTGATTGGTTGTCAAGTGGCTGCTGCCAAATTGTTCGCCTCGCCTTTTAAAAAGTTTGTGTTCACAAAATGAATTTTGGTTGTCAAGTGGCCGCTGCCAAATTGTTTGCCTCACATTTTAAAAAGCTCGTGTTCACAAAATGAATTTTGGTTGTCAAGTGGCTGCTGCCAAATTGTTTGCCTAACCTTTTAAAAAGTTTGTGTTCACAAAATGAAATTTGGTTGTCAAGTGGCTGCTGCCAAATTGTTCACCTCGCCTTTTAGAAAGTTTGTGTTCACAAAATGAATTTTGGTTGTCAAGTGGCTGCTGCCAAATTGTTTGCCTCGCCTTGGTTTTTAAAATCATTGCACCATTTTTCAGATGGATAAAGCATGAATAAACATTTTATTAGATCAGGACTGTTTAATTGCAAAATTGGTGCTCATTCCGTAACATTAGTGGCAAGATGGCGCCGATGACGTCATTTCCATTTAACGTCAAGATGGCACTGACTGCGTCGTTTCCGGTTCGTGGCAAGATGGCGCTGACTGTAGAAGGCATAGTGAAGATGTTGTTGAATAATTCAAGAGAGCTTACTGCGCTGTCTATGGTGACTGTGTTTGTTGGACGTTTTTGCTTCACCAGCAGCTGCCTCTACAGGAGGCTTTAAACGTTTGAATCATTCGGTTTACACAATGTATGTTCACCACGTTCTGATGTTACTTAACATTTTAGTATTGGTTGTGAGTCTATGTGAGTCTATGAGTGAATCTGTCTGTGTGTGTGAGTGTGTCTATGTGTGTCTGTGTATATATGTGTGTGTGTCTGAGAGTCTGTGTGTGTGACTCTGAGGTGGTGTGTGTGTGATCAACAAATAGTACAAATAATATAGTATTTCGTAGTTCAGAGCTTATTCCTTATGTTTAATAGCCTGATGGCTGTCAGGAAGAGGCTGTTCCTCAATGTGGATGTTACAGTTTTCAGTTTACAAAAGTCGGATGTGACTCCAGAAGTCGGCCATAAGTCAGTCAGTCAACAAGGCATGATTCAGTCTGGCAGTCCAGAGGCCATGAGTGAGTCAGTCAGTCCCCATCCCCCGCTGCAGGACACCCCCTCCCTCATCAGCACACAAAAGCCCCCGCCTGAAGCCGCCCCGCTCCCTCAGCTGCAGGACGTTTGCCACCCTCTGAGTGGGAGATTGCAACCTTCATTTGGTCAGCCCTGTTTCGACTAATGCAACCAACTCGATGAGCACAAACAGAAGATCAAATAGAACAAGTTGCCCAACAACTTTAGGCTGTGCACGCCACATGAAAGAAGAAGAAGCCACCCCCGACAGCCCCGCCCCAAAAATGTTTTTACACTAATTCTTCAGTGAGTCCAGAGGGTTGAGAATTAAACAAATTACAACCACTCAATCTCTCTATATTAAAATTGTCTCTTTTTAAGAGACAGTGAGCAGCAGAACACAACAAGAGACACAACATGAGACACAACAAGAAAGAACTTAATAATTCTCATCTTTAACATTTAATTTGTTCTTATATTTTAAGAGTAATTCACAATTTTCCACTTTTCATGCCTGCGTATTCTTCATCACAATGGGAACCTAATAGGCAGGAATGGCTGCTCTGTGGGAAAGATGCTAAGAGTGCATAGGTGGGAGTTGTGGGGAGATGGACTGAATGCGTGGGGGGGGGAGGGGAATGGCAAGGAGCAGAGTGGGGAGGGGTGACTGAATGAATTACCAGCGTACCAGGCGTGAGTGACTGAACTGCCAGCCCACCATCCGTGAGTGATTGCACTGCCAGCCCACCAGCCCAGAGTAAGTGAACTGCCAGCTATGACTCACTGAACTACCAGCCCAATAATCTATTCAGTCCACCCTCTCCCCTTCTCTCTCACAGAGTCTGACACCTGTTTTGGGCACAATTTATGGCAGTTTCTCAGCTGCCAGCCTGCCAGGTCTGAGTGTACTGCCAGGCCTCAGTGACTGAGCTGCCAGACCAATAATCCATTCGGCCCACAATGACCATACTAGCCCTCTTGAAACCAGACCATTTGGCCCACAACATACTAGCAAAACAGAAAGCCCCCCCCCTGCCCCCCCCTCCCCCAACTGGCGAGCAATATTGGAATTGGTGAAGAGGTGGAATATTGCATTGGGTGACCAGCCCTCCCGTGTGATGCTGGTACCTAACAGTTCCCACTTAGCTTAGTCCCCATTCTAAATGTCTTACTACTTATTCTTAAACTGTGGCCACTGATTCTGGACTCCCCCAACATCTGGAACATGTTTCCCGCCTCTAGCGTATCCAAACCCTTGATAATCTTATATGTTTCAATAAGATCCCTTCTCATCCTTCTAAACTCCAGAGTATAAAAGCCCAGCCGCTCCATTCTCGCAGCATATGACAGTCCCGCTATTCCGAGAATTAACCTGGTGAACCTACGCCAGGCTCCTTCAATAACAAGAATGTCCTTCCTCAAATTTGGAGACCAAAATGCACAATATACTCCAGGCGTCGTCTGGCGCCAGCGGCCTACGAAGCCGCGGAGTCTCCTACCAGCACGGGCCGCACTCGGAAGAGGAGGAAACGGTGCAACAGGAAGCAGCAGCACGGTACTCATGGGGGGCTAATGGCAAAACTGAAGGCTAACCCCTGCAGGACACCACTTCCGTCCATTCTGCTCGCTAACATCCGCTCCCTGGAGAATAAGCTGGACTACCTGAGGCTGGACCTGGTAACCAAACGGGAGGTGAGGGATTGCTGCGCCCTGATCCTAACAGAGACGTGGTTAAACTCGTCTGTTCCCGACGGCGCCATTAGCGTGGAGGGGTTAACAACATTCAGGTTGGACAGAAGCTACGCTCTCAGTGGGAAATCCCGGGGTGGTGGTGTGTGCATTTACACTAATAACAGCTGGTGTAAAAATGCCACAGTGGTGTCAAATTATTGCTCCCCAGACATTGAGTTGTTGACAATAAAATGCAGACCCTTGTATCTGCCCAGGGAATTTACCATTATAACCATCACAGTCGTGTACATCCCACCCAGTGCAAACACTAAGGAGGCCCTGAATGCTCTTTATCATTCCATTAGTGACCTGCAATCTATACATCCAGATGGTGTTTTCATTGTTGCTGGGGATTTTAACCAGCCCACATGAAGCCAGTTCTCCCACATTACTACCAGCATGTAGACTTCGCAACCAGGGGAACACACTGGACCTAGCCTATACAAACATCAAGAAGGCATTCAAGGTAGTCCCCCGCTCTCACCTTGGCTCCTCAGACCATACCTCTGTGATGCTAATTCCTGCATTCAGGCCCCTGCTTACCAGAGAAAAACCTACTGTGAAGCAGGTCAGGGTCTGGCCAGAGGGAGCTATGACAACACTACAGGACTGTTTTGAATGCACGGACTGGGACATGTTCAAGAAGGCTGCAATTGTCAGTCAACACATCAACCTGGAGGAGTACACTGTGTCCATGTCTGCTTACATGGAAAAGTGCACAGAGGATGTCTGTGTCACCAAGACCATCACTATACGGGCAACCAGAAACCCTGGATGACCACAGAGGTACATGGAATGCTGAGAGCATGTAATGCCGCATTTAAATCCGGTGACGTGGTGGCATTCAGATCCGCAAAAGCCAACCTGAACCAAGTCATCAGGCTGGCCAAGCATGCCCATGGTCAGAAAATCCAGAGCTTCTTTCATGACCCCATGAACACCAGGCGCATGTGGCAGGGAATCAAAACAATCACGGACTATAAGACTGCTCCACCACCCTGTGATGACATCATTGAGTTCCTCAATGAACTCAACAACTATTTTGGTCGGTTCGAGGCATTGAATAACACACCTGCAAGTAAAGGTATTCCTCACTGTGATGAACAGGCACTCAGTCTTGACATAGTGGTTGTCCAGAGGATCCTAAAAGGAGTGAACGCATGAAAGGCGGCAGGCCCTGATAACATACCAGGGCGGGTGCTCAGGGAATGTGCTGATCAGCTGGCACATGTCCTTACGGACATATTTAACACCTCGCTGAACCAGGCTGTCATCCCATCATGACTACCACCATCATACCAATGCCAAAAAAATCCAATATACAATGTCTCAACGACTACCGCCCTGTAGCACTCACTCCCATAATGATGAAGTGCTTTGAGAGGCTGGTCTGGGACCATATTACCTCCAGACTCCCCTCCACACTTGACCCATACCAGTTTGTTTACAGGCCAAACCGCTCCACAGGGGACGCTGTATCCTCCGTACATTTAAATCAATTAGAAAATATAATACATTACAAAACCAGCTGTGTATGTGCTGTAAAACATGGCACAATTACCCTTCATCAAGAAAACAAAACAGAACCAGAAAGTAAATGTACAAACTATTTACATATTATTTGTCTCATCTTATACTATTATCTGATCATATAAATGTTAATTGTCCACTTCATTAACTCTTTCAGACATTTTACCATTTGCACATATGACCCACGTTTCTGTGCTTATTTCAAACCTGTCTATAGTCCATCTCCTGTGATACCCAGTATGGTGCAAAGATCTTCCTCTGACAGATTTGCCAATCCTCTCTGGCTGCCTGCTTTATTCGTCCCCCCGACCAGTGGTCTCACAGCAGTTCTCTATTCAACACATCTCTGGACGTAATCTGATCTGATGTAAATCTTCTCCAGTGTAGGTACTGCCTTAGTCAATGTCCTGAAGGATTTAACTCCAGAATCTAGGAAGATCTTGAGCTGTGCCGGGAATGGAGACTTGGCTTTAATATTTTTCTCCCATAGTTGCTTAATCGCCTGTCGTACCTCTTTACGTTTTTGCTGGACTTCTGGCGAGTAGTCTTGATCAGAATACACTCAGTCCCCATCATATATTATCTTTATGCTGTTTCCAAGCACGTTGCAACACGAGATCTTTCGTATAATAGTCTAAAAATCTGACTATTATAGATCTTGGTGGGGCTAGCTCTGCACTTGGTCTAGCTGCGAGGGACCTATGTGTTCTCTCTATATTAATAGTTATATCTTCCGGGAGTTCTAGGGAATTCCTCAACAGTTCATTTACAAACTGGAACATGTCCTTTTTTCCCTTTCCCTCTGTAACTCCATATATCCGCACATTTTTACGCCTTGCTCGATTTTCCAGGTCCAGACATTTCTCTGTTAATTTAGCTTCTCTCTGTAACAGGTGGTTACAGAGAGAAGCTAAATGAGACTCTTTCGTGTCTCATTTCTTTATCTTCTGTTGAACTTAGTCTGACCTCAATTTCCTTCCATTTTCCTTCCAGCTTTTCCATTCGACCTGTTAAATCCTTCATTTTATTCTCCACTGTAGTTAATCTCTGTTTGGTACCTTCTGAGGCTTCTTTGTGTTCTTTCCTCAACTTCCTCAACTCGGAGAGAATTAACGGGCTTTCCTTATCAAACTTGGCGACTTGAGGTGAGTCTCTGAAGGTTAGTTTCTGACCTTCATTCCTTCCTTTTCCTCCTCGCTCACACGCCTTATGTCGACCCATCGATTACACAGCCTTCGCTGTCAAGGCATCACCGGAAGTATAAAGATTAGTTCTTTCTTGTCGTGTCTCTTCTTGTGGTCTGCTGCTCACTGCCTCTTGATGGCTATTTAGAGACAATTTTAATATAGAGAGATTGAGCGGTTGAAATTTGTTGTAATTCTCAATCCTCTGGACTCACTGAAGAATTTGTGCAAAACAATGTTTTGAGGCGGGGGCTGTCGGTGTTGGGTGGGGGTGGCTTCTTCTTCTTTCATGTGGCGTGCACAGCTTAAAGTTGTAGGACAACTTATTCTATTTGATCTTCTGTTTGTGCACGTTGAGTTGATTGCATTAGTCGATATTGGGCGGACCACGTGAATATTGCAATATTATTTATACTATTTGTTATTTGTTGTTCATACACACACCCTCCACCTCACACACACACTCTCACACACACACAGACTCTCACACACACGTCCACAGACTCCCAGACACACACACACACACACACACACACACAGAGTCTCAGACACACACACACTCACACACCCTCACACACACTCTCACATGCACACGCACATACATACACTCACGCACACCATACACAGACAGACTCACTCACTGACACACTCACACTCACAACCAATACTAAAATGCCAGGTAACTTCAGGACGTGGTGAACATACAGTGTGTAAACCGAATGATTCAAACGTTTAAAGCCTCCTGAAGAGGCAGCTGCTGCTGAAGCAAAAACGTGCTTTAAATAACGTCCAACATGGACAGAGCAGTAAGCTCTCTTGAATTATTCAACGACGTCTTCACTTTGCCTTCTGCAGTCAGCGCCATCTTGCCATGAACCGGAAGTGACGCAGTCAGTGCCATCTTGACGCTAACAGGAAATGACGTCATCGGCACCGTCTTGCCACTAAACGGAAGTCACGGAATGAGCGCCAATTGTGCAACTAAACAATAACAAATAACAGTCTTGATCTAATAAAATGTTCACGTTTTATCCATGCAAAAAACAATTAAAAAAACCAAGCCAAGGCAAACAATTTGGCAGCAGCCACCTGGCAACCAAAAATCATTTTGTGAACACAAACTTTTTAAAAGATGAGGCAAGTAATTTGGCAGCAGCCACCTGACAACCAAAACTCATTTCGTGAACACAAACTATTTAAAAGGCGAGGCAAACAATTTGGCAGCAGCCACCTGACAACCAAAATTCATTTCGAGAACACAAACTTTTTAAAAGGCGAGGCAAATAATTGGGCAGTAGCCACCTGACAACCAAAATTATTTTTGTGAACACAAACATTTAAAAAGGCGAAGCAAACAATTTGGCAGCAGCCACCTCAGAATCAAATTAATTTCGTGAACACAAACGTATTAAAAGACGAGGCAAGCAATTTGGCAGCAGCAACCTGACAACCAAATTCATTTTGTGAACACAAACGTATTAAAAGGCGAGGCAAGCAATTTGGCAGCAGCCACCTGACAACCAAAATCCATTTCGTGAACACAAACTATTTAAAAGGCGAGGCAAACAATTGGGCAGCAGCTACCTGACAACTAAAATTATTTTTGTGAACACAAACTTTATAAAAGGCGAGGCAAACAATTGGGCACCAGCCACTTGACAACGAAAAATCTTTTGGTGAACACAAACTTTTCAAAAGGCGAGGCAAACAATTTGGCAGCAGCCACCTGACAACCACAATTCATTTCGTGAACACAAACTTTTTAAAAGGCGAGGCAAGCAATTGGGCAGCAGCCACCTGACAAAGCGAACACAAACTTTTAAAAAGGCAAGGCACGCAATTGGGCAGAAGCCACCTGACAAATTGAACACAAACTTTTTAAAAGGCGAATCAAGCAATTGGGCAGCAGCCACTTGACAACCAAAATTCATTTCGTGAACACAAACTATTTAAAAGGCGAGGCAAACAATTGGGCAGCAGCCACCTGACAACGAAAATTCATTTTGTGAACACAAACTTTTTAAAAGGCGAGGCAAACAATTGGGCAGCAGCCACCTGACAGCAACATTCTTTCTATCACAATTAAACATTTTCTACCTATTAAAAAATAATAATAATAATTAGAGCCAATGTTAATATGTAACCGATAAATGAAGACCCCAGCTACATTGGTAGCAGAGTCCCTGGAATCCTGGATATTTAATATGTAACCATTTAACAAAGCTTGTAGTGGTTCGGACTATGATATTTACATGCCTCTAATAAAATTTAACTTTAAAAAAAAATGGCGAGGCAAGCAATTGGGCAGCAGCCATCTGACAAACAAAATTCATTTCGCGAACACAATCTTTTTAAAAGGTGAGGCAAGCATTTGGACAGCAGCCACCTGACAACCAAAATTCATTTAGTGAAAACAAACTTTTTAAAAGGCGAGGCAAGCAATTGGGCAGCAACCACCTGACAAAGTGAACACAAACTTTTTAAAAGGCGTGGCAAACAATTGGGCAGCAACCACCTGACAACGACAATTCATTTTGTGAACACGAACTTAAAAAAAAAAGGCAAGGCAAACAATTGAGCAGCAGCCACCCGACAACCAAAATTCATTTTGTGAACACAAACTTAAAAGCAAAAGGCGAGGCAAACAATTGGGCAGCAGGCCCCCGACAACCAAAATTCATTTTGTGAACACAAACTTTTTAAAAAATGCGAGGCAAACAATTTGGCAGCAGCCACATCGAAGGGACTCACCGTGGAGTAGACGTACATTCAGTGTTAGTCACAGCTCAGAGACCCACGACCCTCTCGCTTCCTGGGTCTGACAGAGCCTGAGTGAAGCACAACACTTCTGGGATTTATTGTCCCTCCCCCTGCTACCAGCGGGAGCAGCAGAGAGAACAGAGAGAATGGAGTATTTTTTTTAAACATTAATATCTCTCTCATTTTTCATAGATGGGAAAAATCCTCTGGTCCAGGAAGTTGGAGGGGGGCTCTGAGTGAGGTGGCCTAAAATGACGGCCGTAGGTGGCGGCGTTCTCTCGGAAATCGCACCACAGCAAGCCAAAAGCGGTCAAGATCAGACTTTTAATAATATAGAAGATACACACATGAATAAATAAAACAGATAAACTGCAAATAAACTAATAATGGGATATTAATGTTGAGTTTTGTTTGCGTTGAGTTCAATAGCCTGATGGCTGTGGGGTTGTGTGTATTTTGTTCCCCTGTGTGTTTATAACATTATCTACCTCAGTTTTACACCAGACCGGGTTTATTTTGCTCCCCTGTGGGTTTATAACATTATTTACCCCAGTTTTAACACAGACCGGGTTTATTTTGCGCTCCTGTGTGTTTATAACATTATTTACCTCCGTTTTACCCCAGACCGGGTTTATTCCGCCCCCTTGTGTGTATTATAACATTATTTACTGTATTATAACATTATTTACCGTCACTGTATGTCATGTTGTTACTTGTGGGCAGAGCACCAAGGCAAATTCCTTGTATGTGAATACTTGGCCAATAAACTTACTTACTTTACCCCAGACGGCGTTTATTTTGCTCCCCTGTCTGTTTATAACATTATTTACTTCAGTTTTACCCCAGACCGGGTTTATTCCCCCAGACGTGTAGTTTATTTCGTGATTTATTGATCATTTACAGACAGGGGGAGAGCCAGAGAGAGGGAGATGTCTATAACGTGTTTTATCTCAGGACGCTGCTCCAGACGGCAAGTTTATATTATTTCCCTCAGACATGCAGTGTATGTGGAGATTTACCTCAGGTCTCCCCCAGACTGGGTTTATTTCGCTCTGCTACTGATTGATAACATTATTTACCTCAGTGAATGTGAGGGGTTGATGGCGGCCATCTTTGTGAGGGGTTGATGGCGGCCATCTTGGTGAGGGCTTTACAGTGGCAGATTATTATATAGTTCAAGAGATTGGTCCCTCCAGCCACTTAGGAGAAAGCATGGAGTTTGGAGAATGTCATTTTACGCATGTCAGCTCTCCACCAGACTTGCAACGCCTCTTGAAAGATAAATAAGTCTTTTGATAAATAACACAGCCTTTTGATTAATAGTTTATTTATTGCTGAAGAAAAACTATAAGATATTCATCTAACCTTGTTGTTTGACTCGTGCACTTTAATCTTCGTCGAACTTCAGCAGGTCGCTTAGAAACGTTAGAAAATCATCACATAGGAAAGCTCCTCCTTGGTTGAAAGGTCCTCCATCGCCATGCTCCTCTGAACTAAACTAACAAATTACTAGCTTCTGCGCAAGAATCTCCACAGCCAACACATCCCCGACGACGCAGTAAATCCCACCCACGTAATTACAGGCAGGCAAAATTTAAAGGCAAATGCCATCATTATGACACGCAAAATTAAGCCAAATGGCCACTACAGGGTTGACAGCGACCATCTTGATGAGAGGTTGACGGCGGCCATCTTGGTGAGGGGTCGCCGTCAGTGGCGCTGGTTGACGGCAGCCATCTTGGTGAGGTGTTGACGGCAGCCATCTTGGGAATTGCCCTTGAAAGCGCCATCTTGAGAAGGTACCAATGGCCCACTCACTTGTGATCCATTCTCCCCTCTAAACCGGTCTTGTCCACGCTCCTGTCCAAGCGTCTTAGTTTCCAACCTTGGAATACGCTTCATGCGCCTGGGACACATACAAAACTGGTCATAACAAACTAGAAGGGGTACAGAGGAAAGCAGCACACTTTTGCATCGGGAACTACCATAGAGGTAGCAGTGTCACCCAGATTCTGTCCGACCTGGAGTGGGAAACGCTGGAAACAAGAAGGGCAAGGAACAGACTAGCCATGTTGTACAAGATTCAAAAGGGGATGGTGGGCATAACTGCGGATTGATACATAACATACTCAACAGAAAGGAGAACAAGAAAGAGAAATGATATGCAAATAGAAACTCCATTCGCCAGGACAGATATTTATAAGAACTAATTATTTGTAAAAACCTTAAGGGAATGGAATAAACTAACAAATAGTCAAATCATCTTCACGAGAGTTTTAAGGGGGCCACTAACAGCACGCACAACACATCCAAGTTGGCGATATGCAGAGTACTGCCAACTACAAATTCAGAAGCTTCAGAAGGATCAATGCATGGAGGAAGGGACTGGGGATGCTGCATTAAACCGAAGATAGACACAATGTGCTGGAGTAACTAGGCGGGATGGGTAGCATCTCTGCAGAGAAGGAATGGCTGATGTTTCAGGATCATAAGGATGGAGGAGCGGCCTTTGGGACTGTATCCTGCCTCCCGCTCTGACGGGCCGCGTCAGCGGAAAATGGGGGCACGTCCCTCCTCCCCGGCCCAATGTCACAACGGACTAGGCCCCGGCCCCTCCTTGCATCTGCCCCTCCCCCCCTCCCCCCCCCCATGCTGAAGTAACTCAGCAGGTGAGGCAGCATCTATGGAGAAGGAATAGGTGACGATTCGGGTCGAGACCCTTCTTCAGACTGATGGTGTGGGTGCAGAGTAGACGCGGTCACCTGGTTCAAGGGGGAAGGGGAAGACCTAGTTATGAGCAAAGATTATAGAGGAACAAGATGCGCCCATCAGCAAAAAAAGCGTAGTATCGCATGTGTGATTGCCAACGCCATTTTAGCGGAGGGGCTCGACCAGAGATGGCGTCAACTATGGCATCTACATCATTGGGAAACTAGGCTCCTCTATAATCTTTGCATCTCGATCTCCCTCTGTGTAATCCACTCCAAAGCTACAGAGCAGTTGTAAGCAAAGATTATAGAGCAAGATGCATTAGAAAGTTATTAGATTTATTTGTAATAGATCTTTACTTACCTCTCGATCCCTCTATCCCGTCTTCGCTCTACCCCTTCTCTTCTCTCTATCTCCCTCTCTTCTCTCGATCTCCCTCTCTTCTCTCTCTCTCCCCTCTCGATCTCTTTGTCACCCCTCTCGATCTCTTTCTCTTTTCGGTCCCCTCTCTTATCTCGATCTCTCTCCCCTCTTGATCTCCCTCTCTTCTCTCTTTCCCGCTTGACCTCTTTCTCTCCCCTCTCTTCTCTCGATCTCTCTCTCCTCTCGATCTCTTTCTCACCCCACGATCTTTCTCTCCCCTCTCGATCTCTCTCTCCCCTCTCAATCTCTCTCCCCTCTTGATCTCTCTCTCTCCCCTCTCGATCTCTTTCTCCCCTTCCTTCCCTCTCTCCCTTCCCTCCCTCCTTTCCCTCCCTCCCTTCCCTCCCTCTGTGTGAGAGTTGGCAGCCCTGCTATGCCTTAGGTCCAAAAGAGGATAGAAAGAAATTACATAATGGTGTTTGTAAGAAGATTTTAATAAGCTCTTCTATCTGTCCCACCATATATTTATATGAATGTGTGTTTGTGTGTGGTTGTTTGAAGCTGCACAATGCAATGCAAGGGAGACTACGCAAAGGTGGGGGCTGGGGAGGAAAGATGGGAGGGAAATGGGGGACCAGGGGGAAAACATTACAATTAAATTAACTAAAATATGTGAGCGGATAGATGCGTTATATCAAACACTGTTCCCTACAACTGATTACTCCAAGGATGATAGAGTGGATCGAAGGATCTTTGGAGCTACTATTTTACATGTAAACATATATGAATCAGTAAATATTTGTCACTAACCCAACAGCAATTTACATAGCCTGCCATAGACAAACGCATGCAATAAAAGTCCACATCAAAATATCCTTTATTCAAAAGACTATGAAACATTCCTGTTTACAGGCATCTCACTTACAACTGCTATGTAGCTTTGGAGCGGATTACACAGCGGGAGGCATACCGCCAAAATGGCGGCCATGACGTTCCGTTACGTACTACACACCAGTCCATTGGATTTCGGAGGAGTGGCCTTTCTTGCTCCTCTTTAATCTTTGCTGATAAGGTTCCACATTGGAGACTATTGGGCAAAAGTTGGGCACATGGTATTGGGGGTAGAGTGCTGACATGGATAGAGAATTGGTTGGTGCTGGGACCGCAGCTATTTACAATTTACATTAATGATTTAGATAAAGGGATTACGTAATATTACCAAATTTGCAGATGACGCAAAGCTGGGTGGCAGTGTGAACTGTGAGGAGGATGCTATGAGAATGCAGGGTGACTTGGACAGGTTGGGTGAGTGGGCAGATGCATGGCAGATGCAGTTTAATGTGAATATATGTGAGTTTATTCACTTTGGAGGCAAAACAGGAAGGTAGATTATTATCTGAATGGTGTCAAAGGAAAAGTACAACGGGATCTAGAGGTCCTTGTACATCAGTCAATGAAAGTAAGCATGCAGCTACAGCAGGCAGTGAAGAAAGCCAATTGCATGTTGGTCTTCATAACAAGAAGAGTTGAGTATAGGAGCAAAGAGGTCCTTCTGCAGTTGTACAGGGCCTTGCGAGATCACACCTGGAGTATTGTGTGCATTTTGGTCTCCAAATTTAAGGAAGGACATTCTTGTTATTGAGGGAGTGCAACGTAGGTTCCCAAGGTTAATTCCTGGGATTGCGGGACTGTCAAATACTGAGAGAATGGAACGGCTGGGCTTGTATACTCTGGAGTTTATAAGGATGAGAAGGTATTTTATTGGAACATATAACATTGCTAAGGGATTTGACACGCTAGAGGCAGGAAACATGTTCCCAATGTAGGGGGAGTCCAGAACAGGGGCCACCATTTCAGAATAAGGAGTAAACCATTTAGAACGGGGATGAGGACACACATTTTCACACAGAGAGTTGTGAGTGTGTGGAATTATCTGCCTCAGAGGGCGGTGGAGGCCGATTCTCTGGATACTTTCGAGAGAGAGCTAGATAAGGCTCTTAAAGATAGCGGAGTCAGGGGATATGTGGAGAAGTCGCTGCTCGTGGACTGCACAGTCCAATGGCACGCGGGCGAAGTGTCGGAAGTGCCGGTCAGCGAATGAACGGTAAGTCAGCGAAGGTTGGCGGCTCCAGCGAGGCAGCGAGGGTCGGCGAGTCGGTGTCAAAGGCCACGGGGAGGCCATGCGGGGAGGTAAACGACAGCGTAATCCTCGGTAGTCCAAGCCCGAAATCAGTCAGGAAGGCGGTGGGTGTTGGTGCTGCTCATCATGGCAGCTATGGTGTCGTGGGACTGTCAGTTCCGCCTGCCCCTTACTCCACAAAGCTGGCTACCTCCCATTCCAGCCCCGCCCCCATCTGATGTCTCAGCACGTTCCATTGTGTGATGTCACAATGCCATCCCTCACATGGCCAATCGCAATGGATCTCATCTGCCTTTGCTCCAGCCCCAGCCCCACCCCCGCCACCTGTGTCGAAGCGCGTGATCACGAGTGTGGGAATAGAGGGAGAGGAGTGTGGAATAGATGGGCTGCCCCAACTCCTGCCCACACTTCCCCCTCCCCCCCACTCTTCCACCTCTCCCCCTACCAGTCTCTCGCCCACCACCCCTCCCCCTCTTCCATCACTCCCCCCACCTCTCCCCTCCTCACTCTTCCACTTCTCTTCCCCCCACCCACTCTCTCCACCTCTGCCCCACCCCTCTCACATCCCCTCCCCCACCCCTCATTCCCCTTCCACCCCTATCCCTCTTCCCCCCACCCCCTCCCTCTTGCACCACTCCCCGCTACCCCTCTCCTATTCATTCCCCTCTTCCCCTCTCACCCCCCCTCTCTCTTCCCCCTCCCTCCAACACTTCTCTCCACCTCAGCCCCGCCCCTCTCACACCCCCTCTCCCACCACCCTACCCCCCGCTCTCTCCCCTTCCCCTCTCCCATTCCCCTCATCCCTTCTCCCCACCTCTGCCCCTCCCCTCACATTCCCCCTCTCTCTTCCCTTCCCCCTCTCCCCCCCTTCCGCCTCTCCTCTCCCTCTCCAATCTCTCCCATTTCTTCCTCCCTCTCCCCCCCCCTCCCTCCCTCCCAGCCTGTGTGTTTGAGGGGTGGTTAGTGTGCGTGTGATGCCACAGGCCCCCTCCCCCCCCCCCCCACGTGTTCGGGGAACAGACCCAACGGGTCTGCACTTAGTCTAGTTTCATCTAAATCAGTGGAAAATTTCATGTAGTTCCGTTAAGTGGGTCACGAAAATTGATTTCTAGACACATTTTTGATGCTCGGCCCACAGCCTATGGGTGGAATTCTCAGTGATAAAGTATGCGATGAATTACCCCGTGATACTGAACTGACACTTGCCCGAGCTGAACATGGTTGTCGTATTAATGAGATCACGACCTCTCACACCAGGTCATTGGGACCCGGGCCGCATTCCTCAT
The DNA here is from genome assembly GCA_963514005.1 of Raja brachyura. The sequence continues at coordinate 55,818,156 of OY740796.1, read as the reverse complement.
ACCATGTTGATGCTACCGACACTTACTACCGTAACCAGCGCTCACAACCCCACACATCATCTCGATAATCTCAAAGATTATTGGAAAGTGTTCTAACTGTAGCGGCTCCCACCCTGCAGATCGCAAACTTTGCTTTGCTCTCGGAAAAATATGCCAATTTTGCAAAAGAAGATATAATTTCTCAAAATGTTGCAGTACTCGTGGAATCCGATCACTCCCGAGGCAGTCTGTACACTGGTTAAAACATGAAGCTGCTGATAGCAAGTACCAAGAGCTAGCAGCGCCTCCTCCAGCACTACTCCCTGAGCATGAAGATAGCAGCCATAACATAAACTCCCTGGTTGCGTCCAATAACAAGCAACTCGACCCTGAAGTTTCACTTCATGTCAACAACACCATTACTGTTGCAAAAATCAACAATGGAGCCAAATGCAACGTCTTGTCATTATCCGAATTTAAACGGATCAGAAATGCCGAATGTATTGTAAACACGTCGACTACTTTGTTAGCCTACAATAGGCAATAAGCAATAGGTGAAGGAGTAGGCCATTTGGCCCTTCGAGCCAGCACCACCATTCAATGTGTTCGTGGCTGATCATTCCCAATCAGTACCCCGTTCCTGCCTTCTCCCCATATCCCCTGACTCCGCTATCTTTAACAGTCCTATCTAGCTCTCTCTTGAAAGCATCCAGAAAACCTGCCTCCACAGCCCTCTAAGGCAGAGAACTCTCTCTGTGAGAAAAAGTGTTTCCTCGTCTCCATTCTAAATGGTTTACCCCTTATTCTTGAACTGTGGCCCCTGGTTCTGGACTCCCCCAACATCGGGAACATGTTTTCTGCCTCCAGCGTGTCCAAACCCTTCACAATCTTATATGTTTCAATGAGATACCCTCTCATCCTTCTAAACTCCAGAGTGTACACAGAGTGTCACGTAGCATCTGGAGTATCGCATACAGTTCTGGTCACTCCATTGCAGGACTGATGTGGAGGCTTTGGGGAAGTTGCAGAGATGGTTAACCAGAATGGCTTAAAAACAAGGAACTGCAGATGCTGGCTTACAAAAGGACACAAAGTGCTGGAGTAACTCAGCGGGGCAGGCAGCATCTCTGGAGAGATGGAATGAGTGACTGAAGATATGACCTGAAACGTTACCCATTCCTTTCACCATTTTGTGTCTACAAAAGCAGCGCCTATCCACATGGCGGTGTTCCAGCAGGCTGGAGGAGTGGGCAAAGACCTTGCCACAGAGCGGGCAGGTGAAGGGGCGCTGGCCGGTGTGGAATTGCCGGTGCTCCAGCAGGTGGTCAAGGCAGGTGAAGCCCTTACCACAGGATGGGCAGAGCAAGGGATGCTCACCAGTGAGGGTAAGCCGGTGCTGCCACAGGCTGGACATGCGGGTGAAACCCTTGCCACACTCAGCGCACACAAAGGGTCTCTCTCCAGTGTGTATCTGCTGGTGCTCCCGCAGTCCCGAAGTGCTCTTGTGGGAGCTGCTGCTCGCCGGCGTGGGTCCGCCGGTGTTGTCGTAATCCCCGTGAGCTGTCAAACTCCTCACCACAGTACAGGCAGTTGTAGGGCTGGCCACTGCTGTGCACGCGCTGGTGAGACAGGGCGTGGGATGACATGGCAAAGCGCTCTCCACACACCGGACCGGGGACGGGACGGTCGATGGCATGCACCCGCTGGTGGGACAGTAGCTTGGAGGAGCGGGTGAAGCCCTTGCCGCACTGGGCGCAGGTGTAGGGGCGCTCACCGTAGTGGGTGCGCTGGTGCACCAGTAGGGTGCCGGACTGGGTGAAGCCCTTCCCGCACTGGCTGCAGGTGTAGGGGCGCTCGCCGGTGTGGGTGCGCTGGTGCACCAGCAGGTGACTGGACTGGGTGAAGCCCTTTCCACACTGGGCGCAGGTGTAGGGGCGCTCGCCGGTGTGGGTGCGCTGGTGCTCCAGCAGGGTGCCAGACTGGGTGAAGCCCTTGCCGCAATGGGCGCAGGTGTAGGGGCGCTCGTCGTTGTGGGTGTGCTGGTGCACCAGCAGGTGACAGGACTGGGTGAAGCTCTTTCCACAGTCGCTGCAGGTGTAGGGGCGCTCCCCGGTGTGCACGCGCCTGTGCACCTGCAAGTCCGGTGACGACTTGAAGCCTTTGCCGCAGTCTGAGCAGGTGAAGGGCCGCTCACTGCTGTGCACCCGCCGGTGCTGCCATAGCCCCGACAACTGGGCAAAGCTCTTGCCACAGTTGGAGCAACAATAGGGCTTCTCGCCCGTATGCACCCGCCGGTGTCTCTTCAGGTGATTCGCCGTCTTGAAGCTCTTGCCGCAGTCGGAGCAGGTGAAGGGCCTCTCGCCGGAGTGCACGAGGTAGTGCTGCACCAGGTTGTCATAGCGGGTGAAGCTCTTGCCACATTCCGAGCAGTTGAAGGGGTGTTCTCCCGTGTGAACCCATCGGTGGATCTCCAGCTGGCTCGGGTGCTGACAGGCCTTTCCACACACATCGCACTCATAACGCTTCTCCTTGCTGTGCCCCGTCATGTGGTCCTCCATCGGAGCTCAGCCCACACACCAAGCAGATGGGGGGGGGGGGGCTCCCTGGCACCCTGGTCGCCCTCAATGGCTGCGCACGTCTCCATCTCTCTGTACACAGCAACGGCTCCTAAACCCTGCAGATGGGGAACACAGAGGGTCACAAGCTGGCAAACAGGACATTACTAGCACATATTGGGTGCGTTTATGGAGGAGGAAACCGTTATATAATTCTGCGCAACACAGTGGCGCAGTGGCACAGTTGCTGCCTCACCGCCAGAGACCCCGGTTCGATCCTGACTAAGGGAGCTGTGTGGGTTTTTACTCCGGGTGCTCCGGTTTCCTCCAAAATGTCACCCATTCATTCTCACCACAGATGCTGCCTGGCCCACTGAGTTACTCCAGCACTTTGTCATAGAGTGTTACAGCGTTGGAAAGAGGCCCTTCGGTTTCTCTCTGTCTCTCTCTCTATCTCTCTCTGTCTCTCTATCTCTCTCTCTCTATCTCTCTCACACACTCGCTCTCTCTCAATCAATTTTCAATTTCAATTTTTCAATTTAAAAAAATGTATTGGCATGATAAAATAAATTGTTATATTGTCAAAGTATTAAACATGACATACATATTTAAAATGCACAAATATCAATACAAGTATACAGTGCATGGATAGATATGTCTCTGTACATAAACTCGCAATAGACCTATAGCCCTTTATTGATTGCTACACATTCTTGCAGCTGTAAGCAGTACAACAGAGTAGCAAGTTTAGCAATTCAATATTAATTTCTTAGTGTGAGTTAATGTCAATTAGTGTGTGCGTGCATATTGGTCATTCACCGTCTCTCGGGTTATGGCATGCTGTTACATATTGTGCACCAAGATGTGCCGTATTTGCTTCACCAAGGTTTATTCTTAGTTTTGATGTATCATCTAGTTCTTTAAAATCTGGTGTAGCCAGACTGAGATTTTCAAAGTATATTTTCCTTGTTTTGTCAATTTTTTTGCATTTTTGTAGGAAGTGCACCTCTGTTTCAACCTCATCTGTCAAACAATGGCCGCATATTCTTTCTCTTGGTTGTCAGAATCTCTTCTGTCTTCCTTTTTCAATTGCCAAATAGTGGTAACTTAACCTGTATTTGGTGAGGGTCTGTCTCTGCATTATGTCTCTAACAGTTGAGAGATGGTCTGCCAATTTATAATCTCTTTTCAGGTTACAGTAACATTCAAATCTGCTTTGGCTTTTGGTTTCTTTATCCCAATGTTCCTAATATGTTTCTTTACATTGTTTGATAATTTGGTTCACTCTAACTGGTGACTGGAGATCAGTATTGATCTGAGGATGGTCAGGGTTTATCTGGATAGGGTTTAACTGAATAATTAACTGAATAGGGTATCGGGAGGAGGGGGGGAGGGAAGGAGAGGGAGGCCTCCTTCCGCCGGATGGGGTGCAGGAGGACGAGGTACAGCCGCTATCGCGGCAGCTGCTGCCGCTGTTCGGGGCCCGTTGTTCGCTCCGACCCTTCGTCACCCCGCTCCTAGTATCTTCGCCCCGCAATCAAAGATACTAGAGGAATACAGCCGTCGACACGAAACGTCACGTTCTCCAGAGATACTGCCTAACCAGTGGAGTTACTCCAGTTTTTTTAGTCTATCGGTTTAAATCACTATTTCCTTGCCAAGCCGGGCAAAATGAGTCGGCGTTTAGGTTGCCCGGCGGCACTTTGGGTAGTCATTGGCACCCAGGCAACCACAAATTTCGAGCCCTGCTTACATGTTCAACTGCAGATTGACAACACCACGGCCGTGGCGTATGTCAATCATATGGGTGGAATCAAGTCGAAATCATGTGATGGATTGGCTAACACTATTTGGCACTGGTGCATAAAAAATATTTGGATTTCAGCTGTCTAGAATCAATATGGTGGCAGACACCAGGTCACGCAAATTCAACGACAACACCGAGTGGATGTTGAATCATGATGTAATTGATGAAATTGTCCTTCGGTATGGGATACCAGATATCGACTTGTTTGCATCCAGACTTAATCACCAGGTACCGAAGTATGTTTCATGGGAACCAGACTCAGGGGCAGTGGCGGTGAATGCATTGGAATTTTGGCCTTCATAAGAAGAGGATTTCAGTATACGATTAGAGAGGTTCTTCTGCAGTTGTATAGGGCTCTGGTGAAACCACATCTGAAATATGTACAGTTTTGGTCTCCTAATTTGAGGAAGGACATCCTTGTGATTGAAGCAGTTCAGCGAGGTTACCATAGAATATGGGAACATAGGGCGTGCAGCAGCTTCCTGACCTCTCTCTGTATCTCACTCTGTCCATTTCTCTCTCTCTCTCTCTGTCTTTCTCTCCCCCTCTCTGTCACTTTCTGTCTTTCTGCCTCTGTGTCTGTCTCCCTCTCTCTCTCCGTGTCTCTGTCTCTCTCTCTCTCTCACTGTCTCACTCTGTCTCTGCTTCTCTCTCCCTGTCGCTCTCTTTCTCTCTCCCCCTCTCTCTCTCTGTCTCTCTGACTGCCACTCTCTCCGTCAATTTCAATTTTAATTTTCAATTAAAAAAAACTTTATTGGCATGATAAAATACATCGTTATATTGCCAAAGTATAAAACATAACATACATATTCATATGAATGTTATGTTTGTATGGAGAGATATGTCCCTGTACATAAACTCGCAATAGACCTATAGCCCTTTATTAATTGCTTTCTCTCTGTCTCTATCACTCTGTCTCTCTCCCTTTCCCTCTCCCTGGCTCTCTCTCTCTGGCTCTCTCTCTCGATCTGTATCTTTCTCTCCCCCTCACACTCTCTCTCTCTCTCTCTCTCTCTCTGTTTCTCTCCCTCTGTCTCTCTATCTCACAATCTCTCTCTTAATCTTTCTCTCTCTGTCTCTCTCTCTCTCTCTGTGCGTCTCTCTCTCTCTCTCCGTCTGTCTCCTCTCTGTGTGTCTCTCTCTCTCTGTCTGTCTCTCTCTCACTCTGTCTGTTTCTGTCTCTCTGTCTGTCTGTCTGTCTCTGTCTGTCTCTCTTGCTGTCTTTCTCTGTCTCTCTCTCTCTGTATTGAGTCTAGAATTTGGGAGGTCACGTTGCAGTTGTACAAGACGTTGGTGAGGCTGCATTTAGAGTATTGTGTTCAGTTCTGGGCACCATGTTACAGGAAAGATGTCATTGAGCTTGGAAAGGGCACAGAGAAGATTTATAAGGATGTTGCCGGGAATCGAGGGGCCTGAGCTACAGGGAGAGGTTGGGGCAGGCTGGGACTCTATTCATTGGAGCACAGGAGGATGAGGGGTGATTTTATAGGGGTGTACAAAATCACCAGAGGAATAGATTGGGGAGACACACAGAGTCTCCTGCCCTGAGCAGGGGAATCGAGGACCAGAGGATATGGGTTTAAGTTGAAAGACGCGGGGGGTGGAAAAAATTGAATAGGAATCTGAGGGGCAACATTTCCACACAGAGGGTGGTGGGTGTATGGAACGAGCTGCCGGAGGAGGTCGTTGAGGCTGGGACTACCACTACACTTGGACAGGTACATGTAGGTATGTTACAAAACTTACCTTGAGCAGCGCTGCAGTTCTGCCGCTCCCCGTGTGCGCGACTTTGGCGCCTTTCAGAGGGGGGCGGGCTTAAAGTGCCGTTTTTCTACAGACTGGGAAAATCGATCCATGTCGGTCGATTTCGTTGCGGAAGAAAAATTGCTCCGACATTTCATGAATGAAGGTATTTTTAAATTACTCTAAATTATTTATTAACTAGAGTAATTTAAAAATCACCTTCAAAAGCCGTGAGCACCGACAACCGGAAGGAGTTTGCATAGGAGAGAAGAAAAGGTAAATAGTTTATTTTTATATTAAAAGTTGTTTTTTTGGGAGTCTTTAATAATATTTTTATGTTGCGAAATGGGGTCCCCAAAAAATGAACAGACAGTATTTTTCCTCCCGACTTCACCGCTAACCGCAACGTTCCAATCCACCGCATTCCACTAAAACCCACTCGCTAGTTGATTTAAATGGCCATTAATTTACAGGCATAAAACACTAAATTCCTTCCATTTGGCCCAGAAATTCATGAAAATGAGATTTAAAAATTATGTTATATTGTGGATTATTGTGTGAATGTTATTTGGACACTTAGGCAATTTAAAAAAAGTTTATCTTTTCTTAAGAAATGGATAGATGTTTAGATCTACTCATTGAATTTTGTAATTAGCTACAATTAGATAACTAACTAATTATATGCTTTAATTTCAGGTAAGATTGTTTAATATTTGTTTCAGAATGCTACAATCTATAATAACTGAAAATTTCATTGAGTTCTCTTAATTTTTAAGAATGTTATGGACTTTTAACTTTTCCAGATCACAGCTTTTGAGTTAAGTCAATTGAAAGACAATGGGGAACAAGATGCTAATTTCCGAGTATGAAAATGGTCATAACTTTCTTAATACTGAAGATATGAAAGTGAATTAGGTGTCAAATTAAACTTCTTTTTATGCTTTTTCTGATGGGATAAATTGCAGACTTGTTTTTTAAAATCTCAACATTTTGTAACATTGCTAGTACATGGATAGGCCAGGTTTGGAGGGATATGGGCCATACGCGGGCAGCAGGTGGGACGAGTGTAGAAGGGGCGTGTTGGGCCGAAGGGCCTGTTTCCACCCTGTGCCTCTCCCTCCCCTCTCTCACTCTGCCCCCCCCCCCCCCCTTCCCTCTCTCACTCACTCACTCTCTCTCTCTCCACACTCTATGAGCAAGTGACTGCAGCATTTTACCTCTAGTGTGCGGAAGCACCATCATGGAGCCGAGCTGAAGCCGCCGCGTCGCTTCTCTCCACAGTCGCTGCCCGTCTGTCTGTTCCGCTGCGTCACATTCACCGACATTTTGTGTCCACCTTCGCATTTAAAAACAAACCGCCATCTTGCAACTTCCGGGTGAAGCCACGGCCTCGCACTGACGGTGACGTCACGGCGCGGGGTGGGCGGGGCTAGTAAACGTCACGGCGCATGGTAGGCGGGGCAATATGACGTTACGGCGCAGGGTGGGTGGGGCTCTTTGCAACGCTGTTTCACTCTGTGAATCTCTGACAAAGTTCTGGAGTATCTCAGCAGGTCAGGCAGCATCTGTGGAGAAGATAGACACAAAGTGCTGGAGTAGCTCAGCAGGTCAGGCAGCATCTGTGGAGAAGATAGACACAAAGTGCTGGAGTAGCTCAGCAGGTCAGGCAGCATCTGTGGAGAAGATAGACACAAAGTGCTGGAGTAGCTCAGCAGGTCAGGCAGCATCTGTGGAGAAGATAGACACAAAGTGCTGGACTATCTCAGCAGGTCAGGCAGCATCTGTGGAGAAGATAGACACAAAGTGCTGGAGTAGCTCAGCAGGTCAGGCAGCATCTGTGGAGAAGATAGACACAAAGTGCTGGAGTAGCTCAGCAGGTCAGGCAGCATCTGTGGAGAAGATAGACACAAAGTTCTGGAGTAGCTCAGCAGGTCAGGCAGCATCTGTGGAGAAGATAGACACAAAGTGCTGGAGTAGCTCAGCAGGTCAGGCAGCATCTGTGGAGAAGATAGACACAAAGTGCTGGAGTAGCTCAGCAGGTCAGGCAGCATCTGTGGAGAAGATAGACACAAAGTTCTGGACTATCTCAGCAGGTCAGGCAGCATCTGTGGAGAAGATAGACACAAAGTTCTGGAGTAGCTCAGCAGGTCAGGCAGCATCTGTGGAGAAGATAGACACAAAGTGCTGGACTATCTCAGCAGGTCAGGCAGCATCTGTGGAGAAGATAGACACAAAGTGCTGGAGTATCTCAGCAGGTCAGGCAGCATCTGTGGAGAAGATAGACACAAAGTGCTGGACTATCTCAGCAGGTCAGGCAGCATCTGTGGAGAAGATAGACACAAAGTGCTGGAGTAGCTCAGCAGGTCAGGCAGCATCTGTGGAGAAGATAGACACAAAGTGCTGGACTATCTCAGCAGGTCAGGCAGCATCTGTGGAGAAGATAGACACAAAGTGCTGGAGTAGCTCAGCAGGTCAGGCAGCATCTGTGGAGAAGATAGACACAAAGTGCTGGACTATCTCAGCAGGTCAGGCAGCATCTGTGGAGAAGATAGACACAAAGTGCTGGACTATCTCAGCAGGTCAGGCAGCATCTGTGGAGAAGATAGACACAAAGTGCTGGACTATCTCAGCAGGTCAGGCAGCATCTGTGGAGAAGATAGACACAAAGTGCTGGAGTAGCTCAGCAGGTCAGGCAGCATCTGTGGAGAAGATAGACACAAAGTTCTGGAGTATCTCAGCAGGTCAGGCAGCATCTGTGGAGAAGATAGACACAAAGTGCTGGACTATCTCAGCAGGTCAGGCAGCATCTGTGGAGAAGATAGACACAAAGTGCTGGAGTAGCTCAGCAGGTCAGGCAGCATCTGTGGAGAAGATAGACACAAAGTGCTGGAGTAGCTCAGCAGGTCAGGCAGCATCTGTGGAGAAGATAGACACAAAGTTCTGGAGTATCTCAGCAGGTCAGGCAGCATCTGTGGAGAAGATAGACACAAAGTGCTGGAGTAGCTCAGCAGGTCAGGCAGCATCTGTGGAGAAGATAGACACAAAGTGCTGGACTATCTCAGCAGGTCAGGCAGCATCTGTGGAGAAGATAGACACAAAGTGCTGGAGTAGCTCAGCAGGTCAGGCAGCATCTGTGGAGAAGATAGACACAAAGTTCTGGAGTATCTCAGCAGGTCAGGCAGCATCTGTGGAGAAGATAGACACAAAGTGCTGGAGTAGCTCAGCAGGTCAGGCAGCATCTGTGGAGAAGATAGACACAAAGTGCTGGAGTAGCTCAGCAGGTCAGGCAGCATCTGTGGAGAAGATAGACACAAAGTGCTGGACTATCTCAGCAGGTCAGGCAGCATCTGTGGAGAAGATAGACACAAAGTGCTGGAGTAGCTCAGCAGGTCAGGCAGCATCTGTGGAGAAGATAGACACAAAGTGCTGGAGTAGCTCAGCAGGTCAGGCAGCATCTGTGGAGAAGATAGACACAAAGTGCTGGAGTAGCTCAGCAGGTCAGGCAGCATCTGTGGAGAAGATAGACACAAAGTGCTGGACTATCTCAGCAGGTCAGGCAGCATCTGTGGAGAAGATAGACACAAAGTGCTGGAGTATCTCAGCAGGTCAGGCAGCATCTGTGGAGAAGATAGACACAAAGTGCTGGAGTATCTCAGCAGGTCAGGCAGCATCTGTGGAGAAGATAGACACAAAGTGCTGGAGTAGCTCAGCAGGTCAGGCAGCATCTGTGGAGAAGATAGACACAAAGTGCTGGACTATCTCAGCAGGTCAGGCAGCATCTGTGGAGAAGATAGACACAAAGTGCTGGAGTATCTCAGCAGGTCAGGCAGCATCTGTGGAGAAGATAGACACAAAGTGCTGGAGTAGCTCAGCAGGTCAGGCAGCATCTGTGGAGAAGATAGACACAAAGTGCTGGAGTAGCTCAGCAGGTCAGGCAGCATCTGTGGAGAAGATAGACACAAAGTGCTGGAGTAGCTCAGCAGGTCAGGCAGCATCTGTGGAGAAGATAGACACAAAGTGCTGGAGTATCTCAGCAGGTCAGGCAGCATCTGTGGAGAAGATAGACACAAAGTTCTGGAGTATCTCAGCAGGTCAGGCAGCATCTGTGGAGAAGATAGACACAAAGTGCTGGAGTAGCTCAGCAGGTCAGGCAGCATCTGTGGAGAAGATAGACACAAAGTGCTGGACTATCTCAGCAGGTCAGGCAGCATCTGTGGAGAAGATAGACACAAAGTGCTGGAGTAGCTCAGCAGGTCAGGCAGCATCTGTGGAGAAGATAGACACAAAGTGCTGGAGTAGCTCAGCAGGTCAGGCAGCATCTGTGGAGAAGATAGACACAAAGTGCTGGAGTAGCTCAGCAGGTCAGGCAGCATCTGTGGAGAAGATAGACACAAAGTGCTGGACTATCTCAGCAGGTCAGGCAGCATCTGTGGAGAAGATAGACACAAAGTGCTGGAGTATCTCAGCAGGTCAGGCAGCATCTGTGGAGAAGATAGACACAAAGTGCTGGAGTATCTCAGCAGGTCAGGCAGCATCTGTGGAGAAGATAGACACAAAGTGCTGGAGTAGCTCAGCAGGTCAGGCAGCATCTGTGGAGAAGATAGACACAAAGTGCTGGACTATCTCAGCAGGTCAGGCAGCATCTGTGGAGAAGATAGACACAAAGTGCTGGAGTATCTCAGCAGGTCAGGCAGCATCTGTGGAGAAGATAGACACAAAGTGCTGGAGTAGCTCAGCAGGTCAGGCAGCATCTGTGGAGAAGATAGACACAAAGTGCTGGAGTAGCTCAGCAGGTCAGGCAGCATCTGTGGAGAAGATAGACACAAAGTGCTGGAGTAGCTCAGCAGGTCAGGCAGCATCTGTGGAGAAGATAGACACAAAGTGCTGGAGTATCTCAGCAGGTCAGGCAGCATCTGTGGAGAAGATAGACACAAAGTGCTGGAGTAGCTCAGCAGGTCAGGCAGCATCTGTGGAGAAGATAGACACAAAGTGCTGGACTATCTCAGCAGGTCAGGCAGCATCTGTGGAGACGATAGACACAAAGTGCTGGAGTATCTCAGCAGGTCAGGCAGCATCTGTGGAGAAGATAGACACAAAGTGCTGGAGTAGCTCAGCAGGTCAGGCAGCATCTGTGGAGAAGATAGACACAAAGTGCTGGAGTAGCTCAGCAGGTCAGGCAGCATCTGTGGAGAAGATAGACACAAAGTGCTGGAGTAGCTCAGCAGGTCAGGCAGCATCTGTGGAGAAGATAGACACAAAGTGCTGGAGTAGCTCAGCAGGTCAGGCAGCATCTGTGGAGAAGATAGACACAAAGTGCTGGAGTATCTCAGCAGGTCAGGCAGCATCTGTGGAGAAGATAGACACAAAGTGCTGGAGTAGCTCAGCAGGTCAGGCAGCATCTGTGGAGAAGATAGACACAAAGTGCTGGACTATCTCAGCAGGTCAGGCAGCATCTGTGGAGAAGATAGACACAAAGTGCTGGAGTATCTCAGCAGGTCAGGCAGCATCTGTGGAGAAGAGAGACACAAAGTTCTGGAGTATCTCAGCAGGTCAGGCAGCATCTGTGGAGAAGATAGACACAAAGTTCTGGAGTAGCTCAGCAGGTCAGGCAGCATCTGTGGAGAAGATAGACACAAAGTGCTGGAGTAGCTCAGCAGGTCAGGCAGCATCTGTGGAGAAGATAGACACAAAGTTCTGGAGTAGCTCAGCAGGTCAGGCAGCATCTGTGGAGAAGATAGACACAAAGTGCTGGAGTAGCTCAGCAGGTCAGGCAGCATCTGTGGAGAAGATAGACACAAAGTGCTGGAGTATCTCAGCAGGTCAGGCAGCATCTGTGGAGAAGATAGACACAAAGTGCTGGACTATCTCAGCAGGTCAGGCAGCATCTGTGGAGAAGATAGACACAAAGTGCTGGAGTAGCTCAGCAGGTCAGGCAGCATCTGTGGAGAAGATAGACACAAAGTGCTGGACTATCTCAGCAGGTCAGGCAGCATCTGTGGAGAAGATAGACACAAAGTGCTGGAGTATCTCAGCAGGTCAGGCAGCATCTGTGGAGAAGATAGACACAAAGTGCTGGAGTATCTCAGCAGGTCAGGCAGCATCTGTGGAGAAGATAGACACAAAGTGCTGGAGTAGCTCAGCAGGTCAGGCAGCATCTGTGGAGAAGATAGACACAAAGTGCTGGACTATCTCAGCAGGTCAGGCAGCATCTGTGGAGAAGATAGACACAAAGTGCTGGAGTATCTCAGCAGGTCAGGCAGCATCTGTGGAGAAGATAGACACAAAGTGCTGGAGTAGCTCAGCAGGTCAGGCAGCATCTGTGGAGAAGATAGACACAAAGTGCTGGAGTAGCTCAGCAGGTCAGGCAGCATCTGTGGAGAAGATAGACACAAAGTGCTGGAGTTGCTCAGCAGGTCAGGCAGCATCTGTGGAGAAGATAGACACAAAGTGCTGGAGTATCTCAGCAGGTCAGGCAGCATCTGTGGAGAAGATAGACACAAAGTGCTGGAGTAGCTCAGCAGGTCAGGCAGCATCTGTGGAGAAGATAGACACAAAGTGCTGGACTATCTCAGCAGGTCAGGCAGCATCTGTGGAGAAGATAGACACAAAGTGCTGGAGTATCTCAGCAGGTCAGGCAGCATCTGTGGAGAAGATAGACACAAAGTGCTGGAGTAGCTCAGCAGGTCAGGCAGCATCTGTGGAGAAGATAGACACAAAGTGCTGGAGTAGCTCAGCAGGTCAGGCAGCATCTGTGGAGAAGATAGACACAAAGTGCTGGAGTAGCTCAGCAGGTCAGGCAGCATCTGTGGAGAAGATAGACACAAAGTGCTGGAGTAGCTCAGCAGGTCAGGCAGCATCTGTGGAGAAGATAGACACAAAGTGCTGGAGTATCTCAGCAGGTCAGGCAGCATCTGTGGAGAAGATAGACACAAAGTGCTGGAGTAGCTCAGCAGGTCAGGCAGCATCTGTGGAGAAGATAGACACAAAGTGCTGGACTATCTCAGCAGGTCAGGCAGCATCTGTGGAGAAGATAGACACAAAGTGCTGGAGTATCTCAGCAGGTCAGGCAGCATCTGTGGAGAAGAGAGACACAAAGTTCTGGAGTATCTCAGCAGGTCAGGCAGCATCTGTGGAGAAGATAGACACAAAGTTCTGGAGTAGCTCAGCAGGTCAGGCAGCATCTGTGGAGAAGATAGACACAAAGTGCTGGAGTAGCTCAGCAGGTCAGGCAGCATCTGTGGAGAAGATAGACACAAAGTTCTGGAGTAGCTCAGCAGGTCAGGCAGCATCTGTGGAGAAGATAGACACAAAGTGCTGGAGTAGCTCAGCAGGTCAGGCAGCATCTGTGGAGAAGATAGACACAAAGTGCTGGAGTATCTCAGCAGGTCAGGCAGCATCTGTGGAGAAGATAGACACAAAGTGCTGGACTATCTCAGCAGGTCAGGCAGCATCTGTGGAGAAGATAGACACAAAGTGCTGGAGTAGCTCAGCAGGTCAGGCAGCATCTGTGGAGAAGATAGACACAAAGTGCTGGACTATCTCAGCAGGTCAGGCAGCATCTGTGGAGAAGATAGACACAAAGTGCAGGAGTATCTCAGCAGGTCAGGCAGCATCTGTGGAGAAGATAGACACAAAGTGCTGGAGTAGCTCAGCAGGTCAGGCAGCATCTGTGGAGAAGATAGACACAAAGTGCTGGACTATCTCAGCAGGTCAGGCAGCATCTGTGGAGAAGATAGACACAAAGTGCTGGAGTATCTCAGCAGATCAGGCAGCATCTGTGGAGAAGAGAGACACAAAGTTCTGGAGTATCTCAGCAGGTCAGGCAGCATCTGTGGAGAAGATAGACACAAAGTTCTGGAGTAGCTCAGCAGGTCAGGCAGCATCTGTGGAGAAGATAGACACAAAGTGCTGGAGTAGCTCAGCAGGTCAGGCAGCATCTGTGGAGAAGATAGACACAAAGTTCTGGAGTAGCTCAGCAGGTCAGGCAGCATCTGTGGAGAAGATAGACACAAAGTGCTGGAGTAGCTCAGCAGGTCAGGCAGCATCTGTGGAGAAGATAGACACAAAGTGCTGGAGTATCTCAGCAGGTCAGGCAGCATCTGTGGAGAAGATAGACACAAAGTGCTGGACTATCTCAGCAGGTCAGGCAGCATCTGTGGAGAAGATAGACACAAAGTGCTGGAGTAGCTCAGCAGGTCAGGCAGCATCTGTGGAGAAGATAGACACAAAGTGCTGGACTATCTCAGCAGGTCAGGCAGCATCTGTGGAGAAGATAGACACAAAGTGCTGGAGTATCTCAGCAGGTCAGGCAGCATCTGTGGAGAAGATAAACACAAAGTGCTGGAGTAGCTCAGCAGGTCAGGCAGCATCTGTGGAGAAGAGAGACACAAAGTTCTGGAGTATCTCAGCAGGTCAGGCAGCATCTGTGGAGAAGATAGACACAAAGTTCTGGAGTAGCTCAGCAGGTCAGGCAGCATCTGTGGAGAAGATAGACACAAAGTGCTGGACTATCTCAGCAGGTCAGGCAGCATCTGTGGAGAAGATAGACACAAAGTGCTGGAGTATCTCAGCAGGTCAGGCAGCATCTGTGGAGAAGATAGACACAAAGTGCTGGAGTAGCTCAGCAGGTCAGGCAGCATCTGTGGAGAAGATAGACACAAAGTGCTGGAGTAGCTCAGCAGGTCAGGCAGCATCTGTGGAGAAGATAGACACAAAGTGCTGGAGTAGCTCAGCAGGTCAGGCAGCATCTGTGGAGAAGATAGACACAAAGTGCTGGAGTATCTCAGCAGGTCAGGCAGCATCTGTGGAGAAGATAGACACAAAGTGCTGGACTATCTCAGCAGGTCAGGCAGCATCTGTGGAGAAGATAGACACAAAGTGCTGGAGTAGCTCAGCAGGTCAGGCAGCATCTGTGGAGAAGATAGACACAAAGTGCTGGAGTATCTCAGCAGGTCAGGCAGCATCTGTGGAGAAGATAGACACAAAGTTCTGGAGTAGCTCAGCAGGTCAGGCAGCATCTGTGGAGAAGATAGACACAAAGTGCTGGAGTAGCTCAGCAGGTCAGGCAGCATCTGTGGAGAAGATAGACACAAAGTTCTGGAGTAGCTCAGCAGGTCAGGCAGCATCTGTGGAGAAGATAGACACAAAGTGCTGGAGTAGCTCAGCAGGTCAGGCAGCATCTGTGGAGAAGATAGACACAAAGTGCTGGACTATCTCAGCAGGTCAGGCAGCATCTGTGGAGAAGATAGACACAAAGTGCTGGACTATCTCAGCAGGTCAGGCAGCATCTGTGGAGAAGATACACACAAAGTGCTGGAGTAGCTCAGCAGGTCAGGCAGCATCTGTGGAGAAGATAGACACAAAGTGCTGGAGTAGCTCAGCAGGTCAGGCAGCATCTGTGGAGAAGATACAAAGTGCTGGAGTAGCTCAGCAGGTCAGGCAGCATCTGTGGAGAAGATAGACACAAAGTTCTGGAGTAGCTCAGCAGGTCAGGCAACATCTGTGGAGAAGATAGACACAAAGTGCTGGAGTAGCTCAGCAGGTCAGGCAGCATCTGTGGAGAAGATAGACACAAAGTGCTGGACTATCTCAGCAGGTCAGGCAGCATCTGTGGAGAAGATAGACACAAAGTGCTGGAGTATCTCAGCAGGTCAGGCAGCATCTGTGGAGAAGATAGACACAAAGTGCTGGAGTAGCTCAGCAGGTCAGGCAGCATCTGTGGAGAAGAGAGACACAAAGTTCTGGAGTATCTCAGCAGGTCAGGCAGCATCTGTGGAGAAGATAGACACAAAGTTCTGGAGTAGCTCAGCAGGTCAGGCAGCATCTGTGGAGAAGATAGACACAAAGTGCTGGACTATCTCAGCAGGTCAGGCAGCATCTGTGGAGAAGATAGACACAAAGTGCTGGAGTATCTCAGCAGGTCAGGCAGCATCTGTGGAGAAGATAGACACAAAGTGCTGGAGTAGCTCAGCAGGTCAGGCAGCATCTGTGGAGAAGATAGACACAAAGTGCTGGAGTATCTCAGCAGGTCAGGCAGCATCTGTGGAGAAGATAGACACAAAGTGCTGGACTATCTCAGCAGGTCAGGCAGCATCTGTGGAGAAGATAGACACAAAGTGCTGGAGTATCTCAGCAGGTCAGGCAGCATCTGTGGAGAAGATAGACACAAAGTTCTGGAGTAGCTCAGCAGGTCAGGCAGCATCTGTGGAGAAGATAGACACAAAGTGCTGGAGTAGCTCAGCAGGTCAGGCAGCATCTGTGGAGAAGATAGACACAAAGTTCTGGAGTAGCTCAGCAGGTCAGGCAGCATCTGTGGAGAAGATAGACACAAAGTGCTGGAGTAGCTCAGCAGGTCAGGCAGCATCTGTGGAGAAGATAGACACAAAGTGCTGGACTATCTCAGCAGGTCAGGCAGCATCTGTGGAGAAGATAGACACAAAGTGCTGGACTATCTCAGCAGGTCAGGCAGCATCTGTGGAGAAGATACACACAAAGTGCTGGAGTAGCTCAGCAGGTCAGGCAGCATCTGTGGAGAAGATAGACACAAAGTGCTGGAGTAGCTCAGCAGGTCAGGCAGCATCTGTGGAGAAGATACAAAGTGCTGGAGTAGCTCAGCAGGTCAGGCAGCATCTGTGGAGAAGATAGACACAAAGTGCTGGACTATCTCAGCAGGTCAGGCAGCATCTGTGGAGAAGATAGACACAAAGTTCTGGAGTAGCTCAGCAGGTCAGGCAGCATCTGTGGAGAAGATAGACACAAAGTGCTGGACTATCTCAGCAGGTCAGGCAGCATCTGTGGAGAAGATAGACACAAAGTGCTGGAGTAACACAGCAGGTCAGGCAGCATCTGTGGAGAAGATAGACACAAAGTGCTGGAGTATCTCAGCAGGTCAGGCAGCATCTGTGGAGAAGATAGACACAAAGTGCTGGACTATCTCAGCAGGTCAGGCAGCATCTGTGGAGAAGATAGACACAAAGTGCTGGAGTAGCTCAGCAGGTCAGGCAGCATCTGTGGAGAAGATAGACACAAAGTGCTGGAGTATCTCAGCAGGTCAGGCAGCATCTGTGGAGAAGATAGACACAAAGTGCTGGACTATCTCAGCAGGTCAGGCAGCATCTGTGGAGAAGATAGACACAAAGTGCTGGAGTATCTCAGCAGGTCAGGCAGCATCTGTGGAGAAGATAGACACAAAGTGCTGGACTATCTCAGCAGGTCAGGCAGCATCTGTGGAGAAGATAGACACAAAGTGCTGGACTATCTCAGCAGGTCAGGCAGCATCTGTGGAGAAGATAGACACAAAGTGCTGGAGTAGCTCAGCAGGTCAGGCAGCATCTGTGGAGAAGATAGACACAAAGTGCTGGAGTAGCTCAGCAGGTCAGGCAGCATCTGTGGAGAAGATAGACACAAAGTGCTGGACTATCTCAGCAGGTCAGGCAGCATCTGTGGAGAAGATAGACACAAAGTGCTGGAGTATCTCAGCAGGTCAGGCAGCATCTGTGGAGAAGATAGACACAAAGTGCTGGAGTAGCTCAGCAGGTCAGGCAGCATCTGTGGAGAAGATAGACACAAAGTGCTGGACTATCTCAGCAGGTCAGGCAGCATCTGTGGAGAAGATAGACACAAAGTGCTGGAGTATCTCAGCAGGTCAGGCAGCATCTGTGGAGAAGATAGACACAAAGTGCTGGAGTAGCTCAGCAGGTCAGGCAGCATCTGTGGAGAAGATAGACACAAAGTGCTGGACTATCTCAGCAGGTCAGGCAGCATCTGTGGAGAAGATAGACACAAAGTGCTGGAGTAGCTCAGCAGGTCAGGCAGCATCTGTGGAGAAGATAGACACAAAGTGCTGGAGTAGCTCAGCAGGTCAGGCAGCATCTGTGGAGAAGATAGACACAAAGTTCTGGAGTATCTCAGCAGGTCAGGCAGCATCTGTGGAGAAGATAGACACAAAGTTCTGGAGTATCTCAGCAGGTCAGGCAGCATCTGTGGAGAAGATAGACACAAAGTGCTGGAGTATTTCAGCGGGTCAGGCAGCATCCGTTGAGGGATTGAATGGGTGACATTTTGGGTCGAGACCCTTCTTTGGTTGTGTTTAGTTTAGAGATGCAGCGTGGAAACAGGTCTTTCGGCACACGGAGTCCGTGTTGACCAACGATCACCGCGTACACTAGCACTATCCTACGCACATTAGGGACAATTTTGCGGAGGCCGATTAATCTACAACCCTGAACGTCTTTGAAATGTTGGAGGATACCTGAGCACCCGGAGTAAAAACCTACACAGGTCAAGGGGAGAACGTACAAACTTCACACAGACAGCACCCGTAGTCAGGATCGAACCCGGTCTCTGGCGGTTAGGCAGCAACTGTACCCCTTCGCCACAGTGCCCCACAGAATTATATAATGGTTTCCTCCACCATAAATGCAGCCAATATGTGCTAGTAATGTCCTGTTTGCCAGCTTCTTGATGTTCCCATTCCTGCAGGGTTTGTTGCTATGGACGGAGAGACAGGGACGTGAGCGGCCATTGAGGGCGGCCAGGGTGCCGGTGAGCCCCCCCCCCCCCCCCCATCTGCTCGGTGTGCGGGCTGAGCTTCGAGGGGCTGAGCTTCGATGGAGGACCACATGACGGGCACAACAAGGAAAAGCGTTATGAGTGCGATGTGTGCGGCAAGGCCTGTCAGAGCCCGTGCCAGCTGGAGATCCACCGGTGGGTGCACACGGGAGAACGCCCCTTCGACTGCTCGGAGTGTGGCAAGAACTTCACCAGCTACGCAACCTGCTGCAGCACAACCGCGTGCACTCTGGCGAGAGGCTCTTCACCTGCTCCAACTGCGGCAAGTGTGTCAACACGGTGCAGATCTTGAAGATCCACCAGCGAGTGCACACTGGCAAGAAGCCCTATGGCTGCTCTACTTGTTGCAAGTGCTTTACCTGGGCGTCGGGGCTATGGCAGCACCAGCGGGTGCAAAGCAGTGAGCTGCCCTTTACCTGCTCCAACTGCTGCAAAGGCTTCGAGTCATTGCTGGAGCTGAAGAGGCACAGGCTCGTGCACACCGTGCAGCGGCCCTACACCTGCAGTGACTGCAGCAAGGGCTTCACCCAGTCCAGCAACCTGCTGGTGCACCAGCGCACACATACCGGTGAGCACTCCTACACCTGCGCCCACTGCGGCAAGGGCTTCACCCACTACACCAGCCTACTGGTGCACCAGCGCCCCCACACTTGCAAGCGTCCTTACACCTGCACCCAGTGCGGTAAGGGCTTCACCCACTCCAGCAACTTGCTGTCCCACCAGCGCACCCACACCGGGGAGCGTTCCTACACCTGCGCCCAGTGTGGCAAGGTCTTCACCAGCTCCACCAAGCTGCTGTCCCACCGGCAGGTGCACGCCGACAACCGTCCCTTCCCCAGCCCGGTGTGTGGACTGCGCCTTGCATGGCCTCCCACACCCTGCCTCACCAGCACGTGCACACCAGTGGCCAACCTTACGACTGCCCGAACTGTGGTGAGGAGTTTGACAGCTTGTGGGGGTTGCGGCAGCACTGGCAGGTCCACGCCGGCGAACAGCTGCTCCCACTGCAGCAAGCATTTCAAGAATGCATAGGGGCTGCGTGAGCTCCAGTGGGTACACACCGGAATGAGACCCTTTGTGCGTTGAGTGTGGCAAGGCTGCGGTTGTATGGTCCTTGAAAGTCCTGGAATTTGCAACTGTTTCAAGGCCCTGAAAGTCCATGGATTTATCATAGGTCCTTGTATAGTCTATGATATGATATATCCCACTATGGTATAAGTCGTCTACCGTAAGGTATAATCTAACAAAATTACAGTATAAATTAAGGGTAAACAAGCAAGCAAATGGTGTCATTTCAAGGTATAATTATCAAAACATTATCAAAAATATCCTGTGTAAAGATTCTTCTGTCAAATTAAACAAGTAAGGGACATGTATCATGTTACAAGGAGGTATAGGTGCAATATAAAATATTTTCAATATGACAAGTGTAAATAAGCAAGGAGTTGATGTCATTTTAAGGTATGATTATCAGACATTTTGTGTGTAAATTAAGAAGTGACAAGCAAGTAAAAAGTGTTCCTTTAAGGCACAATAAATTCAAGTATAGATTAAGGATGAATAGCCAAGAAAATTGTGTCATTTCAAGGTACAATTACCACATTTTTCTGGACCCCAATCTCTCTTCCTCTTTTTTCATTTTTTTCCTGTCTCACGCCTGATGACTAGAAGTCAGAGCGACTGGCCTGTAGTCTTTAAGACCAGCAATCCTTGTCTTTTTGGGTACAGGGACAATAGTGGGGACTTTGATGCAGGCAGGGACAGAACAGTTTTGCAGGGACTGGTTGAAAAGCAAAGTTTTCCATTATCATGGTTTCAGATTGAACAACTAAGAGATGAAAAAATGGACCATCAGTGCTCTATTGAAGTACGAATATAGATAAGTCAACCATCTTGTGTTCACTTCATCTGTAAAAATGAGCAAGCTATGAGGGCTGATTCCATGGCTAAGAAGCTGCTAAGTGACAATGCTACAGATTTTTGGAAAGAAGTGAGAGCTCTTAACAGTTGCAAAACATGTCTACCATGCACTGTAGATGGACTCTCTGGAACAGCTAATATCGCAGAATTATGGTGACAACATTATAGTACTTTATTCAAATGTGTCCAAGTGGGCAATATTGAGAGTAATGACTCAATGTGATTATGTCAAATAATAATAATAATAATATAAATAAATACTTTATTAATCCCCTTTTTAGGGGAAATACAGATGTCCTTGCAGCACACCAATAAAAGTACAACGTAGCATTAAGAAGTTTAACATAAAAACATTCCCCCACAATGGTTGCCACTGTGAGGGAAGGCACAATGTCCAGTCCCCATCCTGTTGCCCACCCATAGTCGGGCCTATTGAGTCCTCCACAGTCGCAGCTACGGAGGCCCGATGTTTCAGGCCCTCTCGCCGGGTGATGGTGCTCCGGCTTTGGGAGAACCCTCTCAGTGGCTTGGGATGCCTGGAACGGCCACCTCCTTACCGGAGACCGTGGCTTCCGAAGCCAACAGGCCACGCTGGAAGGAGCTCCACCACTGGTGATCTCGGTGAGAGATCCCAGGCTCCCAATATAAAAGTCAGTGCCACTGCCCATGGCTGGCTGCTCCACACTCCTGCAGCTCCGCAATGTTCAATCGGCAGATCCCAGCATACCGGAGTTTCAGCGCGGTGACCCAGGCAAGGCATCGCCCGCTCTGCGATAGCGCTCCAGCGCTGCACCACCGCCAAAGCCGAGGTTCTGGCCAGGTCCCCTCAGGAAACGCCACTCCAGGCCTCGCTGGTAGGCCGCGGGGACATGCCAAAGGTGCTGCTCGGAGGAAGGCAGCCTCTCCGACCAGGTAGAGACATGAAAAAGCAGTTTCTCCCTTTACCCCACCACCCACACATAAAAACATTAGACCCCCAACTACACACTTTAACCTACTAAAAATAATAAAAAAGTGGGAAAAAATGGACAGCTGCAGGACTGGCAGCCGTACAGGACAGCGCCCCCTCTCAGAGGAGTATCATGCCATGAACAAGCTGTCCAACAACAAAGCAAGTGGCTTGGATCATATTTCTGCTGAACATCTTAAGTATGCGAGTATGAGGATAGCTCCTCTCCTTGTTATTTGTTTTACTGGCTTTATGATTCATGGCTTGTTACCAAACTCAATGTTGTCTGTTCTGTTAGTGCCGGTCATTAAGGACAAAGCTGGTAAAGAGGGCAGCCAAAATAATTACAGCCCCATAGCTTTAGCCAGCATATTGTCAAAACATTTAGAAAGAGTTCTGCTGGATAGAATAAATGAGTTTGTTAACTCCACAGATAACCAGTTTAGTTTGAAAGCTAAACATGGCACTGACTTATGCATATACGCCCTAAAGGAGATTGTAAACAAATACTGGACTAAGTGGCACCCGTTGGGTCCCAGCATCACATGGGAGGGATGGTCACCAATGCAATATTCCACCTCTGCACCAATTCCAATATTGCTCGCCGGTTTGGGGGGGGGGGGGCTTTCTGTTGCGCTAGTATGGGTGTTGCGGGCCAAAGTTACCTGGTACAGAGAGCTAGCATAGACATTGTGGGCCGAATGGATTCTTGGGTTGGCAGCCAACAGTTGCAATGATTTTAGAAGCCAAGCCAAAGCAAACAATTGGGCTGCAGGCACCTGACAATCAAAATCCATTTTGTGAACACAAACTCTTTAAAAAGGCGAAGCAAACAATTGGGCTGCAGCCACCTGGCAACCAATATCCATTTTGTGAACACAAACTTTTTAAAAAGGCAAGGCAAACAATTGGCTGCAGCCACCTGACAACCCAAATCCATTTTGTGAACACAAACTTAAAAAAAAAGAGGTAAACAATTTGGTGGCAGCCACATCAAGGGGACACCGTGGAGTAGACATCCGTTCAGTGTTATTCACAGCTCAGAGAGCCATGACCCTCACACTTCCTGGATCTGGCAGAGACTGAGTGAGGCACGACACTTCCGTGTTTTATAATCCCTCCCCCCTGCCGCCAGCAGAGGCAGCAGAGAGAATAGGGATTTTTTTAAAACACTAATATCTCTCTGATTTTACATCGATGGGAAAAATCCTCTGGTCCTGCAAGGCGGAGAGGGTCTGTGAGCGAGGTGGCCAAAAATGACGGCCGTAGTTGGTGGTGTTCTCTTGGTAATTGCGCCACAGTGGGCCAAAAGTGGTCAAGATCCGACTTTTAGTAATATAGAGATATATAATGCTTGTAAGAGTGCTGTTATGATCTGTAGAACCAAAGAGGGTAAATGTCTAAAATGTCCTGATTTTAAATTGTCTGACAATAATCTTGGTGTTTGTATTAAGGTAAAATATCTAGGGCATTTTATTACAGAACAAATAACAGAGGATGAGGATATTTATAGGCAACGATGCATGCTGTATGTACAGGCGAATATTCTCTTGCGTAAGTTTGGTGCGTGTGCAGATGTGGTGAAGATGCCACTATTTAGAGCATATTGCACACCACTGTATACTGCGCACCTGTGGTCGAACTATGGAAAGACAAGTTTGCAGAGACTAAAGGCGTCATATAATGATGCCATGAGAACACTGCTAAGGAAACCTAGATGGTGTAGTGCTGCAGGAGTCAGTACTTTAGAAGCTATCCTAAGGAATCATATGTATAAATTCATTTGCAGGATAAATGAATTGATGCATAATACATAAAAATGTAATTATTGTGGTCTTGTCAAACATAAGGTTTAGCACTACACGCTACGAATCCCAGTTGTGGAGATACTGGTATTGTTTTCTCGTTGTAGGACATTGATGATTCTTTTATTCTGGATTTTAATTAATATATTGTTTTTTTTCTTAATATATAATTTATGATGCTTTTATAAGTGTTTGGTGTTTGTAATAAGGTAAAATATCCAAGGTTTTATGTGTACTATGATTTTATATGTACTTTATGATTTTTTTAATGTGCAATGTATTTTTATGTAATGTTGCCCCTTGTCTGGACCTTGAGTCTGAAATAAAGTTTATTATTATTATTATTATTTTATTGTGTGTAATTATGATGTAGTTTAGTGTCATTCTGTGCAACATGGACCAATGGATTGACTGATCACCTTCTCAGATTTCCCTGAAAATCAGTGCCTATACATCAGAGCACACAAGTAGCACAACAGAAAACAAGGTCTCAACTTCAAATTCCAATGGGCCTTTGGCAATTTTTCAAGCTACATCAATGGTTCACAACTTCGAAGGAACTTTGAGTTGAAAGTTGATTTTTCTGCTGGGCTCTTTGTACCAGAGGTGTGCAAAACATGATTTTCAATCAAATCTTACATGGTGACCAGCCAACCTCCTTACTTGCTGTTATTTGGTACAGAATCAAATCATCCAATATCAAGCAATTTATGTACAAGTCTCCGATAAACCATCAATGTTTACTGAATTTTGGTTCTTAGATATTGGATTTTTGGACCTTGAAAGTCCTTGAATTTATAGCTGTTCCAAGTGTATGAACCCTGGTATGAGAAATAAATCCGGATCAGAACCACACTTTATTTGCCAAGTATGTTTTGCAAAATACGAGGAATTTTATTGGCCAGGCCAGTCATACAATTAAAAGTAACAGATCACCCGCAAAACACATTTTAACATGACCATTCACCACAGTGACTCCTACACATTCCTCACTGATGGAAGGCGAAATAAAGTTCAAGTCCTTCCCTTTGTTCTTCCTCGGTCGTGAGCCTCGAGCCTCAGTTGACGGAACGATCTTGACTCCCGTAGCCAGCGGCATTCGGTTCCTCGTGCCGAGGCGATCAAGCTCCGCACGCCGGGCGATTGAACCTCGAGTTGGGGCTGGTCGAACCTTCCACGATGATGGAGTTCCAGACTAGCCTCTCCCGAGACTACGAGCACTTGATGGTAACTCCGCGATGGGAGCGATCCCAGGCAAGGGATCAGCTCCAATGTTAAGTCCACGCCCCGCGGTGGGGCTCACGTCAATACGAGGAGGCTTCCAGCTCCATCAATGGAAGGCAGCAGAGCGCCCGGAGAATGCGATCCAAATATGGATCACATCTCCGGCAAGGTAAGAACCTGAAAAACGTTTCCCCTATCCCCTCCCCCCTCCCCTCCATATAAAACAAACCGAAGAACATTAAAACAAAACTTTTAACAAACTAAAAAATAACAAAAGGAGTGAAAAGACGAACAGACTGCTGGCAGGGCAGCTATTGTCCCGGCGCACCTGGTGATCTTGCTTGAGGCTCAGTTAGAAATTGGCAAGTATGATGTCATGGGAATTACAGAAACATGGCTGCAAGAGGACCAGGGCTGGGAACTGAATATTTAGGGGTATATGGACGCTCGAAAAGACAGACATGTGGGCAGAGGGGGTGGGGTAGCTCTGTTGGTGAGGAATTAAATTCAGTCCCTTAAGAGGGATGACGTAGAATCAGGAGATGTGGAGTCAGTATGGATAGAACTGAGGCCCGGACCACCGAAACTGCCGCCCGCAGCCGCCGACTCTCACCGCCTCCCCAGGCGGGGCCACTTACGCCGACCTTCACTGTCTCTCCGCGGCCACCGATGCTGCTGCCCGTATCTCTACTCCAGCCCCTCCCCCCCCCCCGGCCTCCACCAGCGACTCCGCCTGCCCGCCGACCCTCCCTCGCCTCTCCACCGGCCACCAGCAGACCAGAGCCGTCATCTCACCGGAGTTCCTGGCTCAGCACCAGGCCCACAACCTCCACCATGCAGACAGCACGTGGTTTAAACCTGCTGGGTCCTAGTGCTCCTCCCCCACACCAACAGGGAAAACCCATCAGCAGTGATGACTCTGCTGGGTCCTAGTGCCCCCCTCTTTCCACAGGGTCGATCCATCAGTGATGATTGGTCTTCCCCTTCCCCCTCTTATGGATCACAATTTCTACGAATTACGATATATAAAACTATTTCGGCTCACACAAAACATGAATGCTGGTCTTCATAAAATATATTCAAACATTTGCTGAGATTTCAGAAAATTCCCAGCTCCCCTCCTTCGGCTCCCAGGCCCCCTTTTGGACTCTGGGCCCGGGTACGATATATCCCCTGCACCACTCTCTCATAGGCCCTGTGTATACGTACGCGCATATGCAAACAAAACACTGTGTGTGGTATGTACCTTTATTAGGTTCCTAAAAATGGCCTCAACAAATTGATCCATTCATGACCCCTGGAAAAACACCAAACGACCCCTATGGGGGTCACGACCTCCAGGTTAAGAACCACTGATCTAAATGGTGTCAAGTTGGGTAAAGCGGAAGTACAACGGGATCTGGGGGTCCTTGTTCATCAGTCAATGAAAGTAAGCATGCAGGTACAGCAGGCAGTGAAGAAAGCGAATTGCATGTTGGCCTTTATAACAAGAGGAATCGATTATAAGAGCAAATAGGTCCTTCTGCAGTTGTATAGGGCCCTAGTGAGACCACACCTGGAGTATTGTGTGCAGTTTTGGTCCTCTAATTTGAGGAAGGACAATCTTGCTATTGAAGGAGTGCAGCGTAGGTTTACAAGGTTAATTCCAGGGATGGCGGGACTGTCATATCCTGAGAGAATGGAGTAGCTGGGCTTGTATACTCTAGAGTTTAGAAGGATGAAAGGGGATCTTACTGAAACATATAAGATTATTAATGGTTGGACACGCTAGAGGCAGTAAACATGTTCCTGATGTTGGCAGACTCCAGAACCAGGGGTCACAGTTTAAGAATAAGGGGTAAGCCATTTAGAACGGAGAAAAGGAGGTCGGTGGAGGCCGGTTTTCTGGATACTTTCAAGAGAGAGCTAGATAGGGCTTGTGTCAGGGGATATGGGGAGAAGGCAGGAACGGGGTACTGATTGGGGATGATCAGCCATGATCACATTGAAAGGCAGTGCTGGCTCAAAGGGCCAAATTGCCTCCTCCTGCACCTATTGTCTATTGAAACAATTGTAAAACATATCTGTGTGCAGTCAAGACATCCTTGTGGAATTAAGGTGATACTACTGCAGCTCAGATTTATTACTGGTCTTTGTTTCCAATCAATATTTAAAATGTAAAATG
The DNA here is from genome assembly GCA_963514005.1 of Raja brachyura. The sequence goes on along the minus strand of OY740796.1, from coordinate 55,791,440 downwards.
ACATTCATATTATGGCCTAATAATCAGTAGCGTGGGGTTATAATTGTGCATGTACTGGTGACATGCATGTTGCTGCTGTTGTCTATTACAACGGTATGAATTAGGAGCAACACTAGCAAGTTTGTGGATGAGACAAAGCTGGATGGCAGTGTTGACTGTGAAGAGGATGTTAGGAGGTTGCAGGGTGACCTGGACAGGTTGAGTGAGTGGGCAGATGCAGTATAATATAGATAAATGTGAGGTTATCCACTTTGGCGGCAAAAACAAGGGGGCAGATTATTATCTCAATGGGGTTAGGTTAGGTAAGGGGGAGGTGCGACAAAAATTCAGGATGCGAAATACAACTAAATTTCAGGACGTGAGAATCGACAACATTTCAGCGCATGAAAATGACTGAACCTTCAGGACTTGAAACGGGATAAAAATGAAGCACGTGAAAAGCAACGAAAATTCATCATGTTTAAAGCGAAAATTCAGCACTCGTAAAGCAACAAATTTACAGCACATGAAAGGCGACGTAAATCAGGAAGCGAAAAGCGATGAAACGTCAGGACACATAAAGTAACTAAATTTTAGGTCGTGGAAAGCAGCACAATTTCAGCATGCAAAAGGTGACGAAAATTCAGCCTGCGAAATATGACGAAATTTCAGCAAGCGATACGTGATTAAATTTCAGCACAGGAAAAGTAACGAAATTTCGGCACGCGAAAAGCAACGAAAATTCAGCACATGAAAAGCGATGATCCTTTGGGATGTAAAAAGTGATGAAAATTCATGACACTAAAAGTGACGAAAATTCAGGGACTGAAATGCAACAAAAATTCAGGACGTGAAATGCAATGAAATTTCAGGACGTGGAAAGCGACGAAATTTTAGCACAAGAAAAGTGACGAAAATTCACCACGCAAAAAGTGATGAAAATTCAGGATATGAAATGCGACTAAATTTCAGCATGCGAAAAGCAACGAAAATTAAAAGCGACGTAAGTTCAGGACGCTAAAAGCGATAAAATTACAGGACGCATTAAGCGATGAAATTTCAGTGGGTGAAAAGTGCCAAAATTTCAGCACATGAAAAGTGACAAACATTCAGCATGCGAAAAAGCGAGGAACCTTCACAATGCGAAAAGCAATGCATATGTAGCAGGCCATCAGCGACAAACCTTCAGGATGCGAGAAGTTATGAAAATTCAGCACGCGATACGCGATGAAATTTCAGCATTCGAAATGGGGGAAAATGTCAGGACGTGAAAATTCAAAACGACAAAATTTCAGGATGAAAAATGTGAGGAAATTTCAAGATGCATAAAGCAACGAAATTTCAGGACATGAAAAGCGATGAAAATTGAGACCACAAAAAGTAACAAAAGTGCAGGAAACGAAAAACGACAACATTTAAGGATGCAAAATGCGACAAAATTTCAACATGATGACATTCCGGAACCTGAAAAGCGAGGAAAATTCAGGACGCGGAAGGCAATGAAAATTTAAAATGCCAAAAGCGACATAAATTCAGGACGCTAAAAGCGATAAAATTACAGGACGCATTAAGCGACGACATTTCTGTGGGCGAAATGCAACGAAATTTCAGCACACGAAAAGCGACAAAAATTCAGCATGCGAAAAAGCGAAGAACCTTCAGGACACGAAAAGCAACGCAAATTCAACATGCGATCAGGGACAAACGTTCAGGATGCAAAAAGCTACGAAAATTCAGCACAAGAAAAGCGACGAAAATTCAGCAAGAGAAAAATGAAGAAAATTCAGGCCGCAAGAGGCGACAAAAATTCAAAACGCCAATAGTGAAATAAATTCAGGACGCAAAAAGGGACAAAATTTCGGCAGGCTAAAAGCGACGAAAATTCAGCACACGAAAAGCACCGAAAATTCAACACACAAAAGGCGATGAAAATTCAGCAAGCGAAAAGCGACAAAAATTCAGCACACAAAAAGTGATGAAAATTCAGGAAGTGAAAGGCAAGGAAAATTCAAAAAGCCAAAAGCAACATAAATTCAGAAAGTGAAAAGCGACAAAATTACAGGACGCATTAAGCGACGAAATTTCAGTGGGTGACAAGCAACGAAATTTCAGTGGGTGACAAGCGACGAAATTTCAGTGGGTGACAAGCAACGAAATTTCAGTGGGTGAAAAGCGATGAAATTTCTGCACACGAAAGGCGACGAAAATTCAGCATGCAAAAAGCGACAAAAATTCAGCATGCTTAAAGCGAGGATCCTTCAGGGCGCAAAAAACAATGCAAATTCAGCATGCGATCAGCAACAAACTTTCAGGACGTGAAAAGCTACAAATATTCAGCATGAGAAAAGCGTTGAAAATTCAGCACATGAAAAGTGACAAAAATTCTGGAAGCAAGAGGCAACAACATTTCAAAACGCCAAAAGCGACATTGCTTCAGGAGGCAAAAAGTAACGAAATTTCAGCACGCTAAAAGTGACGAAAATTCAGCACGCTAAAAGTGACGAAAATTCAGCACGCTAAAAGTGACGAAAATTCAGCTCATGAAAAGCAACAAAAATTCAGCACACAAAAGGCAATGATAATTCAGCACGCGAAAAGCTATGAAAATTCAGCACACAAAAAGTGATGGACGAGAAATTTAGGATGAGAAAGGCAAGGAAAATTAAAAAAGCCAAAAGCAACATAAATTCAGAATGTGAAAAGCAACAAATTACAGGACATTGAGTGACGAAAGTTCAGAAAGCGAAAGGTGACATAATTTCAGCACACGAAAAGCGACGAAAATTCACCATGCGAAATGTGACAAAAATTCAGCATTCTTAATGCGAGGAACCTTCATGATGTGAAAAGCAACGCAAATTCAGCAGGCGATCTGCGACAAACCTTCAGGATGCGAAAAGCGACGAAAATTCGGCACGAGGAAAGCGATGAAAATTCAGCACATGCAAAGTGACGAAAATTCAGGATGCAGGGGGAGACTAAAATTAAAAATGCCAAAGGCGACATAAATTTAGGACAAAAAAAATGACGAAACTTCACAACGCAAAAAGCAACGAAAATTCAGCAAGCAAGAAGTGACGGAAATCCAGCATGCAAAAAGCGATGTCCAACACACAAAAATCCTACACGCAAAAATTCAGAATGCAAAAAATGACGAAATTTCAGGATGCATAAAGCGATGAAATTTCAGCACATGATATGCGACGAAATTTCAGCATTTGAAATGGGGGAAAATTTCACACACAAAAAGCAGTGAAAATTAAAAACGGCAAAAGTGATGAAATTTCAGCATGCAAAAAGTGACGAAAATTTAGCAACCAATAAGTTACGGAAATCCAGCACACAAAAAGTGACGAAAATTCAGGACGCAAAAGGCGATGAAGATTTAAAACGCCAAAAGCAATTCAGGATGCAAAAAGTGATGAAATTTCAGGATGCATAAAGCGATTAAATTTCAGCACGTGATACGCAACGAAATTTCAGCATTTAAAATGGGGAAAATGTCAGGACACGAATAGCGGCAAAAATAAAACGGCAAAAGCAACGTAAATTCAGGACGAGAAATGCGACGAAATTTCAGGACACATAAAGCAACTAAATTTCAGGACTAAAAAGCGACAACATTTTAGCACCTGAAAGGCGACGAAAATTCAGCACGTGACAAGCAAAGAAAATTCAGCACACAAAAAGTAACAAAAATGCAGGAAACGAAAAACAACAAAATTTCAGGACGCAAAATGCGACAAAAGTTCAGGACGCGAAAAGCGACTAAATTTCAGCACGCGATATGCAATGAAATTTCAGAACAGGAAACATGACGACATTTCAGCATGCGAAATGTGAGGAAAATCCATGACGCAGAAGGCAACGAAAATTAAAAGCGCCAGAAAGCGACGTAAATTTAGGACGCTAAAAGCAATACAATTACAGGACGCATTAAGTGACGAAGTTTCAGTGGCCGAAAAGTGACGAAATTTCAGCACATGAAAAGCGACAAATATTCAGCATGCGAAAAAGCGAGGAACCTTCACAAAAACAATGCAAATTTAGCAGGTGAGCAGCGACAAACATTCAGGATGCGAAAAGCTACGAAAATTCAGCACAAGAAAAGTGACGAAAATTCAGCACATAAAAAGTGACGAAAATTCAGGACGCAAAAGGCGACAAAAATTCTACCGCCAAAAGCGAAATAAATTCAGGACGCAAAAAGTGACAAAATATCATCACGCTAAAAGTGACGAAAATTCAGTGCATGAAAAGCGCCGAAAATTCAGCGCACGAAAAGCGCCACAAATTCAGCACACAAAAGGCAAGGAAAATTCAGCATGCAAAAAGCAACGAAAATTGAGCACACGAAAAGTGATGAAAATTCAGGACGCGAAAGGCAAGGAAAATTCAAAAAGCCAAAAGCAACATAAATTCAGGACGTGAAATGCGACAAAATTACAAAAATTCAGCATATGAAATGCGACAAAAATTTAGCACTCTTAAAGCGAGGAACTTTCAGGACGCGAAATGTGACGAAAATTCAGCATGAGGAAAGTGACAAAAATTCAGCATGTAAAAAGTGACGTAAATTTAGGACGTAAGGGGCGACAAAAATTAAAAACGCTAAGAGCGACACAAATTTAGGACGCAAAAAGTGATGAAACTCCACCACGCAAAAGGCGACGAAACTTCAGCGGGCGAAAAGCGACAAAATTTCAGCACACGAAAAGCAACAAAAATTCATGCTTAAAGCGAGGAACCTTCACGAGGGCGTGAAAAGCAATGCAAATTCAGCATGCGATCAGCGCCAAACCTTCAGGACGCTAAAAGCGATGAAAATTCAGCACATGAAAAGTGCCAAAAATTCAGCACACAAAAAGCAACGAAAATTCAGCATGCAAAAAGCAGCGAAAATTGAGCACTCTGAAAGCGAGGAACCTTCAGGACGTGAAAAGTGATGAAAATTCAGCATGACGAAAGTGACAAAATTCAGCATGAGGAAAGTGACGAAAATTCAGCATGAGGAAAGTGACGAAAATTCAGCACATAAAAAAGTGACGCACGGGAGGCACGGGACAAGAGGGCCGCAAGAGGGCATGACATGAGAATGATGGGACAGTAGTTTAGGGGTAACATGGGGAACTTCTTTACTCAGAGAGTGGTGGCTGTGTGGAATGATCTTCCTGCAGAAGTGGTGGAGGCAGGATCGATTTTAACATTTAAAAGTAAAGTGGATAGGTATATGGACGGGAAGGGAGTGGAGGGCTATGGTCTGAGTGCAGGTAGATGGGACTAGGGGAAAATAAATGGTCGGCATGGACTGGAAGGGCCGAGGGCCTGTTTCCGTGCTGTAATTGTTATATGGTTATAGGGTTATTATAAGAGGCGACAAAAATTAAAAACGCTAAAAGCGACACAAATTTAGGACGCAAAAAATGTCGAAACTCCACCACACAAAAAGCGACAAAAATTCAACAAGCAAAAAGTGACAGAAATTCAGCACGCAAAAAGCGAGGAAAATTTAGGACGCAAAAGGTGACGAAATTCAAAATGGCAAAAGCAATGTAAATTCAGGATGCAAAAAGTGATGAAATTTCAGGATGCATCAAGCGAATAAATTTCAGCACATGATACATTACGAAATTTCAGCATTTAAAATGGGGGAAAATGTCAGGACGTGAAAAGCGGCAAAAATTAAAAACGGCAAAAGTGACGAAACTTGAGCAGGCAAAAAGCGTCAATACTCAGCAAGCAAAAAGTGAAGGAAATCCAGCATGCAAAAAGCGATGAAAAATCACCACACAAAAGGCGACGAAAATTCAAAACGCCAAAGCAATGTAAATTCAGGAAGCAAAGTGTTGAAATTTCAGGATGCATAAAGCGATGAAATTTCAACATGCGATACGCAACAAAATTTTAGCATTTGAAATGAGGGAAAATGTCAGGACGCGAAAAGCGACAAAATTTCAGGACCGATAAAGTGACATAATTTCAGGACACGAAAAGCGACTAAAATTTAGCACATGAAAGGCGATGAAAATTCAGTACATAACATGTGATGAAAATTCAGCCCACAAAAAGTAAGAAAAATGCAGGAAACAAAAAAAGACGAAATTTCAGGACGCAAAATGTGACAACATTTTAGGACATGAAAAGCAATGAAATTTCAGCACAGGAAACGTGACGACAATTCAGCATGCAAAAAGCGACGAAAATTTGACTCTGAAGGCGACGAAAATTTAAAGCGCCAAAAGCAACATAAATTCAGGACGCTAAAAGCAATAAAATTAAAGATGCATTAAGCGACGAGATTTCAGTGGGCAAAAAGCAATGCAAATTCAGCACGTGATCAGCAACAAACCTTCATGATGCGAAAAGCTACGAAAAATCAGCAAGAGGAACACAAAGAAAATTCAGCATATGACAAGTGACGAAAATTCAGGACACAAGAGGCGACAACGAGTGACAACGAAAAGCACCGAAAGTTCAGCACACAAAAAGTGGCAAAAATTCAGCATGCAAAATGCGACAAAAATTCAGCACGCGAAAAGCAACAAAAATTCAGCACCCGAAAAGTGATGAAAATTCAAAAAGCCAAAAGCAACATAAATTCAGAATGTGAAAAGCGACAAAATTATAGGACGCATTAAGCAACGAAATTTCAGTGGATGAGAAGCGACGAAATTTCAGCACACGAAAAGCGACACAAATTCAGCATGTGATCAGCAACAACCCTTCAGGATGCGAAAAGCGACGAAAATTCAGCACGAGAAAAGTGACAAAACTTCAGCACGAGAAAAGTGACAAAAATTCTGGACATAAGAGGCGACAACATTTCAAAACGCCAAAAGCGACATTGCTTCAGTACGCAAAAAGTAACGAAATTTCAGCATGCAAAAAGTGACGAAAATTCAGCACACAAGCGCCAAAAATTCAGCCCACAAAAGGCAACGAAAATTCAGCATGCAAAAAGCAACGTAAATTCAGCACGCGAAAAGCGACGAAAATTCAGCACATGAAAACTGCCAAAAATTCAACACACAAAAGGCAACAAAAATTCAGCATGCAAAATGCAACGAAAATTGAGCACACGAAAAGTGATGAAAATTCAGGATGCAAAAGGCAAGGAAAATTCAAAAAGCCAAAAGCAACATAAATTCAGGATGTGAAATGCGACAAAATTACAGGACGCATTAAGCTACGGAATTTCAGAAATCGAAAAGCGACAAATTTTCAGCACACGAAAAGCAACAAAAATTCAGCATATGAAATGCGACAAAAATTCAGCACTCTTAAAGCGAGGAACTTCCAGGACGTGAAAAGTGACGAAAATTCAGCATGAGGAAAGTGATGAAAATTCTGCACATAAAAAGTGACGAAAATTTAGGACATAAGGGGTGACAAAAATAAAAAACACTAAAAGCGACACAAATTTAGGACACAAAAAGTGACAAAACTCCACCACGCAAAAAGCGACGAAAATTCAGCAAGCGAAAAGTTGACAGAAAGACAAAAAAGTGACAGAGGATGACCTCAGGTTCATCCGAGAAACTGAGTCGTTCCTCGACAAGTCCTTCAGTAAGATTGTTACACCCAAGGCACTAGAAGAGAGAAGGTGGGTGACAGTGAGAAAGGGAGGAAAACATGGAATGCAAAGGTCCCCGGGTGTTGTACCTCTTGTGAACAGGTTCCCCCACGTGGAAGCTGCCGGGACAGAAGACGGTATCTCACTGAGCAGCGGACTGGCTTGCAAAACAAAAAGGGCTGATGAGCCAAAACCAAAGAGGCCAAAGTCGGGCAACACCATTGTAGTTGGAGACTCCATTGTGAGAGGTACGGACAGGGGTTTTTGCGGCAACAGACGGGATTCGAGGATGGTGTGCTGCCTTCCCGGTGCCAGGATCCAGGATGTCACGGACAGAGTGCAGACAATCCTCATGGGCGAAGGTGAACAGCCAGAAGTGGTCGTGCATGTTGGCACAAATGATGTTGGAAAGAAGGGGATGAATATTTTGCAGCGGGACTTCAGAGAGCTCGGAAATATGCTGAAAAGCAGGACTTCCAGAGTTGTTATCTCCGGTTTGCTTCCAGTTCCTCGTGCTGGCGAGAGGAGGAACAGGGAGATACGGGACCTGAATGTGTGGATGAGGAACTGGTGCAGGGGGCAGGGATTTAGATTCTTAGATCACTGGGATCTGTTTTGGAGTAAGGGGGAACTGTACAAAAGGGACAGATTGCATCTTAACAGGTGGGGGACCAGCATTCTGGCCAGCAGGATTGCCACTGCTACACGGATGGTTTTAAACTGAATAAGGGGGGTGGGGTGTCAAATGGGATAGTCGAGGACGGAGTTGAAGGGAAAGAGAGTAAAGGGATGGTTAATGACCCCAGAATTAACGGGAAAGAAAGCTCACAAAGGGATAGGAGAGTACGGCCAAGTGTAATAGGGATCGTTGTGAAAGGGACCACTTGTCAACAAAATTGTATAAGGAGTAAGAGTGTTGTAAAAACAAGCCTGAAGGCTTTGTGTCTCAATGCGAGGAGCATTCGTAATAAGGTGGATGAGTTGAAGGTGCAGATAGCGATTAATGACTATGCTATAGTTGGGATCACGGAGACATGGCTCCAGGGTGACCAAGGCTGGGAGCTGAACATCCAGGGATATTCAATATTCAGGAGGGATAGACGAAAAGGAAAAGGAGGTGGGGTAGCGTTGCTGGTGAGAGAGGAGATTAATGCAATAGAAAGGAAGGACATTAGCGTGGAGGATGTGGAATCGATATGGGTAGAGCTGCGAAACTCTAAGGGGCAGAAAACGCTAGTGGGAGCTGTGTACAGGCCACCTAACAGTAGGGTTGGAGTTGGGGATGGCATCAAACAGGAAATTAGAAATGCTTGCAACAAGGGTAACATGGTTATAATGGGTGACTTCAATCTGCATGTAGAATGGGTGAATCAAATTGGCAGGGGTGCTGAGGAAGAGGATTTCTTGGAATGTATGCGGGATAGTTTTCTCAACCAACAAGTGGAGGAACCAACGAGATAGCAGGCTATTCTAGACTGGGTATTGAGTAATGAGGAAGGGTTAGTTAGCAGTCTTGTTATGCGTGGCCCCTTGGGCAAGGGTGACCATAATATGGTTGAGTTCTTCATTAGGATGGAGAGTGACAACATTAAGTCAGAAACAAGGGTTCTGAACTTGAACAAAGGTAACTTTGAAGGTATGAGATGTGAATTGGCCAAGATAGACTGGCAGGTAATTCTTAAAGGGTTGACAGTGGATGTGCAATGGAAGGTATTTAAAGACTGCATGGATGAAGTACAAAAATTGTTCATACCAGTATGGCAAAAGAATAAATCGGGGAAGGTGGTGCATCCATGGATAACAAGGGAAATCAGGGATAGTATTAAAAAAAAAGATGAGGTATACAAATTTGCCAGAAAAAGCAGCCTACCGGAGGACTGGGAGAAATTCAGAATCCAGCAGAGGAGGACAAAGGGCTTAATTAGGAAAGGGAAAATAGATTATGAAAGGAAACTGGCAGGGAACATAAAAACTGACTGCAAAAGTGTTTATAGATATGTGAAGAGAAAGAGACGAGTTAAAACAAATGTTGGTCCCTTGCAGTCAGAAACAGGTGAATTGATCATGGGGAACAAGGACATGGCAGACCAATTGAATAACTACTTTGGTTCTGTCTTCACTAAGGAAGACACTAAGGAAGGAAAATAATCTGCCGGAAATAGCAGTGGAACGGGGGTCAAATAAGATGGAGGAACTGAGTGAAATCCAGGTTAGCCGGAAGGTGGTGTTGGGTAAATTGAACGGATTGAAGGCCGATAAATCCCCAGGGCCAGATAGTCTGCATCCCAGAGTACTCAAGGAGGTAGCCACAGAAATAGTGGATGCATTAGTGATAATTTTTCAAAATTCCTTAGATTCTGGAGTAGTTCCTGAGGATTGGAGGATAGCTAATGTAACCCCACTTTTGAAAAAAGGAGGGAGAGAGAAAGCGGGGAATTACGGACCAGTTAGTCTAACATCGGTAGTGGGGAAACTGCTAGAGTCAGTTATTAAAGATGGGATAGCAGCGCATTTGGAAAGTGGTGAAATCATTGGACAAAGTCAGCATGGATTTATGAAAGGTAAATCATGTCTGACAAATCTGATAGAATTTTTCGAGGATGGAACTAGTAGAGTGGATAAGGAAGAACCAGTGGATGTGTTATATCTAAACTTTCAGAAGGCTTTCGACAAGGTCCCGCATAAGAGATTAGCATACAAACTTAAAGCACACGGTATTGGGGGTTCAGCATTGATGTGGATAGAGAACTGGCTAGCAGACAGGAGGCAAAGGGTAGGAGTAAACGGGTCCTTTTCAGAATGGCAGGCAGTGACTAGTGGGGTACCGCAAGGCTCAGTGCTGAGAACCCAGCTATTTACAATATATATTAGTGATTTGGACGAGGGAATTCAATGCAACATCTCCAAGTTTGCAGATGACACCAAGCTGGGGGGTATAGTTGGTGTGAGGAGGATGCTTGGAGGCTGCAGGGTGATTTGGATAGGCTGAGTGAATGGGCAGATGCATGGCAGATGCAGTATAATGTGGATAAATGTGAGGTTATCCACTTTGGTGGCAAAAACATGAGGGTAGACTATTATCTGAATGGTGGCAGATTAGGAAAAGGAGAGATGCAACGAGAACTGGGTGTCATGGTACACCAGTCATTGAAAGTAGGCATGCAGTTGCAGCAGGCAGTGAAGAAAGCAAATGGTATGTTAGCATTCATAACGAAAGGATTTGAGTATAGGAGCAAGGAGGTTCTACTGCAGTTGTACAGGGTTTTGGTGAGGCCACACCTGGAGTATTGCGTACAGTTTTGGTCTCCAAATCTGAGGAAAGACATCCTTGCCATAGAGGGGGTACAGAGAAGATTCACCAGACTGATTCCTGGGATGTCAGGACTTTCATATGAGGAAAGATTGGATAGACTCAGCTTGTACTCGCTGGAATTTGGAAGATTGAGGGGGGATCTTATAGAAACTTACAAAATTCTTAAGGGGTTGGACAAGCTAGATGCTGGAAGATTGTTCCCGATGTTGGGGGAGTCCAGAACAAGGTGTCACAGTCTAAGGATAAGGGGGAATTCCTTTAGGACCGAGATGAGGAAAACATTCTTTACACAGAGAGTGGTGAGTCTCTGGAATTCTCTGCCACAGAAGGTAGTTGAGGCCAGTTCATTGGCTATATTTAAGAGGGCATTAGATGTGGCACTTGTGGCTAAAGGGATCAGGGGGTATGGAGAGAAGGCAGGTACGGGATACTGAGTTGGATGATCAGCCATGATCATATTGAATGGCGGTGCAGGCTCGAAGGGCCGAATGGCCTACTCCTGCACCTATTTTTCTATGAAATTCAGCACACAAAAACCAACGAATATTCAGGACGAAAAAAGGCGACGAAAATTCAAAATGGCAAAACCAATGTAAATTCAGAATGCAAAAAGTGACAAAAATTTAGAACGCAAGGGACGACAAAAATAAAAAATGCTAAAAGCAACACAAATTTAGGATGCAAAAAGTGACAAAACTCCACCACGCGTAAAAAACAACGGAAATTCAGCAAGGAAAAAGTGACAGAAATTCAGCACGCAAAAGGCGACGAAAATTCAAAATGGCAAAAGCAATGTATATTCGATTGCAAGTCGATCGTGCAATTAGGAGTGCTCATAGACAACATGTTTCCTCTATTCTTGGGTGAGAACAACCCAAGGCTTTTTGGAGATATGTGAAATCCAGACGGACAGACAACACTGGTGTCCAGATGCTAAAAGTGAACAACTGCCTGATCACTAAGGACCAGGCGAAAGCAGAAGCTCTTGCAAACCAATTCCAACATGTTTTCACCCAGGAAGATGTGGAGCCTTCATCATTTCCAGTCCTTCCGCCCAGCCCATATGCCGATATGCCTGCTATTAAAATTGAGGTTGAAGGTGTCAAGAAGTTATTGCTCAACATTAATACCACAAAAGCAATTTGATCAGATCAGATACAAAATCAAGCCCTCAAGATCGCAGCCAAAGAACTGGCTCCAATTTTACAGTTCATTTTTCAACAATCGCTTGACTCGGGCAATGTACCGCTGGATTGGAGGAAGGCCAACATCACTCCTCTCTTTAAGAAGGGTTCAACCACCAACCCAGAGAATTATCGTCCTGTTTCACTAACAAGTACTTGCTGTAAATTGCTGGAGCATATCATTGATAGTAATCTGATGTGTCACAACCAACATGCATTTAGGAGGCATAGATCATGCGAGTCTCAGCTTATCCTGACAACAAATGACCTGGCCAAGCACCTTGACAGTAACGTCATCATGGATTTAGTTGTACTGGACTTTTCTAAAGCATTTGATGTCATCCCATACCAGAGACTGCTTCGAAATCTTGACTTCTACGGTATTCGTTCCAACACAAAACGATGGATTTCCAGATTCCTGACAAAACGTCTTCAGCAAGTGTGTGTGAACGGAAAGAGCTCCAATTGGCACCCAGTGTTGAGTGGTACACCCCAGGGTACAGAACTTGGCCCACACCTATTTTTGCTTTACATCAATGACATCCATGAAAAAGTCGCAAGTACGACCAGACTATTCGCTGATGATTGTTTGCTGCACCGTCCAATTAAGTCAGCTGATGATGAAGATGCTCTCCAAAAGGATCTCAATACTATGGTCGAGTGGTCACAACAATGGGGCATGCAGTTCAACCCTTCCAAATGTGAAACCATGCGTGTCACCAGAAAGAGGAATCCAGGCATCACATCTTACAACATACTTGGTGTCACCCTTGAAGAATCCAAACAAACCAAGTATTTTGACATAAAATTGCAGAATGATCTACGTTGGAATGGTCAGACTCCTCATGCAATAGTGAAAGCAACAGGTGTCCTAAACTTCCTGAGGTGCAACTTCTATCATTGTTCAGCTTCTGTCAAGGAGAAGCTGTATTTCACCCTCGTTAGACCTCATCTGGACTACGCAGTTGCAGCTTGGGACCCATACACAGATAAAAACGTTTCATCCATCAAATGTGTCCAAAGGCAGGCCGCTCGATTTATTACTAACACCTATGAGAAGCGAGTGTCACCAAACTTCTGAATTCTCTGGGGTGGAACCCTCTCCAAGACAGACGTGAAGATCACCGTTTGACCTGTTTTTACAAAATGTTAAATGGTCAGCTAGACATAGATCACAAGACCTACACCAACCCCAAACCAATTAGGAGCAGACGAGGGCATTCGATTCAATTTGTGGTCCCAGCCTCAAAGATGTTTACAGCAATTTGTTCTTTCCATGCACTATTAAAGCATGGAATACTCTCCATCAAGCCACGGTTGCCCAGCCAGATGCAACTAAATTTAAAGTGGCACTTTCTTCCCAATAACCCTCTCTGGCTAAACCCCTCCCTTCACCACCTCCAGTTTAAATTCCAGTTTGAATATTTTGGAGGACCAAGTAACCTAGAACCAAGAAGAACCAAGAATTCAGGATGCAAAAAGTGACAAAATTTCAGGATGCATCAAATGACGAAATTTCAGCACATGATACACGATGAAATTTCAGCATTTGAAATGGGGGGCAAATGTCACGATGCAAAAAGTGGCAAAAATTTTAAACAGCAAAAGTGACGAAACTTCTACACGCATTAAGCGACGTTCTTTCAGTGAGCATAAAGCTATGTAAATTCAGCACGCGATCAGCGACAAACTTTCAGGATGCGAAAAGCTACAAAAATTTAGCAAGAGAAAAACGAATAAAATTCAGCACATGACAAGTGACGAAAATTCAGGACACAAGAGGTGACAAAAATTCAAAGTGCCATAAGCGACATAAATTCAGGACACAAAAAGTGACAACATTTCAGCACACGAAAAGCGCCGAAAGTTCAGCACACAAAAAATGACGAATATTCAGCATGCAAAATGAGACAAAAATTCAGCATGCAAAATGCAACAACAATTCAGAACGCGAAAAGCGACAAAAAAATCAGCACACGAAAAGTGATAAAGATTCAGGAAGCTAAAGGCAAGGAAAATTCAAAAAGCCAAAAGCAACATAAATTCAGAATGTGAAAAAAGGCAACATTACAGGACGCATTAAGCGACGAAATTTAAGTGGACGAAAAGCGACAAAATTTAAGCACACAAAAAGTGATGAAAATTTAGCATGCGAAAAGCGACAAAAATTTGGCATGCTTAAAGCGAGAAACCTTCAGGGCGCGAAAAGCAATGCAAATTCAGCATGTAATCAGTGACAAACCTTCAGGATGCGAAAAGCAGTGAAAATTTAGCACGAGAAAAGCGACGGAAATTCAGTACATGAAAAGTGACTAACATTGTGGACGCAGAGGCAATAATACTTCAAAACGGCAAAAGCAACATTGCTTCAGTACGCAATAAGTAACTAAGTTTCAGCACGCTGAACGTGATGAAAATTCAGCACTTGAAAAGCGCAAAAATTCAGCATGCATAAACCAACGAAAATTCAGCACACAAAAAGTGATGAAAATTCAGGACACGAAAGGCAAGGAAAATTCAAAAAGCCAAAAGCAACATAAATTCAGGACGTGAAGTACAACAAAATTACAGGACGCATTAAGCGACGAAATTTCAGAAAACGAAAGGCGACAAAATTCAGCATATGAAATGCGACAAAAATTCAGGACTCTGAAAGCGAGGAACCTTCAGGACGTGAAAAATGACGAAAATTCAGCACATAAAAAGTGCCGAAAATTCAGCATATAAAAAGTGATTAAAATTTAGGACACAAGGGGTGACAAAAATTAAAAATGCTAAAAGCGACACAAATTTAGGACGCAAAAAGTGACGAAACTCCACCACGCAAAAAGCGACAAAAATTCAGCACACAAAACCGCCAAAAATTCCGGACGCAAAAGGCGACGAAAATTCGAAATGGCAAAACCAATGTAAATTCAGGATGCAAAATGTGATGAAAATTTAGGACGCAATGGGCGACAAAAATTAAAAATGCTAAAAGTGACACAAATTTAGGACCCAAAAAGTGATGAAACTCCACCACGCAAAAAGCGACGAAAATTATGGACGCAAAAGGCGAGGAAAATTCAAAATGGCAAAAGCAATGTAAATTCAGGATGCAAAAAGTGACTAAATTTCAGGATGCATCAAGCGACGAAATTTCAGCACGTGATACACGATGAAATTTCAGCATTTGAAATGGAGGGCAAATGTCAGGATGTGAAAAGTGGCAAAAATTAAAAACGGCAAAAGTGACGAAACTTCAGCACGAAAAGGCAACGAAAATGCAGCAAGCAAAAAGTGACGGAAATCCAGCATGCAAAAAGCAACGAAAAATCAGGACAGAAAAGGCAACGAAAATTCAAAACGCAAAAGCAATGTAAATTCAGGAAGCAAAAAGTGACGAAATTTCAGGATGCTTAAAGCGATGCAATTTCAACATATGATGTGCGATGAAATTTCAGCATTTGAAATGGGGGAAATGTCAGCACGCGAAAAGCAGCGAAAATTCAAAACGGCAAAAATGACGTAAATTCAAGACGTGATGCGATGAAAATTCAGCCCACAAAAAGGAACAAAAATGCAGGAAATGAAGAACGACTAAATTTCAGGACGCAAAATGCGACAAAATTTTAGGACGTGAAAAGCAACGAAATTTCAACACAGGAAACGTGACGACAATTCAGCATGCGAAAAGCTAGGGAAATTCAGGATGCGACGAAAATTAAAAGCGTCAAAAGTGACATAAATTCAGAATGCTAAAAGCGATAAAATTACAGGACACATTAAGCGACGAGATTTCAGTGGGAAAAAGCAACGCAAATTCAGCACACGATCAGCGACAAACCTTCAGGATGCGAAAAGCTACAAAATTCAGCAAGAGCAAAACAAAGAATATTCAGCACATGACAAGTGACGAACATTCAGGACACAATAGGCGACAAAAATTCAAAGTGCCAAAAGCGACATTGCTTCAGGACGTAAAAAGTAACGGAATTTCAGCACGCTAAAAGTGACGAAAATTCAGCACACGAAAAGCGCAAAAATTCAGTGCACAAAAGGCTATGAAAATTCAGCATGCGAAATGCAAGGAAAATCCAGCACACGAAAAGTGATGAAAATTCAGGAAGCAAAAGGCAAGGAAAATTAAAAAAGCCAAAAGCAACATAAATTCAGAAAGTGAATGCGACAAAATTACAGGACACATTAAGCGACGAAACTTCAGTGATTGAAAAGCGACTAAACTTGAGTGGTCGAAAAGCGACGAGATTTCAGCACATGAAAAACAACGAAAATTCAGCATGCGAAATGCAACATAAATTCAGCATGCTTAAAGCGAGGAACCTTCAGGGCGCAAAAAGCACCGCAAATTCAGCATGCGATCAGTGCCAAACCTGCAGGACGCTAAAAGTGACAAAAATTCAGCATAAAAAGCGCCAAAAATTCAGCACACAAAAGGTAACGAAAATTCAGCATGCAAAAAGCAACGAAAATTGAGCACACAAAAAGTGATGAAAATTCAGGACGCGAAAGGCAAAGAAAATTCAAAAAGCTAAAAGCAACATAAATTCAGGACGAGAAATGCGACAAAATTGCAGGATGCATTAAGCGACAAAATTTCGGAAAGCGAAAGGCGACAAAATTTCAGCACACAAAAAGCAACGAACATTCAGCATATGAAATGCGACAAAAAGTCAACACTCTGAAAGCGATGAACCTTCAGGACGCGAAAAGTGACTAAAATTCAGCATGAGGAAAGTGACGAAAATTCAGCATGAGGAAAGTGACAAATATTCAGCATGAGGAAAGTGACGAAAATTCAGCACATAAAAAGTAATGAAAATTTAGGACGCAAGGGGCGACAAAAATTAAAAACGCTAAAAGCGACACAAATTAAGGTGACGAAAAGTGACGAAACTCCACCACGCAAAAAGCGACAAAAATTCAGCACACAAAAAACAACGATCGTTCAGGACGCGAAAAGCAATGAAAATTCTGCACGTGAAAGGTGACAAAAAAAAAAAGTCAGCATATGAAGTGTGGGAAAATGTCAGGATGCGAAAAGCAGTGAAAATTCAAAATGCCAAAAGCAACGTAAATTGAGGATGAGAAATGCGACAAAATTTCAGGACTCTAAAAGCGACTAAATTTCAAACCACGAAACACGATGAAATTTCAGCATGGGAAAAGCAATGTAAATTCAGGATGCAAAAAGCGATGAAATTTCAGGACGCATAAATCGATGAAAATTCAGGACGCGAAAGGGGACAAAAATTCAAATTGCCAAAAGCAATGTAAATTCAGAATGCAAAAACGATGAAATTTCATGATGCGAAAAGCGACGGAAATTCTGCACGCGAAAAGTTACAAAAATTCAGGACGCCAAAGGTGATAATTCAAAACGCCAAAAGCGATATAAATTCAGGATGAATAAAGTGACAACATTTCAGGACGTAAAAAGTGATGAAATTTCAGGACGCGATACATGACAAAATTTCACCACAGGAAAAGTGACAAAAATTCAGCATGTCAAAAGAGATGAAAATTCAGCACGCGAAAAGCTCCAAAAATTCAGCACACGAAAAGTGACAAAAATTCAGGACACCAAAGGTGATGAAAATTCAAAACGCCAAAAACGATATAAATTCAGGATGAGAAAAGTGACGAAATTTCAGGACGCATAAAGCGACAAAATTTCAGTACCCCATACACGGCAAAATTTCAGCACAGGAAAAGTGATGAAAATTCTGCGCACAAAAAGTGAGAAACCTTCAGGATGCAAAAATGATGAAAATTCAGGACACTAAAGGTGATGAAAATACAGGACGTCAAATGTGACATAAATTCAGGACGCTAAATGCAACAAAAGTTCAGGACATGAAAAGCGACGCACTTTTGGCACACGAAAACCGCCGAAAGTTCAGCACGCGAAAAGTGGCGAAAATTCTAAATGCCAAAAGCGATGTAAATTCAGGACGAGAAAAGCAACAAATTTTCAGGATGCTTAAAGCGACTAAATTTCAGCCCGCGATACGCGATGAAATTTCAGCACAGGAAAAGTGACGAAATTTCAGCAGGCGAAATGCAATGTAAATTCAGGATGCAAAAAGCGATGAAATTTCAGGACGCATAAATCGATGAAAATTCAGGATGCGAAAGGTGACGAAAATTAAAAATGGCAAAAGCAATGTAAATTCAGGATGCAAAAAGCGATGAAATTTCAGGATGGGTAAAGTGACAACATTTCAGGATGAGAACGGCGACAAAACTGCAGGACTCATAAAGCGACAAAATTTCAGCACGCGATAAGCGACGACATTTCAGCACAGGAAAAGTGACGAACCGTCAAAATACAGAAAGTGATGAAAATTCAGGACGCTAAAGGAGATGAAAATACAGGACGTCAAATGCGACATAAATTCAGGACGCAAAATGCAACAAAATTTCAGGACATGAAAAGCAACGAAAATTCAGCATGCAAAAAGTGACAAAATTTCAGCATGTGAAAAGTGATGAAAATTCAGCACACGAAAAGCGAGGAACCTTTAGTACGTGAAAAGCAACAGAAATTCAGCATCCAAAAATTGACAAAAATTCAGCACACTAAAAACATTGAACCTTCAGGACGTGAAAAGCGATGAAACTTCTGCATGCGGAAATCAACGAAAATTCAGGATGCAAAAAATGAAGACATTTCAGAACGCATAAATCGATGAAAATTCAGGAGGCGAAAGGCAACAAAAATTCAGCACTCGCAAAGTGACCAATATTCAGGACGCGAAAAGTTATGAAAATTCAGGACATGAACTGCGACAAACATTTAGGATGCAGAAAGTGATGAAAATTCAGGATTCGAAAAGGTACACCATTTTAGGGTGCTAAAATGGAGACAAATTTTGGACGCAAAAAGCTACGAAAATTCAGCAGATGAAATGGGGGGAAATATCAGGGTGCGAAAAGTGGCGAGAATTGAAAACAGCAAAAGCGACGTAAATTAAGGAAGAGAAAATTGATGAAATTTCAGGACGTGAAAAGTGATGATATTTCAGCACAGGAAATGGGACGATGATTCAGCACATGAAAAACAACGAGCTTTCAGTATGCAAAAAGCGACGAAAATCCAGCATGCAAAAAGCGACGAAAATTCAAAACGACAAAACAATGTAAATTCAGGACGTGAAAAGCGAGAAAACTTCAGGACGCATAAAGCGACAAAATTTCATATGTGAAAAGCGACAAAATTTCAGCACATGAAAAGCGACGAAAATTCAGCACACGGAAAGTG
The DNA here is from genome assembly GCA_963514005.1 of Raja brachyura. The sequence continues at coordinate 55,772,127 of OY740796.1, read as the reverse complement.
ACAAAAACTCAGTACGCGAAAGGCGATGAAAATTTAAAACGTCAAAAGTGACGTAAATTCAGGATGAGAAAAAGTGACAGAATTTCAGGAGGCATAAAGTAACAAAATCTCAGCACAGGAAATGAGACGCAAATTCAGCACATGAAAAGCGACGAGCTTTCAGTATGCAAAAAGCGATATAAATTCAGGATGCAAAAAGCAACATAAATTCAGGACGCTAAAAGCAACGAAAATTCAGCACGTGAAATGCAACAAAAATTCAGTACGAGAAACGCAACTAAATTTCAGGACGTGAAAACTGACGAAATTTCAGCACATGAAAATTGCAGAAAATTCAGCACAGAAAAGGCGACGAATATTCAGCAAAAAGCGACAAAATTACAGGACACCTCAAGCAACGAAATTTCAGAATGCAAAAAGCAAGGAAAATTCAGCACGCAATCAGTGACAGACCAGGACACGAAAAAGGACAAAAATTCAGCACAAGAAAAGCGATGAAAATCCTGTACATGAAAAGTGATGAAAAGTCAGGACGCTATAGGCGCATGAAATTCAAAACGCCAAAAGTGACAAACTCAGCATGCGAAAGGTGGCGAAATTACAGGACATGAAATGTGACAAAACTTCAGGATGCAATAATAAAACGACGGAAATTCAGCAAACGTAAATTGATGAAAATTCAGTATGCGAAAGGGGACAAAAATTCAAAACGGCAAAAACAACGTAAATTCACCGTGAGAAAAACGATGAAATTTCAGGATGCAGAAAGCGATGAAATTTCAGGACACGAAATGCAACAAGATTTTAGCACATGAAAGGCGACGAGAAATCAGCACGTGACAAGCGACGAAAATTCCGCACACAAAAAGTAACAAAAATTCGGGAAACTAAAAACAATGAAATTTCAGGATGCAAAATGCGATAACATTTCATGATGCGAAAAGCGACTACATTTCAGCATGCGATACATGATGAAATTTCAGCACGCAAAACGCGACGAAAATTAAAAACGGCAAACGCGACATAAATTCAAGATGCTAAATGCAACAAAATGACAGGACGCATTAAGTGACGAAATTTCATTAGGTGAAAAGCGACTAAAGTTCAGCACGCGAAAAGCAACGAAAATTCAGCATGCAAAAATCGATAGAAATTCAGCATGTTTAAAGCAAGAAACCTTCAGGGTGCGAAAAGCAAAGCAAATTCAGCACGTGATCAGCGACAAACATTCAGGACGAGAAAATCTATTGGAAATTCAGCACAAGAAAAGCGACGGAATTCAGCACATGAAAAGTGACGGAAATTCAGGACGCAAGAGGCGACAAAAATTCAAAACGCCAAAAGCGACATAAATTCAGGATGCAAAAAGTGAAATTTCAGCACACTAAAAAGTGACAAAAATTCAACACACAAAAAGCGCCGAAAATTCAGCATGCCAAAAGCAATGTAGATTTAGGAAACAAAAAATGATGAAATTTCAGGATGTGTAAAGTGACAAAATTTCAGGATGAGAAAAGCGATGAAACTGCAGGATATAAAGCGACGAAATTCCTTGATGTGAAAGGTGACGACATTTCAGCACATGAAAAGCGACAAAAATTTAAAACGACAAAAGCAATGTAAATTCAAGATGCAAAATGCGACTAAATTTCAGGACACGTAAAGCGACGAAAGTTCATGATGAGAAAAGCAATGAAACTTCAGGATGCATAAAGCGACGAAATTTCAGCATACGAAAAGCGACGGAAATTCAGCACACGAAAAATGACAAAAATTCAGGACGTCAAAGGTAATGAAAATTCAAAACGCCAAAAGCGATATAAATTAGTAAGATTAAACGAGAACTTACCAAGTTCGAAGTTTGATCCTTATTTTATGGAACTCCAACACATCACTCATGCTTGCAGTATGATAGGATAAATTTGACTGTACACAAAACATCTCCCATTTCTTTATATGAACCATATATTGTTTTTTAGTACTATTCCTCCATGCTGCAATGATAACCTCCATGGTCCTGTCCGACAACCCAAGGCCTTGGAATGGCCTGTTCAGAACCTGCAGATCAACAATTGATACGGTCATGTAATGGGTGACTTTCTCCTGTAACCAGATGCACCAACAAATTACTTCAGTTGGGAACCATCATGAATGGCTGAACCATCATTCTGAGTACCAATGGGAACCATGGTTGTGTTGGCCAATCTGGGACCACCAAAGTCACGCTCTATTTTAGTTAAACATTTCGTAATCAGACAAAATGCAGGGAAAGAATCAAAGAATAATTGTCCACAATGTAATGAAAATGCATCCCCAGCTACTGCTGCTGGATCTGGTTCCCATGAAACATATTTAGGCAACTGGTGATTCAGTCTGGATGCAAACAGATCAATATCTGGCAATCCAAATCCAGTGACAATTGTTTGAAAAAACTTTGGAATTCAACATCCATTCAATATTATCATTGAATTTTCGTGACCTTTGGTCTGCCACCACATTGTCTACCCCTGGCAGATAGATGGCTGAAACCCAAATGTTTCTTGAAATACACCAATGCCATATGAGATTAGCCATGCTATCACATGAAACTGATCTTGCTCCTTCCATATGATTGATATATCCCACTGCCATAGTGTTATCAATCTGGAGTTGAATGTGTAATTATTCATTGTGGAGCAATATGCCTTTAATCCATAAAATGCCCCCAGTCATTCCAAATAATTTATTCCTTGTGTGTGATCAAACTTTCTTGTTCATTCCATCTACCTCCACAACTGGACTCAATGTCCGCAGCCCCCCATCCGAGAGCACTCACGTCAGCCTGTAAAATAATTGAAGGTTCCTGCACCAATATGTTATTGGTAGCTTGACTGACATGAACAATCCACCACTGCAACTCTGCCAGAGCTGTGGCTGTGTAATTGCATACCCCGATTAAAAAATGACCTGCATGCTCTTTTAGTGCTTGTTCTCTTTTTGCAAATGCTGATAATGCAAAGGCCCGAATTTTGCTGCAGGGAAAGCTGCTACCAATTTCCCAATGACCTTAGCAACTTCTCTGATGGAGGGGTTAAGCTTCTGTGAGAGACATACACAGACCTCAGCAATATCCACAGCCTTGACTGTAGGTAATGTTACTGTCAAATGAACTGAATCAATCAGAAATCCAACATACTGAATATTTTGGGTTGGCTGTAATTTGGACTTAGTTGGATGCACCAAAACCCCAATGATTCAAACACATTTTTGGTTACTGGAACTGATTCCTCAGCTGACTCTTTAGTGTTGCTGATAATTAAGACATCATCTAAGTAGGCCATGACAATGTGATTACGAGCCCTTTATAGCCCCAGCACAGGTTTAAGCAATTTAGTAAATAGCCTAGGTGCTGAGCTCAATCCGTTGTATTGCCACAGCTGTCCCATCCAATTAAATTTCAAGTATCTGCGATGAGCATGAATTGGTACTGAATAATACGCATCTTGCAAATCAATGTTGCCATATAACAACCTTGTGAGACCAGCTGTTTTGCAGTAACAAAGGTGTCCATTTTGAAATGTCTATAGAATACTGAACAATTTAAATGAGTGAGGTCCAGAATTACTCTACAATCCCCATCTTTCTTAGGTCTGGGGAAAATATTAGACACAAATTGTTGTGAATGATTAATGATTTTTCAATCACTCCTTTTTTACACAAATTCTCAATTTCTTCGTTACCCTGTTCAGTCTCTGGAGCAGACAAACACCAACATTTTATTTGGCTTGTGCTGCTGAGGTGGATCGATCCCAGAGATCAACTCAATGGTAGAACCTGACACAGTATTTAGCATAAACATATCAGATGTTATACAGCACCATTCATTGTAATCTAACAATTGTAATCTACCTCCAATAGGAGGTTGTGCACCAGAACCTTTAACAAAAGTTCCCTGTACCTCTGCAGTTGGCCTGAAAGCCTGCTGTCTGCTCACATTGGGGTTGAAGCCGCTCTGTCTTAGTGGGTACCTTGTTGCCTCACTGGCCTCTCCCTGCTCAGTCCAGCACCTGGATCCGACCTTCAGTACACAAACCCTGGTTTGCGAATAGGTGGCCGTGATATGCTTGGCTTCATCAATCCAATTTGCTTTTTGCCTCAACATCACGTATTTGTTTGACAAGGTCCATTCCAAACAGGAACTCAGGCGTTTGTATATTTGTCACCTTACATAGTGCAGCAAAACTTTTGATTGAGAATTGGCCCGATTGCGATTTCTCTTATGCAATTTACTTCATGCTTCTTTTGAGTTTGAGTAATCATGGTCCCTTTGACCATAGTGCCAAATGCAGTATTTGCTGCAGCCACCAGTTTGAGGACGCATTAATGCCGAACCTCCTGTCCTCTCATAGAAGGACTCATGGGTGCCCAGATTCCTGGGTTCACCGTGGGCACTTTCAGTGATGCACAGTAAACTGGTGTCTTATATTTATAGGTAGTCTCTTGCATCATAAACTGCTGGAGCTGGTGAGCCACTAAATAATTGATATTGTTGGCGAGGTACGCCTCACCAGTCCCCTCCAGAAAAGCAAACTCATTGCAATATCCGGGACACCCGGAGCGTGGCTCTTGTGCTCTGGTGTTTGCACATAAGCAGGGACACCAGACATGGGGTCAGCTGCATCCTGCCCCGCTTCTCCCAAGTCATTTATTAGGGAGGCATCCTCCAGTCCTAAACAAGGCGCTGGAAGGAAATCCCCTTGCTGATATTCCACATATTCCTCTTGATATGGGCCTTGTTGAACAGCTGCCTGGGGAATCACTGGGTCCTTAGACCCTTGTTTTATCAGAGTTTGGAGCATCATCTCCATATTCTGTATCCTCCCCCACATTTAGATTATCTGGAGAGGAGTCACATTTTCTTCAGACTCATCTAAGAACCTGAATCTAATAGATTTTCTTTTTAGCCTTTCTAAGACTGTCGGTGGCCTCAGCCTCCTGAGTAACTGGAACTGGTGTAGAAAGTTCACTTTCTAATGAAACTGCTGTCGGTAAACGGCACCCGGTATCGGAACCAGCGTTGCCGCGCTAATCTCCCGACCCAATCGATTTAGTGAATCCGTTGACCCACGCTAGCGAACTTTCCTACCTGACCATACCACCAACTCCTACTGACTTCTCGAGCCAGCTTTATGGAGTTAAAAATACTCTCAGGCAAAGTTCTTAAACCCACTTACCTGAGAGTTTCTACTTACCGCTAGTGGAGCTGTGCCCTCCAGCCCGTTCAGTGTGACATGCGCTGATGTAATGACGCGCATGCGCCTGGCGGGACTTCTTCACGGAATCACTCACGTGACTCCGAAGTAAAATCAGGATGATAAAAGTAACAAAATTTCAGGACGCATAAAGTGACAAAATTTCAGCATGCGATACGATTGAAATTTCAGCACAGGAAAAGTGACGAAAATTCAGCATGTGAAAATAGACGTAAATTCAGCACAAAAAAGGCGACGCACCTTCAGAACACAAAAAGTGATGAAAATTCAGGATGCTAAAGGCAACGAAAATACAGGACGTCAAATGTGACATAAATTCAGGATGAGAATAGTGATGAAAATTCAGCACACAAAAGACAACGAACCTTCAGGACGCAAAACGCGATGAAAATTCTGCACATGAAAAGCGACAAAAAAAAATCTGCATTTGAAGTGGGGGAAAATGTCAGGACGAGAAAGGAGGCGAAAATTCAAAATGCCAAAAGCGATGTAAATTGAGGACGAGAAAAGCGACTAAATTTCAGGATGTTTAAAGTGACTAAATTTCAGCCCTCGATATGCGATGAAATTTCAGCACAGGAAAAGTGATGAAATTTCAGCACGTGAAAAGCAATTCAGGATGCAAAATGTGACGCAATTTCAGGGCGCATAAATCGATGAAAATTCAGGATGCGAAAGGTGACGAAAATTCAAAACGCAAAAAGTAATGTATTGAATTGAATTGAATACCTTTATTGTCATTCAGACCTTTCGGTCTGAACGAAATTTCGTGCCTGCAGTCATACATATATAAAAAACAACAATACAATACCATACAATAAACACAAAATTAACATCCACCACAGTGAGTTCACCAAACACCTCCTCACTGTGGTGGAAGGCAAAAGTCTTAGGGTCTCAGTCTTTTTCTCCTCCTTATTCTCCCTCTGCGCTGAGGGGATCCAGGCCGCCGCCACCGCTGACGCCGGAACGCCGGAACACCGCCACAGGGCCCGCCGCCGGAAAGTCGCTGGAGCACCGCAGCTCCCGAAAACCAGGCCGCCGCTGGAGCACCGCAGCTCCCGACATCCAGGCCACCGCTGGAGCACCGCAGCTCCCGACACCCAGGCCGTCGCTGGAGCACCGCAGCTCCCGACATCCAGGCCACCGCTGGAGCACCGCAGCTCCCGTCATCCAGGCCACCACTGGAGCACCGCAGCCCCCGAGATCCAGGCCACCGCTGGAGCACCGCAGCTCAGAGGGAGCCAGGCCGCCGCTGGAGCTCCCGAAGCCCAGGTCGCCGCTGAAGCTCCGAAAGCCGTGCCGCCGCCGCTGGAAGCTGGAAGGCCGTCACCAGGGCCTCAGCACAGACGGAGACGATGTCGGGGGACACGACAGGAAAAGCCGCATCCCCCCGAAGGGAGAGACTAAAACCCCGTTTCTCCCACCCTCCCCCCCCCCACACACACTTACACAACCCAACAAACCAAAAATAAACGCCAAAAACAGGGACGAGGACAAAAATAAAATAAAGACAGATGGACTGCAGGTGAGCCGCAGCTGACAAGCAGCGCCGCCACTTCCGAATTCAGGATGCAAAATGTGATGAAATTTTAGGATGCGTAAAGCAACAACATTTCAGGACCAGAACAGCGACAAAACTGCAGGACTAATAAAGCGACGAAATTTCAGGACGTGGAAAGCGCCGAAATTTCAGCACATGAAAAGCGATGATAATTCAGCCTGTGAAAATCGATGAAAATTCAGCACGCGAAAAGCGCTGAAAATTCAGCACACGAAAAGCGATGAAAAGTCTGCACGCGGAAATCGACGAAAATTCAGGATGCAAAAAGCGAAGAAATTGTAGGACGCATAAATCAACAAAAATGCAGGATGCGAAAGGCTACGAAAATTCAAAATGCCAAAAGCAAAAAGCGACGAAGATTCAGCACGCAAAAAGCGTTAAAAATTCAGGATGCAAAAGACAACAAAAATGCAAAACGCCAAAAGCAATGTAAATTCAGGATGCAAAAAGCAATGAAATTTCAGGATGTATAAATTGATAAAATTGAGGACACGAAAGGCGATGAAAATTAAAAATGCCAAAAGCAATGTAAATTCAGAATGCAAAAATGCTGAAATTTCATGATGCGTAAAGTGAGAAAATTTCAGGACATGAAAAGCGATGAAATTTCAGCACATGAAAAGCGGCGATAATTCAGCCTGTGAAAATCGATGAAAATTCAGCACGCGAAAAGCGACAGAAATTCTGCACACGAAAAATGACCAAAACTCAGGACGCCAAAGGTGATAATTCAAAACGACAAAAGCGATATAAATTCAGGATGAGAAAAGTGATGAAATTTCAGGACATATAGGAAAATCGCGGAAAATTCAGCACACAAAAGGCGACGAATATTCAGCATGCAAAAAGTGATGAAAATTCAGGATGTGAAAGGCGACGAAAATTCAAAAAGCCTAAAGCTACGTAATTTCAGGACGCAAAAAGTGACAAAATTACAGGACGCCTCAAGCAATGAAATTTCAGAATGCGAAAAGCAAGGAAAATTCAGCATGCGATCAGTGACAGACCAGGACGCAAAAAAGGACAAAAATTCAGCACAAGAAAAGCAATGAAAATCCTGCACATGAAAAGTGATGAAAATTCAGGACGCTATAGGCACATGAAATTCAAAACACCAAAAGTGACATAAAGCATGCGAAAGGCGGCAAAATTTCATGACGAAAAAAGCAACAAAAATTCAGGATGCAAAAGGCGACGAAAATTTCAGCACTTGAAAAGTTACGAACATTCAGCCGGTGAAAAGCAAATTTCAGGACATGAAATGTGACAAAACATCAGGACGCAATAATAAAACGACGAAAATTCAGCAAACGTAAAGTAATGAAAATTCAGTATGCGAAAGGTGACGAAAATTAAAAACGGCAAAAGCGACATAAATTCACAACGAGAAAAGCGACGAAATTTCAGGACACGAAAAGCAACAAGATTTTAGCACATGAAAGGCGACAAAAATTCAGCACGTGACAAGTGACGAAAATTCCACACACAAGTAACAAAAATTCAGGAAACTAAAAACAATGAAATTTCAGGACGCAAAATGCGATAAAATTTCACGATATGAAAAGCGACTACATTTCAGCACGTGATACGCAATGAAATTTCAGCACAGGAAAAGTGACAAAATTTCGAAAATTTCACTCGAAAAGCGACTGAAATTCAGGACGCGAATGGCGACCAAAATTCAAAACACCAAAAGAAATGTCAATTCAGGATGCAAAAAGTGAGGAAATTTCAGGACGCGTAAAGCGACGAAATTTCAGCACAGCAAAAGTGACAAAAATTCAGCATGTGGAAAGAGATGAAAAGCAACGAACCTTCAGGATGCAAAAAGTAATTAAAATTCAGGACGCTAAAGGCGACGAAAATTCAAAACGCGAAAAGTGATGTAAATTCGGAAGAGAAAAGTGATGAAAATTCAGGACGAAAAAGGCAATGAAAATTTAGCAAGAAAAAACGACGAAAATTCAGCACATGAAAAGTGACGAAAATTCAGGACGCAAGAGGCAACAAAAATTCAAAACGCCAAAAGCAACATAAATTCAGGACTCAAAAAAGTGAATAGATTTCAGCACGCTAAAAGTGACGAAAATTCAGCATGCAAAAAGCAGCGAAAATTTAGCACGCGAAAAACGACAAAAATTCAGCACACGAAAAGTGATGAAAATTCAGTAAGTGAAAGGCAAGGAAAATTCAAACAGCCAAAAGCAACATAAATTCCGGACATGAAAAGTGACAGAATTACAGGAGGCATTAAGTGAAGAAATTACAGCACACAAAAAGCGACAAAAATTCAGCACGCAAAACGCAACAAAAATTCAGCACTCTTCAAGAGCAGAACCTTCAGCATGTGAAAAGCAATGCAAATTCAGCAGGCAATCAGCGACAAACCAGGACGCGAAAAGCGACGAAAATTCAGTACAAGGAAAGTGACAAATATTGAGCACATCAAAAGCGACGAAAATTCAGGCCGCAAGTGGCAACAAAAATTCTGAACACCAAAAGCGACAAATTCAAGATGCAAAAATTGATAACAATTCAGCACGCAAAGAGTGACAAACATTCAGCACACATAAAACGACAAAAAATCATCACGCAAAAGCAATGAAAATTCAGAACACGAAAGGCGATGAAAATTCAAAATGCCTAAATCGACGCAACTTCAGGATGCAATAAGCGACAAGATTTCAGGACATGAAAAGCGACAAAATTTCGGCACATGAAAAGTGACGAATATTCAGGACGCGAAAAGCAACGAAAATTCAGCACGCAAAAAATGGCAACCCTTCAGGGCATGAAAAGCAACAAAATATCAGCATGTGAAAAGTGACAAAAATTCAGGACGTGAAAAGTGACAAAAATTCAGGACGCGAAAAGTGACAAAAAATCAGCACACAAAAAGTGACAACCCTTCAGGACATGAAAAGCGACAAAATTTCAGGACGTGAAAAGCGAAGAAATTTCAGGACATGAAAATGCCAAAATTTCAGCACACAAAAAGCGACAAAAATTCAGCATGCAAAAAGCGACGAAAATTCAGCATGCAAAAAGCGACTACATTTTAGCACATGAAAAGCTACGAAATTTCAGCACGCGAAAAGTGACGAAAATTCACGACGTGAAAAGTGACGAAATTTCAGCACGCATAAAGCGCCAAAATTTCAGCACACAAAAAGCGATGAAAATTCAGCATGTGAAAAGAGACAAAAATTCAGCACGTGAAAAACGACTAATTTTCAGGACACGAAAAGCAACAAAACCTCAAGATGCATAAAGCAACTAAATTTCACGACATAAAAACGAGGAAATTTCAGCATGCGAAAAGCGACGAAAATTCAGCATACAAAAAGCGACGAACCTTCAGGACACGAAAAGCGACAAAACTTCAGCACACGAAAAACGACAAAATTTCAGGATGCATAAAGCATCTAAATTACAGGACATGATAAGCAACAAAATTTAATCACAGGAAAAGCGACAAAAGTCCTGCATGTGAAAGGCGACAAATATTCAGCATACGAAAAGCTACGAACCTTCATAATACGAAAAACGACGGACCTTCATGATGCGAAAAGGGATTCAGGATGTGAAATGCAATGAAATTTCGGCACAAGAAAAGCAACGAAAATTCAGCATGCGAAAACGACAAACCTTCAGGACGTGAAAAGCGATGAAAATACAGCACGTGAAAAACGACGGAAATTCAGCACATGAAAAATGCCAAAAATTCAGGATGCAAAAGGCGACGAAAATTCAAAATGCCAAATGCGATGAAATTCAGGATGCGAAAAGCGACAATATTTTTGGCACACGAAAAGTGACGGACTTTCAGGACGTGAAAAACAATGAAAATTCAGGACGTGAAAAGCGACGAAATTTCAGCACACAAAAAGTGACCAAAATTCAGCATGTGAAAAGCGACGAAAGTTCAGCAGAAGAGTGACGAAAATTCAGGAAGCAAAAAGCAAAAGTTCAAAACGCCAAAGGCGACGTAGATTCAGGACATGAAATGCGACATTACAGGACGCTTAATGCTAGCTAGATGGCTACATTTAGGGGAGGGTGCCTAGAAATAGGGGCGGGGGTTTAGGGAAGGTCACCTGTAAATGTGGATTAAAGGTAGGGCATATGTATGGAAGGGGAATTAAGGGAGGGCACCTTTAAACAGTGAATTAGGAGGGCATTTGTAAATGGTGAATTAGGGGAGGGCACCTTTAAATGTGGCAGTTGGGAAGGCATCTGTACATTTAGGGTAGATTTAGGGGAGAGCACCTGTAAAGGAGCAAAACACAATGAGCAACAACAACAACTGAAGCTTTACACCAACAACTGGTGTGTTGTTACACCAATCCACGTAACAATCTCATATAATTCTCTCCCCCTCATTAGTTTATTCTCACGCGTACTGAGGTACAGTGAAACACTTTAGTCACATGCTAACCAGTTAGCAGAAATACAAAACATGATCACAATTGAGCCAGCGACATACTGGATAGCTCGGTTGCTAACTAGATTCAGCTACATACTTGGATCGCTAGCTAGATGGTTACATATAGGGGAGGGTGCCTAGAAATAAGGGGGGGGGGGTTAGGGAAGGGCAGCTGTAAATGTGGATTTAGGGTAGGACATGTAAATGGGAGGGGGAGTTGTTACACCAATCCACGTAATTATCATATAATTCTTTGCCCCTCATTAATTTATTCTCACGTGCACCGAGGTACAGTGAAAAGCTTTAGTCGCATGCTAACCAGTTAGCAGAAAGACAAAACATGATCACAATTGAACCAGCTAGATGGCTACACCCTGTATAACTAGGTAGCTAGCTAGATGGTTACATACTGGATAGCTAGTTCGATAGCAAGAAAGAGCGACATACTGGATAGCTAGGTAGCTACCGAGACTGAGCTACCAACTGGATAACTAGGTAGCTAGCTACATGGCTACGGACTGGAAAGCTAGCTACATACTGGTGTTTCATAGTTACAAACAACTGAATTGGAAGAACAGCACCTCATTTTTCGCTAGGGAAGCTTACACCCCAGCGGTATGAACATTGATTTCTCTATCCTCAAGTAACCCTTGCTTTCCCTCTCTCTGTTCCTCCCCCACTTTATTGTTCTGCTAGTTTCCCTGTTTGTATCTCTTCCATGACCAGCAATAGTCCATTGTGGGCTCCACCTTTCCTGGGCAATAGTTTCGTGCTCTGATTTGTTCTGTACCTTCCCATACATCTTGTTTTCCTTTCACCTGCCTCTCAGTCTGAAGAAGGGTCTCGACCCAAAACGTCACCTTTTCTCAGGTGATGTAAATTCAGGGAATGAAAAGCAACATTTCAGGACACATAATGCGATGAAATTTCAGGATGTGAAAAGCGATGAAAATTCAGCACGCGAAAAGTGACGACCCTTCAAGACATGAAAAGTGACAAAAATTCAGGATGTGAAAAGCGACGAGCCTTCAGGATGTGAAAAGTGATGAAAATGATGCTCACGGAAAGCAACAAAAATTAAGCACACGAAAAGCGATGTAAATTCAGGGAACGAAAAGCGACTAAATTTCAGGACGAATAATGCCACGAAATTTCAGGATGTGAAAAGCGCCAGAAATTCACCACGCAAAAAATGACGAACTTTCAGGAGGTGAAAGGCGACAAAAATTCGAAATGCCTTAAGCGACGTAAATTCAGGATGGAATAAGCGACAAAATTTCAGGACATGAAAAGCGACAAAATTTCGGCACACGAAAAGTGATGAAAATTCAGCACGTAAAAACGACAAAAATTCAGCACATGAAAAGTGCGAAAAATTCAGGACGCGCAAGTTGACAAAAATTCAAAATGCCAAAAGCGATGAAATTCAGGATGCAAAAAGCGAGAAAAGTTCAGGACACATGAAGCAATAACATTTCAGGAAACGAAAAGTGACAAAATTTTGGCACACGAAAAGTGACGGACTTTCAAGACGTGAAAAACAATGAAAATTCAGGACGTGAAAAGCGACGAAATTTCAGCACACAAAAAGCGACGAAAATTCAGCATGTGAAAAGCGACGAAGGTTCAGCAGAGAAAAGTGACGAAAATTCAGGAAGCAAAAAGCGACGAAAGTTCAACACACCAAAGGCGACGTAGATTCAGGACATGAAATGCGACAAAATTACAGGACGCTTAATGCTAGCTAGATGGCTACATATAGGGGAGGGTGCCTAGAAATAGGGGCAGGGGTTTAGGGAAGGTCACCTGTAAATGTGGATTAAAGGTAGGGCATATGTATGGAAGGGGAATTAAGGGAGGGCACCTTTAAACGGTGAATTAGGAGGGCATCTGTAAATGGTGAATTAGGGGAGGGCATCTTTAAATGTGGCAGTTGGGAAGGCATCTGTACATTTAGGGTAGATTTAGGGGAGAGCACCTGTAAAGGTGCAAAACACAATGAGCAACAACAACAACTGAAGCTTTACACCAACAACTGGTGTGTTGTTACACCAATCCATGTAACAATCTCATATAATTCTCTCCCCCTCATTAGTTTATTCTCACGCGTACTGAGGTACAGTGAAACACTTTAGTCATGTGCTAACCAGTTGGCAGAAAGACAGAACATGATCACAATTGAGCCAACGACATACTGGATAGTTGCTCGGTTGCTAACTAGATTCAGCTACATACTTGGATCGCTAGCTAGATGGTTACATATAGGGGAGGGTGCCAAGAAATAGGGGGGGGGGGTTAGGGAAGGGCACCTGTAAATGTGGATTTAGGGTAGGACATGTAAATGGGAAGGGGATTTAGGGGAGGGCACCTTTAAATGGTGCAGGAGGGAAGGCATCTGTAATTTAGGGTAGATTTAGGGGAGAGCACCTGCAAAGGAGCAATGCAATATGAGCAACAACAACAACTGGTGTGTTGTTACACCAATCCACGTAATTGTCATATAATTCTCTCCCCCTCATTAATTTATTCTCACGTGCACCGAGGTACAGTGAAAAACTTTAGTCTCTTGCTAACCAGTTAGCAGAAAGACAAAACATGATCACAATTGAACCAGCTAGATGGCTACATCCTGTATAACTAGGTAGCTAGCTAGATGGTTACATACAGAATAGCTAGGTAGCTACCGAGACTGAGCTACAAACTGGATAACGAGGTAGCTAGCTACATGGCTACAGACTGGAAAGCTAGCTACATACTGGTGTTTCATAGTTATAAACAACTGAATTGGAAGAACAGCACCTCATTTTTCGCTAGGGAAGCTTACACCCCAGTGGTATGAACATTGACTTCTCTAACCTCAAGTAACCGTTGCTTTCCCTCCCCCACTTTATTGTTCTGCTAGGTTCCCTGTTTGTATCTCTTCCATGACCAGCAATAGACCATTGTGGGCTCCACCTTTCCTGGGCCATCGTTTCAGGCTCCGATTGGTTCTGTACCTTCCCATACCTCTCGTTTTCCTTTCACCTGCCTCTCAGTCTGAAGAAGGGTCTTGGCCCAAAACGTCACCTTTTCTCCAGCTTTTGTGTCTATCTTCGGTGTAAACCAGCATTTGTCGTTCCTTCCTCAGTGCGGATTCGGTGAGCGAAAGGGCCTGTCACAGCGCTGTATCTCGAAATTAAACTTAACCAATCAGCATTGATGTCCCCCTCATTTATTTACATTATATACATAAATTGTCTTGGCATAACGGTTTAAATTGTCTCTCGTGTGATCATTGGCGGTCACTCGAAATGAGTATGACTGTCCTCTCCATAGGGTCATCCACTTGTAGGTCTGCAGACGTCTGTAAAGGCCGATCCACGATTCACACACCTTGGTGCAGCGTGGGCAGTGGAGACTGGAGGTGGTTGGTAGTTGTCGAGCCCCCTTCTCTCTCCTTACGGAGCTGTCGCTTTGTCTCTGCGACACGCCGTGGTTCCATTTCATGAAGTTCAGCTCATTCATGCATGGACTTCCTCCAGGAGTGCATGTTTAGTGCAATGCACTCCCAGTTGCTTGATGTGATGTGGAATTTCTTGAGACTGTTGTTGATGTTGGCCTTAAGCGTTTCTTTGGCCCGTCGGGGACTCACCGACCTTCCTTCAGTTGAGAGTACAGAATTTGTTTAGGGAGACGTGTGTTGAACAAGCGGATGATATGGCCAGTCTATCGAAGTTGGTGCTGCATTATTGTGGTGGTGATGCTGGTCATGTTGGCTTCCTCCAAAACGCTGATGTTGGCACGTTTGTCCTTGTTACGACTCCCGAAGGCAGGTTCCTCAGATTCGCGTAACAAATCAAAAATGAGGGTCAAGTTTAAGGAAAAAAAACTGTCTTTAATTTAGTTAAACTAAGACAAAACCCGAACCCGATTCAAACAACACGGCCAGGGACCAGAATCGGCTAACAAATAAATATAAGTGTGCTCCAGCCAGCCTCGCAATGGGCCGTCAGACTGAAGACTATAATAGAAACATAGAAATTAGGTGCAGGAGTAGGCCATTTGGCCCTTCGAGCCTGCACCGCCATTCAATATGATCATGGCTGATCATCCAACTCAGTATCCCGTACCTGCCTTCTCTCCATACCCCCTGATCCCCTTAGCCACAAGGGCCACATCTAACTTCCTCTTAAATATAGCCAATGAACTGGCATCAACCACCCTCTGTGGCAGAGAGTTCCAGAGACCCACCACTCTGTGTGAAAAAAGTCCTTCTCATCTCGGTCCTAAAGGATTTCCCCCTTATCCTTAAGCTGTGACCCCTTGTCCTGGACCTCCCCAACATCGGGAACAATCTTCCTGCATCTAGCCTGTCCAACCCCTTAAGAATTTTGTAAGTTTCTATAAGATCCCCTCTCAATCTCCTAAATTCTAGAGAGTATAAACCGAGTCTATGCAGTCTTTGTTCATAAGACAGTCCTGACATCCCAGGAATCAGTCTGGTGAACCTTCGCTGCACTCCCTCTATGGCAATAATGTCCTTCCTCAGATTTGGAGACCAGAACTGTACGCAATACTCCAGGTGTGGCCTCACCAAGACCCTATACAACCGAAGTAGAACCTCCCTGCTCCTATACTCAAATCTTTTTGCTATGAAAGCTAACATACGATTGGCTTTCTTCACTGCCTGCTGTACCTGCATGCCTACTTTCAATGACTGGTGTACCATGACACCCAGATCGCGCTGCATCTCCCCTTTTCCGAATCGGCCACCATTTAGATAGTAGTCGGTTTTCCTATTTTTGCCACCAAAGTGGTTAACCTCACATTTATCCACATTATACTACATCTGCCAAACATTACCCCACTCACCCAGCCTATCCAAGTCACCTTGCATTCTCCTAGCATCCTCCTCACAGCTAACACTGCCCCCCAGCTTAGTGTCATCCGCAAACTTGGATATTGCCTTCAATTCCCTCATCCAGATCATTTATGTATATTGTAAATAGCTGGGGTCCCAGCACTGAGCCTTGCGGTACCCCACTAGTCACTGCCTGCCGTTGTGAAAACGACCCGTTTACTCCTACTCTTTGCTTCCTGTTTGCTAGCCAGTTCTCTATCCACATCAATACTGAACCCCCAATGCCATATGCTTTAAGCTTATATGCTAATCGCTTATGTGGGACCTTGTCGAAAGCCTTCTGGAAGTCCAGATACACCACATCCACTGGTTCTCCCCCATCCACGCTACTAGTTACATCCTCGAAAAATTCCACAAGATTCGTCAGACATGATTTACCTTTCGTAAATCCATGCTGACTTTGTCCAATGATTTCACCACTTTCCAAATGTGCTGCTATCCCATCTTTAATAACTGACTCTAGCAGTTTCCCCACCACCGATGTTAGACTAACTGGTCTGTAATTCCCCGTTTTCTCTCTCCCCCCTTCTTAAAAAGAGGGGTTACGTTTGCTACCCGCCAATCCTCAGGAACTACTCCAGAATCTAAAGAGTTTTGAAAGATTATCACTAATGCATCCACTATTTCCGGAGCTACTTCCTTAAGTACTCTGGGATGCAGCCTATCTGGCCCTGGGAATTTATCGGCCTTTAATCCATTCAATTTACCCAACACCACTTCCCGACTAACCTGGATTTCACTCAAGTACTCCTTTGACCTGCGGTCCCCTGCTATTTCCGGCAGATTATTTATGTCTTCCTTAGTGAAGACGGAACCAAAGTAGTTATTCAATTGGTCCGCCATATCCTTGTTCCCCATGATCAACTCACCTGTTTCTGACTGCAAGGGACCTACATTTGTTTTAACTAATCTCTTTCTCTTCACATATCTATAAAAACTTTTGCAGTCAGTTTTTATGTTCCCTGCCAGTTTTCTTTCATAATCTATTTTTCCTTTCCTAATCAAGCCCTTTGTCCTTCTCTGCTGGTCTCTGAATTTCTCCCAGTCCTCTGGTATGCTGCTTTTTCTGGCTACTTTGTACGCATCATCCTTTGCTTTGATACTGCCTATAACCTGTCTAATCCTGCCTATATAGACATAACCCTGCAACCAAAATACCCCAAAACCCTCAGGTCTTCCCTTCCTTCCCAATACAACATTAATTTACAAATATAGGCGACAAATATACAAAGTGCTGTGCCATGCGGCCAGGCCTCCTGCAGCTCAGACCGGCAGCCTCTTCATTCAGGGATCTGGCACGAAGAGAGAATTCTGGCAGCTTCTGCCTTTTAAGCTACCGATGAGTCCGGTCACCTGACGCAGCTTGGCCAATTGGGTACAGAAGCTCTTAACCCCTTGATTCCTGGCTCCCAGCCACGGGGCCTGCAGAGAAACAGAAAGGCAAGTACATAGCATTCACCGGGGGGGGGGGGGGGGGGGGGGGGGGGGAAGTACCTAACACCCCCACCCAAAGATACTGAATAAGCTTCTGAAGACTATTCAGTAACAAAGGAACTTGCCAATATCCTTTTAGCAACTTAAACACAAAAGATGCACTTCCCACATGATCCACGCAATCCTCCATCCGTGGAAGAGGATAGCAATCTGGCTTAGTTACAGCATTCACCTTCCGAAAGTCCGTGCAAAACCTGTCCTCCCCATTAGCCTTCGTAGCCAGTAGACACGGAGAACTCCACGGACTACAACTAGGTTCAGCAATTGCATTCTGCAGCATATAGTTAACCTCACCTTTTAGGCGATGACGCTTGTCAGGATTGACCCGATACGGATGCTGTTTAATTGGCGCAGCACCGGCCACGTCAATGTCATGCTGCAGCAAAGACGTCTGAGAAGGCACATCCGAGAACAGTGACCCATTTGACCCACCAAAGCAAGCAGATCATCCCGCTGACTTCCAGACAAATGAGACAACCACAAGGGAAGCGACTCCAAAGCTTCAGAGTTGCACAGCTTTCCCTGCGACATTGCCACTGACAACCGTGCCTCACCCACATCACCACCCGTGTCAGGGGGCAGCACTGTTACAGCCAAAACTGGCCTAGACAAAACCGAAGGACACAGCTCCTCCCCATCAACCCGTACATGCTCCTGCTCATGGTACTGCTTTAGCATGTTGACATGACAGAGCTGAGTCTTACGCCTCCGATCAGGGCTACCAATAACGTAATCCCTTGCACCAACCTTCTTAACCACCTGATAGGGACCACTATACCGAGCCTGCAGACTGGAACCAGGAATAGGCAACAACACCAGGACCTTGTCACCTGGAGAAAATTTCCTACTAGAAGCCTTCCTGTCGAACCAGCCCTTCATCCTAGACTGAGCAGTGGCAAGATTACTCATTGCCAGTTCGCATGCCCTCCGCAGTCTAGAACTAAAAGTACAGACGTGGTCTAAAATACTGCGTTTTGAATTCTCCTGCAGCCATTTCTCCTTCAGGACCCTCAACGGACCACAAACAGTATGCACGAACTCCAGGTCAGCAGGACTGAACCCTAAAGACTCCTGCACGACCTCACGCACTGCAAACCTAACTAGATGAACCCCCTCATCCAGTCTTTTTCAAACTCCAGGCAGTAAGTCCTCAACATAGAGTTCAAAGTCTGGTGAAACCGCTCGAGTGCTCCCTGGCTCTCAGGATGATACGCACTGGAGTTACAATGCTCAATATCCAACAACTTCATTACCTGACCAAAAACCTTTGACATGAAGTTGGAACCTTGGTCACTCTGCACCACCTTGAGCAAACCGAACAATGAAAGAAACTTAGTGAGAGACTTCACAATGGCAGGGGCAGTAATGTTACGTAAAGGGACCACCTCCGGAAAGCGGGTAGACGCACACATAATTGTCAATAAAAACTTGTTGCCTCCTCTTGTCCGAGGTAGAGGACCCACAGAATCAACTAGAATCCGTTCAAACGGCTCCCCGACCACAGGGATTGGATATAAAGACGCAGCTTTCCTGCCACCTGGCAAATGTGACAACACCTGCAGTGCTGCTTCACGTCCTTTTTCAACCCTGGCCAAAAAAAATTCCGTAAGATACGGTCATACGTCTTATTGACCCCCAAATGTCCACCCAGAGGTCCATCATGAGCCAAACTGAGTATCTCGTCCCTATACCGACGAGGTATCACAATCTGATCAACCACGCTCCAATCATCATGCCCTGACATATCCAAGGGAGACCACTTCCGCATCAGCAAGCCATTCCTCAGAAAATACCCCTTTGCTATGGAATCCATATCCCCCTCAGGCACAGCGCAGTCGAACAGATCCAATAAACCTGGATCACTCTTTTGCTCCTCAACCAGCCGGTCACGTGACAGTGACACTGGCACATTTTCAGACAAGACCCCATCATGAGATGTAGAAACACCGTTCAGAACACAGGATTCATCATCCTGATCCCCAAAAATGCTCTCACTCAGGTCCACTACATCTTCAAACTTTGCCTGGCTCTTAGCCATAGCCCTCATGACAGCACAAGCTGTGAAGACCTTCGGATGCTGCATAGCCAATCTATCAGGACTCTGCACCATCGGAATGGCCGTCACCTCAGGAGTAATGAAATCTCTACCTCCTGCCAAGTCATTCCCCAAAATCACAGAAACTCCCGCAACGGGAAAACACGGCCGTAACCCAACAGTTACCCGGCCTGAAACTAACTCGGACTCGAGATTCACGGTATGCAAAGGCACTACCATGTCTTCCAACCCGAATCCTACCACAGAGACACTGGACCCAACCGATGACTCCCCAGAAAACGGCAGTACACTATCCAATATAAAGGACTTAGTAGCACCAGTATCACGCAAGATCGATACTTGAACTCTATGACCCCCATTTTCTAGAGAAACAAAACCTTTTGTGATGAATGCAGCATAATTACTACATTCATCTGACGCAGACATCCCAAGAACCACAGGTGCTTTTTGTGTACCAACCAAAACCACAGGCTTTGCATTTTTATCGTGCAGTACGGGACACGACTTAACGATGTGCCTGCTCCCTTTACAATAGTAGCACACAGGACCTTCCTTAGTCCTGAGATCTCCATCAACCTTATCAGCTTGGACCTCCCCCTGTATCAATGTGCTGCCACTTGCAGGCACAGAAACAGTTTTGACACTGCCACCGGCGACACCACCATGATTAACCGGCCGTGCACCAAAACTATAGGACCGCCCAACAAACTCTGTTTTATGAGTCAATACATACTCATCCGCTAACACCGCGGCCTTATTCACCTCCATCACCCTCTGCTCATTCAGGTAAGTAGCAACCCTCTCAGGGAGACAGTTCTTAAAGTCTTCCATAATCATCAAGGCCCGCAGCAGCTTAAAATCCTTCACTCCTTGAGAAGTGCACCACCTGTCAAAAAGTGCCTCCTTCTCCCAAGCAAACGCCACATAAGTCTGACTATCAAACTTCCTAAAGCGCTGGAACTTCTGCCGGTACGCCTCTGGAACTAATTCATAAGCCCTTAATACAAGACTTCACACACTCATAGTCCAGACTGCTGTCAACAGATAAAGACGAGTACACCTCCTGTGCTTTACCCACAAGGACACACTGCAATAGCAAGGACCACATGTCCCTAGGCCACTTCAAGGACCAAGCCACCCATTCAAAAACACTGCAAAATACTTGTCCACATCCTTCTCATATCAAACTCCCGTTCCGTAGAACAAACTCGGGAGGCAATCAATTCCCTTCCCCGTAGCTCAAGGCGTTTCATTTCAAGCGTGAAGGCCCTCTCCTCCTTTTTCATTTCAAGCTCTTTCTCTCTTAAGGCTAACTCCTTCAATCAAATGAGGTCCCCCAATTCCTGACCAGGCTGTGTAGAAGCTAGAGGACTGTCTGCCTCAGCAGGCAATACCCCACTCCTCTTCAACTCAGACCATAACACTGAGTGGGGTATTCTGTGAAACATCACCTATCCATGTTCTCCACAGATGCTGCCTGACCCGCTGAGTCACTCCAGCACGCGGTGTCTTTTGAGCAAGAGTATCCAAATATCTTTACAAATCTCTATAACAGTCTGTCCAGACCAAAGCTCAATGAATGACCACTCCACACATCACACACATTCATTTCACCTGAAAGCCCTTCACAATAAGTCATAATAAACAAGCCTTGATTGGGGTAGTTAACATTAACCATTTCACACAAGTGGTTAACAACTAGTTCACATTAACTTTCCTCAAACAAGTACAATGTAGATTCACTTTAAATTCCTCAGCCTTCTTATTCATAACAATTAGTCATCAACTGAAAACCAGTCTTCATAAAGTGCCCCAATTAAAACACAATTGGACAGCTATCCAGGAAACAAATTCATTCTTGCCACTGCCTTCACATAGTAAACAAAACCACACCCAGAAATCAGTCTGAAGGCTCCCAACCCAAAATCTCACCTATCCATGTGTTAAAGTGTTAAATGTGTTTATCTCCTTCGCCCCTTAGATGCTGCTGCACCCGCTGAGTTTCTCCAGCTTTTTGTGTAACCCTCTCACCTATCCATGTTCTCCACAGATGCTGCCTGACCCACTGAATTACTCCAGCACTCTGTGAATCATCAAGTCAACTTTATTTGTCATACATACAAGATGTACAGTGAAGTGAATGTGGCAATGCCTGCGCGATTGTGCAGAACAACAGAACCAGTATTTACATTTTTTTTAAAAGGCACAACACAACAGTAAATGAGTCCCTGGTGAGATCAGAGTTCCCAGTCCTGACGGCCTGTGGGAAGAAACTCCGTCTCATCCTCTCTGTTTTCACAGCGTAACAGTGGAGGCGCTTGCCTGACCGTAGCAGCTGGAACCGTCCGATGCTGGGGTGGTAGGGGTCCTTCATTATGTTGCTGGCTCTGGATCTCCTGGTGTAGTTCCCATGGTGCTTTCGGCCGAACGCACTACTCCCTGCAGAGCCTTCCTGTCCTGGGCAGAGCTGTTCCCAAAGCAGATTGTGATGTTGCCAGACAAGATGTTTTCTACGGCCCCAGAGTAGAAGCACTGAAGGACCCTCAGAGAGAAGGAATTTCCTCAGCTGCCTGAAGTGGTAAAGGCACTGCCTTGCCTTTCTCACCAGTGTGGCAGCGTGTGTTGTCCATGTCTGATCTTCTGTGATGTGGACTCCCAGGTATTTAACGCTGCTCACCCTGTCCACAGTCGTTGACAATCAGCTCCTTACGTTTAGTGACATTCACTGGAGTGACCGGAGTGACAAGTCAGCCACCTCCTCCAGGTAGGACTTCTCATCGTTATTGGAGATCAGGCCCACCACCACAGTGTCATCAGCAAACTTGATGATGAAGTTGGAGCTGAACCTGGCTGCACGCACAGTCATGTGTGTAACAGGAGTACTGTAGGGGGCTGAGGACGCAACCCTGTGTTCAGGGTGAGGGGGCTGGATCTACGTCTCCCTAACCTTGACCACCTGGGGCCTGGCGGTGAGAAAGTCCAGGACCCAGGCACACAGGGGAGTGTCCAGTCCCAGTTCCAGCAGCATCTCAGCAAGTCTGTGGGGATATGGTATTGAAAGCTGAACTGAAATCAATGAACAGAATCTTCACATAGCCCCCCTCTGGCTGTCAAGGGGAGAGTGGTGTGCAGAACCTGGGAGACCGCATCATCCGTGGATCTGTTTGGAAGGTATGCGAACTGCGTCACCTATCCATGTTCTCCACAGATGCTGCCTGACCCACTGGGTTACTCCAGCACTTTATGACTTTTTTTTGTAAACCAGCATCTGCAGTTCCTTGATTTTTCATCTCAAATCTTCCCTGGCTTCAGGGCTTTTACAAACTTTGGCATCTGTGGAATGGGTGCATTACGGGGAAAGGAAACAGATCACAGACCAATAAAGAACCATTTTGCAGTAAAGAGAACAATTATATTTAATTTGTAGACAGCACTCCCAATGTGCAATGAATTCATATAACAGGTCGCTCCAATTTGTGGACAGCACTCCCACCGTGTGGTGATCCGCTGCACTGCAGGTCCGTCCAGTTTGTGGTCAACACTCCCACCGTGTGGTGATCCGCTGCACTGCAGGCCCGTCCAGTTTGTGGTCAACACTCCCACCGTGTGGTGATCCACTGCACTGCAGGTCCATCTGATAGGTGGACAAAGCACTGGTTTGACTTGTTCAAAGTAGTTCAGTCTGAAGAAGGGTGTCGACCCGAAACGTCGCCTATCTCCTTCGCTCCTTAGATGCTGCTGCACCCGCTGAGTTTCTCCAGCTTTTTGTGTAACCCACTGGTTTGACTTGGCAGCAACAATTCTTGGCAATATCCTCAGAAATCTCATCTTCACACTTTCAAAGGGTCTCCAAACGTTGGAGACAGTTTGGATCAGCTCTTTGGGGAATTTTACACATCCTTACTCCAATCCACAGCAGACTTATTGTTCCAAATCACTGGGTTCACAGTAAGAATGCCCCTCGGGTCCCTTCAACCCAATATTCTACATTATCCCTGCATCTGTTCCAGCTCCTTGTTGCACATTGAGCTTCAATCATTAACAATTATCACTGATCAACATTTTATTGCAGATAGACAAAGTGCTTGAGTAACTCAACGGGGTAGGCAACATTACTGGAGAAAAAGGATGTGATATTATGGGTAAGAACCCTTTTGTTCCATCCCAAAGTCTCTTATTTGTCCAGAGATGCTGTCTGGCCCACTGAGTTACTCCAGCAATGTGTCTATATTGGTATAAACCAGCATCTGCAGTTCTTTGTTTCAACATCACCCAGATTTAATTTCAGTTGTGACAAGGTTAGGGCATCATCACTTTAGTAAAGATACATCCTTTTATTCTGACGCTGTGCCCTCTGGTCCAAGACTCTCCCACTAGTGGAAACATCTGTTTAGTTCTGAGATACAGCACAATTGAAATCTCCCCAGAAAAAAATAATAATTAAAAACACTGGACACAAAGACAGACTCCCTGTCTCTACGCTGACCACCGCTCCCATCCGCAGCCCGGGACCACCGCTCCCATCCACAGCCCGGGACCACCGCTCCCATCCACAGCCCGGGACCACCGCTCCCATCCACAGCCCGGGACCACCGCTCCCATCCACAGCCCGGGACCACCGCTCCCATCCACAGCCCGGGACCACCGCTCCCATCCACAGCCCGGGACCACCGCTCCCATCCACAGCCCGGGACCACCGCTCCCATCCACAGCCCAGGACAACTACACTCAGGCACTCCCACAACCCCCTTTTATACACAGCAGCTGACAATTTTCTAACCAGCTTCAATCAAGCCAATGACCACATTAACCCTTCGCCCACCAGTGGCCAATCAATGTTTGTTGCACACATCAAGAAATTCCTCCTCATCTCCTTCCTAAAGGAATGTCCTTTAATTCTGCGGCTGTGCCCTCTGGTCCTAGACTCTCCCACTAGTGGAAACATCTTTTTAATTTTGTTTAGAGGGACAGCACAGAAACACCCTTCGGCCCACAGAGTCTGTACCAACCAGCAATCACCCTGTACACTCGCACTATCCCACACACTAGGGACAGTTTTACAATTACCGAATTACCAAAGGCAATTAACCTACAAACCCGCACGTCTACAAACCCGCACGTCTTTAGAATGTGGGATGAAACCGGAGCGCTCGGAGAAAACCCACGCCGGTCATGGAGAGAACGTGCAAACTCTGTACAGACAGCACCTGTAGTCAGGATGGAACCTGGGTCCCTGGCGCTGTGAGGCAGCAACTCTACCGCTGCGTCACCGTGACAACCCATTTTTTGTTATTTTTCTATCCATGAATCCATTTTTTATTCCACACAAGCTCGCTGGTTCACAAATTGTTCACATTGAGAATGTCAACCTGAGGGAAAACGTTTCATAGAAACATTAAAAATAGGTGCAGGAGTAGGCCATTCGGCCCTTCGAGCCTGCACCACCATTCAATGTGATCATGGCTGATCATCCAACTCAGTATCCCGTACCTGCCTTCTCTCCATACCCCCTGATCCCTTTAGCCACAAGGGCCACATCTAACGCCCTCTTAAATATAGCCAATGAACTGGCCTCAACTACCTTCTGTGGCAGAGAATTCCAGAGACTCACCACTCTCTGTGTGAAAAATGTTTTCCTCATCTCGGTCCTAAAGGAATTCCCCCTTATCCTTAGACTGTGACCCCTTGTTCTGGACTCCCCCAACATCGGGAACAATCTTCCAGCATCTACCCTGTCCAACCCCTTAAGAATTTTGTAAGTTTTTATAAGATCCCCCCTCAATCTTCTAAATTCCAGCGAGTACAAGCCGAGTCTATCCAATCTTTCCTCATATGAAAGTCCTGACATCCCAGGAATCAGTCTGGTGAATCTTCTCTGTATCCCCTCTATGGCAAGAATGTCTTTCCTCAGATTTGGAGACCAAAACTGTACGCAATACTCCAGTGTGGCCTCACCAAAACCCTGTACAACTGCAGTAGAACCTCCCTGCTCCTATACTCAAATCCTTTCGCTATGAATGCTAACATACCATTTGCTTTCTTCACTGCACCTGCATGTCTACTTTCAATGACTGGTGTACCATGACACCCAGGTCTCGTTGCATCTCCCCTTTTCCTAATTTGCCACCATTCAGATAATAGTCTACCCTCATGTTTTTGCCACCAAAGTGGATAACCTCACATTTATCCACATTATACTGCATCTGCCATGCATTTGCCCACTCACTCAGCCTATCCAAATCACCTTGCAGCCTCCTAGCATCCTCCTCACACCTAACACTGCCCCCCCAGCTTAGTGTCATCCGCAAACTTGGAGATGTTGCATTCAATTCCCTCGTCCAAATCATTAATATATATTGTAAATAGCTGGGGTCCCAGCACTGAGCCTTGCGGTACCCCACTAGTCACTGCCTGCCATTCTGAAAATGACCCGTTTACTCCTACCTTTTGCTTCCTGTCTGCCAGCCAGTTCTCTATCCACATCAATACTGAACCCCCAATACCATGTCCTTTAAGTTTGTATACTAAACTCTTATCTGGGACCTTGTCGAAAGCCTTCTGAAAGTCTAGATATAACACATCCACTGGTTCTCCCTTATCCACCTTTTGTAAATCCATGCTGACTTTGTCCAATGATTTCACCACTTTCCAAATGCGCTGCTATCCCATCTTTAATAACTGACTCTAGCAGTTTCCCCACTACCGATGTTAGACTAACTGGTCTGTAATTCCCCGCTTTCTCGCTCCTTCCTTTTTTTAAAAGTGGGGTTACATTAGCTACCCTCCAATCCTCAGGAACTACTCCAGAATCTAAGGAGTTTTGAAAAATTATCACTAATGCATCCACTATTTCTGTGGCTACTTCCTTGAGTACTCTGGGATGCTGACTTCATAGATGCTGCTGCACCCGCTGAGTTTCCCCAGCATTTTGTGTAATCTGGGATGCAGACCTGGGGATTTATCGGCCTTTAATCTGTTCAATTTACCCAACACCACCTCCCGGCTAACCTGGATTTCACTCAGTTCCTCCATCTTATTTGACCCCCGGTCCCCTGCTATTTCCAGCAGATTATTTATGTCTTCCTTAGTGAAGACAGAACCGAAGTAG
This sequence comes from Raja brachyura, assembly GCA_963514005.1. The sequence continues at coordinate 55,745,327 of OY740796.1, read as the reverse complement.
TTATTCAATTGGTCTGCCATGTCCTTGTTCCCCATGATCAATTCACTTGTTTCTGACTGCAAGGGACCTACATTTGTTTTAACTAATCTCTTTCTCTTCACATATCTATAAAAACTTTTGCAGTCAGTTTTTATGTTCCCTGCCAGTTTTCTTTCATAATCTATTTTCCTTTTCCTAATTAAGCCCTTTGTCCTCCTCTTCTGGACTGAATTTCTTCCAGTCCACCGGTAGGCTGCTTTTTCTGGCTAATTTGTATGCTTCATGCAGTCCCAGAGTCACAGAAACAAGGCCCTTCAGCCCAACTTGCCCACACTGGCCAACATGCCCCATTTGCACTAGTCCCAGTCATGGGAACAGGCCCTTCAGCCCAACTTGCCCACACCAGCCAACGTGCCCCATCTATACTCGACCCAGTCACAGAAACAGGCCCTTCAGCCCAACTTGCCCACACCAGCCAACGTGCCCCATCTACACCAGTCACCCAGTCACAGAAACAGGCCCTTCAGCCCAACTTGCCCACATCAGCCAACATGCCCCATCTACACTAGTCCCAGAGTCACGGAAACAGGCCCTTCCTTCAGCCCAACTTGCCCACATCAGCCAACGTGCCCCATCTATACTAGTCCCAGTCACAGAAACAGGCCCTTCCTTCAGCCCAACTTGCCCACACTGGCCAACATGCCCCATCTACACTAGTCCCAGAGTCACGGAAACAGGCCCTTCCTTCAGCCCA
>OY740796.1:55479594-55737094 GCA_963514005.1 Raja brachyura | reverse complement strand
ATCTAAATCCCTCTTAAAAACATCCAGTGAATTGGCCTCCACTGCCTTCTGTGGCAGAGAATTCCACAGATTCACAGTTTCACAACTCTCTGGGTGAAAAAAGTTCTCTTATCTTTAATCGGCCGAATCATTGCTATTAAAATGTTTATTCTACCTACATTTTTGTATTTATTTCAGACGATACCAATTTTTATTGCTAAATCTTTCTTCGATATTATTGACTCTAAAATCTCTTGATATATATGGCAGAATTAAAATCCCAGACTATGTAAAAAATACTTACAGAAATCAAAAAAAGATGGTGGTTTGGCACTGCCGAACCTTAGATTTTACTATTGGGCAGTTAATGCTCGCTATTTATCATTTTGGACAAAAGACTTGGAAGATACCCAATGCCCAGGATGGATGAATCTTGAACATGATTCTATGCAAGGGCTATCATTGGCTTCAATTGGATTGAATAAATATACGATTAACCCAATAATAAGACATACATTCCGAATATGGTTTCAATTTTGTAAGTTTTTGGATTGAATGATTTTATCTTATCGAGTCCTATCATATGTAATTTTTAGACCTTCTAGAACTGATCAAGCCTTTCTGTTACGGAAAAGGAAGGGATTAGCACTTTTTCGTGACTTGTGTTTGGATGGTTGTTTTATGTCCTTTGAACAACTCTCCAATAAATATAATCTACCTAACTCACATTTCTTTAGATATTTACAAATTAGACATTTTTTGAAGGCGACTTTACCCTCTTTTCCGTTACCACATCTAACTGAAATCTTGGGAAAAAATGTACATTTGAACCCTTATCAGAAAGGTTTTAACAATGACTATTTATGAGTTGATTTTGAAAGTACAAATAGATACATTGGATAAAATTAAGAATGACTGGGAAAGAGAACTTCAAATTTCTCTAGCTATATAGAAATGGGAGAGGATTCTTCAATTAGTTAATACTTCCTCAATGTGTGCAAGACACGATCTGATACAATTTAAGGTGGTTCACAGAGCTGATATGTCAAAAGATAAGTTAGCTCATTTTTATGGTCATATAAATCCTATCTGTGACAGATGCAATTCCTCACTGACTTACATGTTTTGGTCTTGCCAACTTTGGAAAAATATTGGAAAGGCATTTTTGATACTATTTCTGTAGTTTTAGGTATTGATTTACAACCTCATCCCATTACTGCAATTTTTGGGCTACCAATGTTAGATCTACTTATCTGTCCTGTTCCGCCCATCAGCTGATTGCTTATTACTGCATTAATTGCCAGAATATCCATTTTATTTAAATGGAAAGACACTAATCCTCCTACCACACTTCATTGTTACTCTGAAACGATATCATTTTTAAATTTAGAAAAAATTAGGAGTGACATCGTCGAAACATTGGTTAAATTTGATAGGACTTGGGGAAGCTTTATTCAACATTTTCACACAATATAAATTGTCCCCTCTCCAACCGTTATAATAATTATTTTACCTTTATACGGTGGAACGGACTTGACGACAAACAGGGACTTAAATTGGTGAAATTCTTTGTAGCCCAGATTCTGTTTTGCTTTTTTTTTACGTTTATGGGGTTTTGTTTTTCTCTTTTTGTCCTTTTTATCTTTTTGTTTTTATATATACAAGTTTGCTTTTAAACACTTAACTATATTGACATAGAGACCGGGAGGTCTATACCCAGTGTGTATTTTGACTCTGAACTCATACTTAGGTTATACTTGTTATTAATGTAATCCTGATCCCTATGTATCAATATCGCTGTTATGTTTATCATTATTGGGGTTTTTTGTGTTTTGTTTTTGTTTTTGAAAAAAAATTAAAAGATTTTAAAAGAAAGAAAGAAAAAAGTTTATCCTCATCTCAGTCCTAAATGGCCTACCTCTTATTCTTAAACTGTGACCCCTGGTTTTGTACTCCACCAACATCAGGAACATTTTTCCTGTATCTAGCCTGTCCAATCCTTTAAGAATTTCATATGTTTCTACAAGATCCCCACTCATCCGAAATTCCAGAGAATACAAGCCCAGTCAACTCATTCTTTCATCACATGTCAGTCCCGCCATCCGGGGAATTAACCTTGTAAACCTATGTTATACTCCCTCAATAGCAAAAATATCCTTCCACAAATTAGGAGACCAAAACGGCACACAATACTCCAGGTGCGGTCTCACCAGGGCACTGTACAACTGCAGTAGGACCTCCTTGCTCCTAGTCTCACATCCTCTCACAAGGAAGGCCAACATGCCATTAGCTTTCTTCAATGCCTGCTGTACCTGCATGCTTACTTTTAGTGACTGATGTACAAGGACACCCAGGTCTCGTTGCACCTCCCCTTTTCCTAATCTGACACCATTCAGATAATAATCTGCCTTCCTGTTCTTGTCACCAAAGTAGATAACCTCACATTTATCCACATTATACTGCATCTGCCCACTTACCCAACCTATCCAAATCACCCTGCAGCCTCATAACATCCTCATTGCAGCTCACACTACCACCCAGCTTTGTGTCATCTGCAAACTTGGAGATGTCACATTTAATTCCCTTGTCTAAATCGTTTATATTGCAAATAACTGGGGTCCCAGCACAGAGCCTTGCAGCACCCCACTAGTCACTGCCTGCTATTCTGAAAATGACCCGTTAATTCCTACTCTTTGCTTCCTGGCTGCCAATCAGTTCTCTATTCATGTCAATACCCTACCCCCAATACCATGTGGTCTAATTTTGCACACTAATCTCTTGTGTGGGACCTCGTCAAATACTTTTTGAAAGTCCAGATACACTACATCCACAGACTCTCCCTTATCCATCCTACTTGTTACATCCTCAAAAAAATCCAGATTAGTCAAGCATGATTTTCCCCTTCATAAATCCACGCTGACTTTGACCGATCACATCACTGCTTTCCAAATGCACTGCTATAACATCTTTACAATTAACTCAAGCATCTTCCCCACTACCGATGCAAGGCTAACTGGTCTATAATTCCCCGTTTTCTCTCTCCCAACTTTCTTAAAAAGTGGACTTACATTGGCTACCCTCCAGTCCACAGGAACTGATCCAGAGTCGAGAGAACATTGATGAATTTTACTGTTTTTAATCTTCGTTCGTTTCCGATTATCCAGCATAAAAGCTACTGAACGCTGATCTGTTATCAAAGTGAAGTGCTGGCGAGCGAGGAAATGACTCCATATCCTCACTGCTTCAATAATTGCTGTAGCTTCCTTTTCGACGGGTGGGTAGTGCAATTCACTACTTTGGAGAGTACGAGACATTAAAGCCACTGGTCGTCCTGCTTGATTTAATGTTGCTGATACTGCTAAATCAGAGGCATCACATTCAACAACAAAGGGGAGATCCTCGTCGATGGAGTCTCATGTCAGATTCCAATTGTTTCTTTAAAGAAGTAAAGGCACCAATTGCTTTAGAGTCAAGGGGGAGGGATTTTTCTCTAATCAAAGGTTGAATTTTGTCAGAAACATTTGGTATCCATTTAACATAATATGCAAACATCCCAAGAACCCTTCGTAGAGCGTTTAATGTAACTGGAACAGGTATCTATCTCTTGGAGTGGGCGGAGTCTCTCTGGATCAGGCTTGATTATATCATTTCCAACCCAATAACCAAGAATATGAATTGATGACACTGATGTTATTGACTTTGCCTCATTTAACGTTAGATTTTTAGAATGTACAACATCTAAAAACTGTTGTACATTTTCATCATGTTCAGCTTGGTCTTTTCCTGCAATAGTTATATTATCAAGATAAGGGAAAGTATCTTTAAGGTTTTCCTGTTCAACAAGTTTGTCCATCTCTCTCTGAAAAACAGCCACGCCATTAGTTACACCAAAAGGAACTCTGCAGTAGTGATATAATTTCACATTTGCTTCAAACGCAGTGTATTGCTTCTCTGATTCCTTCAAAGGAATTTGGTAGTAAGCACTTTTTAAGTCAAAAGTAGAGAATATCTTATACTTAGCTAATGTATTGATAATCTCTTCTATTCGAGGTAATGGATAGGCATCAAGCTCTGTGAACTGGTTTATAGTTTGAGAGTAATCAATGCAGAGTCTCTTTCTATGTCCAAGGGTCTTTCTAAGGACCAAGGGGTCCTTAACCACAACAACTTGTGCCCTCCAAGGGGAAGAGCTGGGTTCCATAATCCCTTCTTGTAAAGATTTGTTACTTCTGTGTTGATAAAGTTCCTATCATCTTTACTAAAATGTCTTGATTTTGTCGCAATTGGCTTGCACTTGGGAGGATAGATTAGTGAATAATGAAGGACATTCAACAGAAAAACCACACAATACTGGTGGCTTTGACAATACAAGATCAGGCATAGATCCTTCATACATTATTTGAAGTGATCTGTGCAGTTTCTGAAAATCCTGACCTAGAATTATATCGCTACACAAATTTTTCAAAATTCCAAGGCATACAGATTTGTAGCTAGTTTTGTTCAGAATAAAGTCTACAATACAAGATCCTATAATTTGAGTATTGAGAGTTGTCAGGGCCATCGAGATTTCTCTATTTGGAATCATGGTTAGATTTAGTCGAGACACAACTTGTTCACTTATTAAAACTTTCTGAACTGCCAGAATCAAGTAATACATTAAGTGTATGGCCATTAATGGATACCGTTGAGGCTGCATGAGGCAAGCTCTGAGGAAATGCAGCTGTAATTGCACATAAAGAAGGCGTACACATGGCAGCAGTCATATTTTTAGTAGTTGCTTTGGACTTGCATACTCTAGATAATGTCCCTTCTTGCCAGAACTATTAAAAGTTCTAGTACTAGAATGTTGTCTGGGTTTCAACAGCTAAGTTACAGAGATAGGTTGAATAAGTTAGGTCTTTATTCTCAGGAGCGCAGAAGGTTAAGGGGGGACTTGATAGATGTCTTTAAAATGATGAGAGGGATAGACAGAGTTGACGTGGACAAGCTTTTCCCTTTGAGAATAGGGAAGATTCAAACAAGAGGACATGACTTTAGAATTAAGGGACAGAGGTTTAGGGGTAACATGAGGGGGAACTTCTTTACTCAGAGAGTGGTAGCGGTGTGGAATGAGCTTCCAGTGGAAGTGGTGGCGGCAGGTTCGTTGGTATCATTTAAAAATAAATTGGATAGGCATATGGATGAGAAGGGTATGGAGGGTTATGGTATGAGTGCAGGCAGGTGGGACTAAGGGAAAAAAGTTGTTCGGCACGGACTTGAAGGGCCGAGATGGCCTGTTTCCATGCTGTAATTGTTATATGGTTATATGGTTATAAGTTGCCACTCGAGCAGGGCATCTCTCTCGCTTATGAATACCCCCGCAAAAGTAACAGTTCCTTTTTGAATAATTATATGTTGCAGCAAGGGCACCTTTATCAGTAGAAATTGTTTCAGTTTTTTTTTTCAATTCAATTCAACTTTAATGTCATTGCACAAATGCAAGTATAGAAATGCAGTTTAGCATCAGTTCGTAGTGATAGCAACATAGAAAATAAATACAGAATGCAGACAATGTGGACGAAGAGACTGGAGAAATCTATCAGCGGGACTCCAAGTTCAGCAGTGTGATGGTGTTATTGTAGAAGCTGTTCCTCATCCTACTAGTGCGGGACCTGAGGCTCCTGTACCGCCTCCCTGATGGTAGGAGGGCACATGGTTAGGGTGTGAGGGGTCCTTGATGATCTTCCCGGCCCGTTTCAGACACCGTTTACGGTGGAGGGCATCCATGGCAGGGGGCGGTTTTCACCACCCGTTGTAGTGCCATCCTATCTGCTACAGTGCAACTGCTGTAGCATACCGTAAAGCAGGTGGTCAGGATGCTTTCATGGATCTGGGGGGACAGGTGAACTTTTTTGAGCCTCCTCAGAAAGTTAAGGCGCTGCTGCACCTTTTTGATCAGCTTGGAGTAGGTTACAAAACTTACCTTTAGCGGTGCTGCAGTTCTGCCGCTGGCCGTGTGCGCGAGTTTGGCGCCTTTAAGGGGGGGGGCGGGGTTAAAATGCAGTTTTCCCCTTGCCATCCGGAAATTTATTCTCTTGGAGTACGAGCTATTTCTTGAGATTCGTTCCGACTGCTGGTAAGTCCGTTTTTTTTTGTAAATAGCCCGACTATTTCATGGCTGCAGTAAAATAAAAATTAGCTCCTAATGCCGTGAACGCCGACAACGGGGACGGATTTTACGTAGGGGACAGGTAAGTGAAAGCTGTTTATTTTTACATATACACTTGCTTTTTTAGGGGACTTTAATCAATATTTCATGTTGCGAAACGGTGATTTAGCCCCCATATGAACTGGCAGAATTTTTCCTGCCGATATGGGGTTTAAATTCACCGCAACCGCAACGTTCCAATCCATCACGTTCCAGAAAATCCCACTCGCAAGCTGTTTAAAATGCCCATTAATTTACAGGCATTAAACACTGAATTCCTTCAATTTGGTCTATAAATTAATGATAATTAGATTTAAAAAAGCATGTTTTATTGTGAATTGTGTGACTGTTAATTGGACACTTAGGCTTTAAATTTGTTTTTATTCTTTCTTAAGAAATTGATAAATGTTTAGATCTAGTAATTGAATTTTGTAATTGGCTACAATTGGGTAACTAACTAATTATATGCTTTAATTTCAGGTCATCCAAGTAAGATTGTTTCATATTAGTTTCAGAATATTTCAATCTATAATAACGGAAAATTTCTTTCAGTTCTCTTAGATTTTAAGAAAGTTATGGGCTTTTGACTGTCCTCGATCACAACTTTTGTGTTGAGTCTATAGAAAAGCAAGTTGCTAATTTCCGGGTATGAAAATGGCCCTAACTTTATTAATACTGAAGATATGAAAGTGAATTAGGTGTCAAATTAAACTTATTTTTATGCTTTATCTGATGGGATAAATTGCAGACTTGAGTTTTTAAATCTCAAAATTTTGTAACATTGCTACTTGGATGTATTGAGGGACCAGGACAGATCCTCCGAGATGTGTACCCCGAGGAATTTGTAGTTGGAGACCCGCTCCACCTCATTCCCGTTTATATAGATGGGGGTGTGTCTGCCCCCTCTGTTCTTACTAAAGTCAACAATGATTTCCTTCGTCTTCTGGGAGTTGAGGACGAGGTTATTGTTGGCACACCAGGTTGTCAGGTGCTGGACCTCCTCCCTGTAGGCTGACTCGTCGTTGTCGCTGATCAGTCCTACCACCGTGGTGTCGTCGGCAAATTTTATGATGGTGTTGGAGCCATACTTAGGGATGCAGTCATGGGTGAAGAGGGAGTAGAGGACAGGGCTGAGCACACAGCCCTGTGGCACGCCGGTGTTCAGTGTTATAGTGGAGGAGGTGAGGTTGTTGACCCTAACAGACTGTGGTCTGTTAGTGAGGAAATCCAGTGTCCAATTGCAGATGGAGGTGGAGATGCCAAGACCGCTGAGTTTGGTGATCAAGCTAGCGGGTATGACAGTGTTAAAGGCGGAGCTGAAGTCAATAAACAGCAGCCTGATGTAGGTGTTGTTGCTGTCCAGGTGGGTCAGGGCAGAGTGTAGGGCCGCCGATATGGCATCCTCTGTAGACCTGTTCGTCCAGTAGGCAAACTGATGGGGGTCCAGTGTGGGGGGGGGAGGCTGGCTTTGAGGTGAGCCAGGATCAGCCACTCAAAGCACTTGGCGATGACAGGGGTGAGTGCCACTGGCCGGTAGTCGTTGAGACTCCCTGTCGCTGATTGTTTGGGCATTGGCACAATGGTAGATGTCTTGAGGCAAGTGTGGACGACACCATGGGCCAGTGACAGATTGAAAATGTCAGTGAGGACCAGTTTGCTCCATATTAGTACTTGGGTGAAATTCTTTTGTAGTAGTTGCAGCAGAATACACATTAGATGAGCCATAAGCATCTGAATTTTTCTGAGCCAAGTCTAAAGAGTAAGCTTGATTGTAAGCTGACTGTAAATCCAAGGTTTTGTGTTCTAATAGTCTCTGTCATATTAAAGGCGATGCCAAACCATTGATAAAAGAGTCTCGAATAACTTCCTGTCGATATTGATCAGCCGTAACTGCTTTGAAGGCAGTCTTTACTAAGTCTTTGAAGTTCTTGTAAAAATTCATCAAGTGACTCACCAGGTTTTTGTTTCCCAGTAGCAAGGAGGTGTCAAGCGAACATCACGTTGGGTGTCTTAACGAAGAGTCTGCTTAGTACATCAATAGCAGAATCATAAGTTGTACATTCCTCTATGTACTCGTATACATAAGAAGAGACAAAGCTTATTAATGTGTTGAGTCTGTCTGGTGCATCATTGCCACACTCATCAAAGAAGTTATTTAGTGTACGAAGCCAGTGCTTCCAATTCTTTGCAGCAGCAGGTGAGTTGGGATCCAGATCCAAGCGTTGGGGTTTCAATAGTTTCTCCATCCCAAGTCGGACTGTTTGACTTCTAAGATAAGTTGCCTAAATTGTTGTGAGTCAAATGAAACTTTCACGACTCGTAATAATTAACTTTATTTATGCTTTAAGCAACTTATTTCTTTAATACATAAACTCAGAAACGTCTGGCAAACATGGCTGATTCCGCAGGTCTTTCCCGCCCGAAATACCTCGCACATAAGCACACTCCGGAAAAGTCCTGCACATGCGCACACTCTAGAAGAGCCCCGCACATGCGCCCACTTCAGTCTGGTTTGGCTCAGCCACCAAGCACGACACCTGGAGGCTGCAGCGAATCGTTCGATCAGCAGACAAGGTTATGGCTGCAACCTTCCCTCCATTGATGAACTGTACACCGCAAGGGTCAGGAAGCGAGCGGGCAAGATCATCTCTGACCCCCCTCACCCTGGCCACAAACTCTTTGAATCACTTCCCTCTGGAAGACGACTCCGGACTGTCAAAGCTGCCACAGCCAGACATAAAAACAATTCTTATCAACGAGTAGTTGCTCTACTCAACAGGCAAAAATCTGTAGCCTCCCTTTGATCTGGTATTTTGTTGGTTCACATGCTTGACCAATGGTGTTTTATCATTAATGTTTTATTATTATTAATGTTTAGTGTTTTCTGAGTCATTCGTAACTGTAATTGTATGTCATGTTGTTACTTGTGGGCGGAGCACCAAGGCAAATTCCTTGTATGTGAATACTTGGTCAATAAACTTACTTAACTGTTCTGCCATTTCTTTGCTTCCACATTATAAATTCACCTGTCTCTGATTTGTAAGGGACCTACATTTGTCCGCACCGACCAGCGATCCCCACACACTAACACTATCCTACACACTAGGGACAATTTATATTTATACCAAGCCAATTAACCTACAAACCTGTACGTCTTTGGAGTGTGGAAGTGGAGAAACCCATGCGGTCACGGGAGGAATGTACAACCTCCAGACAGACAGCACCTTTAGTCAGGATCAAACCCGGGTGTCTGGCGCTGTGACGCAGCAACTCTATCGCTGGCACTTGTATCCTTAATATCTGATTCAATCAAAGTATGAATATGAACACTGATATTGAGATTATTCCGTTAGTTTCGGTACAAATTCTCATAGCAAGTAAAAACGTTTAGCTCCCAATTCTACATCAGAAATCTGGAGTTTTAAGTATGATGCAGAAAGTGATGTAGTGCAGAAATGGGCCCGCAGTCTAGGCATAAGCTTAGCGGCAACCGCGCTTTTGTGGTTGTAGCTCCTAGACTATGGAACAGCATCCCTCTTCCCATCAGAACTTCCCCCTCCATCGATTCTTTTAAGTCAAGATTTAAAACTTATTTCTACTTTCAAGCCTTTCTTGAGGTCCTCTGACGGAGCGCTGTATGTATGTATTTATGTATGTATTGTTGATCTATGTACCACTGTGTGCAGCACGTTAGTACCTGCACTAATGTAAAGCACTTTGGTCAACCAGAGTTGTTTTTAAATGTGCTATAGAAATAAATTTACTTGATTTGAGTCCACCACATCCATGATAACATTTTTCCCATTCACAATAATCCCATTTGGCTGTATTCAGACTGTATCTTGCTGAGCCTTGATAGACAGTAAATTCTTGAGTAATTTTGTGGGACAGGCAGAGTCTTTGCATAGAAGGAATGGGTGATGTTTTGTTTATTGAAGTGCATATCTATGTCCCTTGAATGTGGTGATTGTATTCAATTACACCTCCTCCAGCAGCATATTCCAAAGGTGGGAGCTTGTTGAAGCTATTTTTCTTTTAAAACTGCATTGTAAAGTTGCCTATTTTCTTCTACAATGATAAATCAGTTTGTATAAAAGAAGCACAGTGCACAATTGCACAGTGTTTATGGTGCTTTCCCCCTAATAAGTGGTTGTGAGTTTATATCCCATAATGACACATTGTGAAAAAGTATTTACTATGTCTGGTAATTTATTCATTGGAGCGAGAAAAAATATCTTTAAAACCGATGGTCTGTTAACATCACGCAGATTCATCTAAAGTTGGGGCGATGCAACCCTTATTTTGTCCAACGTAGATGTGTTCCTGGTCCTACTCTGCAGAACAGACTCATGTTATTTATGGAAATTGGAAAGTAAAATGACAGCATGTAAAAAAATTCAAAGTGAAAAATAGTAAGATTCAGCTTTCATTATCTCCATGCTGAAAAGTAATTTGGACTTCTAGTCATGTGGAAAAACATACAATTGCATATAGAAAGTCAAGCACAAAATATGTTTTATTTATTTCCTTAAACTGTTACAATCTGTGATTTGAGTGTCACTGACCATGTCAGTAAAACGATGCTATTTAACAAGCAAAGCAATCCAATTGTTCTTAGTGCAAGCATTAGATGTCTGATTGTTATATTTTCCATTTTTGCTCATGAAACATACAGACACAAATAAACAAATAAACGCAAGATACAAATAACAGAGAACAGAAATCTCTTACCACAGGAAATATTTTGCCAAGGCAGAAAACTCTGCACAATGTTCTACAAAATTACAATTCCAACCGAATTGATGGAATATTAAAGGGTTTAAACAAAAATAATTTAGATAGCAAAACTCAGAAGTACAGTTACAACAGTTCTTCACAGATTGGCAGCACGTCATCTCTGCCTTTCAGCATGTAGTATAAAATATTGCTGGAAAGAAATCAGAGCAGTAAACCTTCATCTGCCTTCCTTACCTCTCTCTTGCCTGTTTTCCCCATCGTGCTCCACCTGGTAGTTTATCTATTCACGTCTGCCTTGAGGATTAACAATACAACAGTACGATTTGTTCCTTTTGCCAAAAATACATTATCCTTAAAGAAAAGACACCTATATGCTGGGTAAGGTACAATTTAACTGAAGAAACACATTTCCTTGCCATCTCTTAAGTAGATTACTCTCAGTCTAATCTGTTCATGGTTAAGTATCCATAAATCAAAACCGTTTGCATCTTTGAAAAGCAAAAGATAAGATGGAAGACAAGACAGATTTTTGTGTCATATTAATACTGTTGGTGAATCCACAATTCAAACTCAGTTCAGTGCTTCTCTACAACAATACCACAACATGAGTGAACAGACGTGCAGATATTTCAACATAGCATGAAGATAAGATTTCGATTTTTATTCTAAATAAATTTAGAATCAAAATGATTTATATATCCTACTACAGTAGATTGAACAGCAGCTAAATCATCCCAGGGGCATGTGATAATAAGCCCCTGGAAAAGGGAGAACTCTAGCAGCATTTAGTTACTTTTATGTGGCAACGACAGTAAAGAAACATATTCATTGTTCATGTGCAGATAGCTAAGTTACCCAATAGACATCTTGTAAACCATCTAGCCTTACTTAAATAAACTAAAACATGTCCAACAGACCACAGTATAAACTTAAAAAAACCCTTGCAAACATTTCTTCCCAGTGAACACTGAAAAGCATAATTCAAGGCACTGAACCCCTGCAGGCTTATTAAATATATCTCAAGATCCATTCAAGTAATGCAACTTAACATTTAGTGTTAATTAAATATATAAAGCAAAATATAAAGTGTCTGAATTGCAAGACAAATGCAACTATGACCCAAGAACTATCAAGCTTTCAGCAACTTTGTGAAAATATTTCAGTGATTGCTCAATGCTGCATATGGCCGTGCAGCCCAGTCTGGCTGCCAATAATATTCAGCTTCCATCTTATCTTTCATTTTGTATGTACACAGAAAGCAGTTAAATCAAACTGTTCCCAAAGATTATTTTCCCCGTGCCCATATTATTTCAGATTCTTCATCACAAAGCTAAGTAGTCCTCATGTTGGGCCCAGATGGGTTTATAATGGGTTTCTGCAGTGGTACTGGAAACATCTGTAGGCCCCCTTTGCTGAGAGATGGAAATGAAGAAATCCCTTGAGTATTTAACAGTCCAGGCTGGGATGCTGGACTTGAGAGACCTTGCCAGTGAACACCATATAGCGTTGTTGGGATGACTCCACCATACTGACACAGAGGCAGCACGTAAGCAGGCAATGGACCAGGGATAGGAGCAGCTGACATTCCTGCTGGTATTGTTGCATTCCCTGGTGCTAAAGCAGCTGCTGCTGGACATGTCACCAGAGCAGAAAATTTTCTCATCTTCCCCGCTGTAGCTATTCCCTAAAATGAGATCAAAATGTTACAAATGTATTTGATAGACCGGCATAGAATATAAACAGTACAACCCTTCGGCCGAACATGTTGCCACGACTAACTCTTATTTACCTGCACATGATCCATATCCATCCATTCCCTGTGTCTATCCAAAAATCTCTTAAATGCCACTATTGTATCTGCCTTCACCACCACCCCCAGCACTGCGTTCCAGGCACCCACCAACCTTTGTAAAAAAAACTCGTCCCACACATCTCCTTTCAACTTTGCCCCCCCCCCCCCCCGTGCACTAAACCAATGCCCTCTAGTATTTAATATTCGAGTGCATAGCATTAAATATGGGGAAAATATTCCCACTGTATCCCATCTATGCCTCTCACAATTTTATATACTTCTATCAGGTCCCCCTCACACTCCAGCATTCCAGAGAAAACAATCCAAGTCTATCTATCCTCTCCCGGTAGCTGATTATCCCCTAATCCACACATCCACTTTAATGAACGCCTTCCTGTAATGGGGTGACCAGAACTGCACGCAATACTCCAAATACGGCCTGACCAAAGTCCTATACAGCTGCATCACGACATCCTGACACTCAATGCCCCAACCAATGAACCCTTAAGCCTCTTGATCACTCTATCTACTTGTGTTGCCACTTTCAGGGAAGTATGGAAGCAGGCCCCAAGATCCCTCTGTACATCAATGCTCTTAAGGGTCATGTCATTAATCGTGCATTTTCCTCTTACATTTGACCTTGCACCACCTCACACTTGCACCACCTCGCTTGCTCAGATTAAACTCCATCTGCCATTTCAGAGGCTAATATCCATCCCACTGTATACAATGACAGTCACCTCACAGTCTACAACCCCAGCAATCTAGGTGTCATTTGTAAACCTACTAACCAATTTGTCTATGTTCATTTATATATCTAATAAACAGCAGAGGTCCCAGCACAGATCTCTACTGATCAAGGATCTCCAGTCTGAATATTGTCCTTCCACCTCAACCCTCTATCAGTAAGACGGTTCTGAATCTATACAACCAAGTCACTGTTAATCCTGTGCATTTTAATCTTCTGGATCAGCCTACCACGAGGAACGTTATGAAATGCTATAATGATATAACAGGGGCGCCGCACGTTTGGCAGCCCCGCCAACAGTCTGTCTGTTTTTCGTCTTTTTTTAAATCTTTAGTGTGTTTTAAAAGTTTGTGTAAATGTCCATTTGTTTTATGTGGGGGGGGGGGGTCAGAGGAAACTTTTTTTATCAGTCTCTTACCGTGCCGGAGGTGCGATTGTTTTCCGGGTCGTATCTCCGGTCACTCTGCGGCCTAACATCGATGGAATTGGAGGCCTCCTCAGACTGACCTTGGGCCCCACCGCGGGGCGTGGACTTAACATCGGAGCTGATCTCTTGCCAGGGATCGCTCAAACCGAGGCCTGCGGACTTTACATCGGGAGCTCGCGAGAGGCTGAGTCGGGAGCTCCAATGACGCTGAGGTTTAACCAGCCCTGACCCGGGGTCCGATCGCCGGCGCGGGGGAGCTGACATCCACCCGATGCAGGAGCTGATCGCCCCAATGTGGTGGGCCCAAACGACGCCTGCTACGGGAGTCAAGATCGTCCCGTCAACGGAGGGCTCCAGGCCCCCGACCGCGCGAGAACACAGAAGGGGAGAGATTGAACTTTTTTTCGCCTTCCATCACAGTGCGGAATGTGGAGGAGCCACTGAGGTGGATGTTTATATTAAAATGTGTTTTGTGTGTTCCATTGCTTTTTATTTGTGTGACTGACTTGGAAAATGAAATTCTTCGTATGTTGCAAAATATACTTGGCTAGTAAAGTATTATTGTGAATGTGATGATGATATAATTGCAGTACATTTAGAACAAAAAGTACATGCATAAAACATGGGTCAGATACACATAACTTGGCAAATACAAAGTAAAATAAGGATGCTGGTTAATATCCCTGAGATACACCACAGTACAGCTTCAAGTCTACTGCTAAACGTATTATTCTGAGATACAAGGTTATCAGTTATCATCAAAAGTGCATTAATATTTTAGGTCATAAAGTCATATGACGGGTGCAGAATTAGGCCATTTAGCCCATCAAGTTTACTCTGCCATTGAATCATGGCTGATCTATCTCTCCCTCCTAACCCCATTCTCCTGCCTTCTCCCCATAACCCCTGACACCAATTTTAACTGTTTTCTAATCATGTAAGAATCAATTAAAAACACAGCCAGAAAGATCAGGTATTACTTGATCTGGGAGTTGTCCAAATGTAGTTGGAGCAACTGAATTACATTTGGTGTCGTAAATCTAGTAGCATAATCAAGTACAGATTAGTCAATACAAATGTTTAATAGATTTTTATCCATGAATAAATTAGTTTAGATTATTGTCATGTGTGCCGTGGTACAGTGAAAAGCTTTTGTTATTTAAATACAACATGAATAAGTTTATTATATTTATATTAAATCATCTTTACCTTGGTGTTTCATGCCTACATTTTGAGTCAAACATTCACTATAATCTGATAACATGAAACGGAGATGCAAACCTCTTTACACTCACATCAGGTTGGGAGAGTTTCTGCCCGACCTCCACATCAAATCTATGCTGGTTCTGCTTTAATTGATTTAAGGAAGGCTTGAATTGTGCCGCTCCCACTGTTTCTTTGGTCCAGTCATCTACAAGTTTGTGCAGGTCATCTGTAAAAGTTCCCTTCTTGTTGTTACTGTTGTTGGTTTGGGAGGGTTGTGGAGGAGATTGCTCTTGTTGAGGCTGGGACTGGTGTTGGTTCAAGACCCGCTGCACTGAATGACTTGTACTACTGCTACTTGAAGACCCTGGGGGATGAAAGAAAAATAAATGCATTGATTGGAGCACACATAATTCCAATTTGCTTATCTTTTGTAAACGCAAATAAATATTTAGTCGGTAAAACAAACTGAAGAAATCAATGTTAGACGACAATGTCGGTTCAAATTAAATTCACACGTCCCTATTGCATACACATCAGCAGAAGCACATGCAATTATATCAAGGCAACGCAAACAATTCACCAGTGACGCGTAAGTCTACCTTAAAATATAAAACAAGCTCCACAGTAAATCAAGAACTAATTTCTAACAAATGTAATGCTCAAGCTATGTATAGAGAAGTTGGATAGTTACTACTGCGATCTTTGCCTAGGCATAGCCGTTTCAGGGTAGACCCTAAAAAGTAAAATGATACAAGAAAGACAGTTAGGCTTTAAACTATTGGAGTCAATGGAAAAGGTCAGATGATGCAGTACATTAAATTGACTAAAAAAAGTGGTCAGAATGTTGAATTAACAGGCTAACCTTGCTACTCCATTTAAAAAGTAATACAATTAACTGTGCAGCCACACCAGCAATGTTTTCATCCATGACCTCTGAAGGTTGCATGTAGTCATTGTTTCTCTTTCCACGTTAAAGTTTATATATTTGTTGCACATTTAATTGTTTCTTCATTTTTTTCCCCATTAAATAAAAAAACTACTAATTTTGCAGAAAATAAAAGATTGTAAAAGTTTTCAAATTAAAATGAATATTACAAATTTTCTAATATAGCATTGTACAAAATTACAACCTCAAAAATTGATCAGCCCGTCAAATAATTTAAATTAAATAAAAATAAAGTTATTAAAATTATTTTCCCAACAGACTAGAAAATAATCCCAAACAAATTAGTCAGTTAGTGAATAAATAAAATGCCACAAACTTTATTGGCTAATTTAGGTTGCCAAAATTAAGGATGATTTAAATGGTCTGACTGCACATAAATGTACCGTTTATTCTTATAAAAATATATTGTTCTGCAGGTCTGTAGCCATTCTATATCAATCGGCAGGTCACTACTCTAAGCTTACAAACCTTAACAATCAAGTTACATTTCCATTAATAATACACACGAAAAAAAGTCCTGGGAAAAATATGCCGACTCGGATAGACTCATTTCTTGCACATGCCAAAAATGCCCCTCTTCTCCTCAAATGGTTCCATGCAGCAAACTATGCTGGCATAAAATGTCACAAATATTAAACTAATAATTTAAAAAATCATTTTGTACAATAACTTGATCTCCAAATAAATAATAAGATGATGCATAACTGATGAATGTGAGATGAATTGATAGCAAAGTTAAATTAGGAATGTTGAGGTGGGAAACCAATTCGCAATTCCAGCCTAAAGCAACCCAATATAAATTTTCACTGCCTGGATTACAAAGAGACCCTCCCCTATAATTAAAAAAATGGATTTTGCAGTCATAATGTTAAAATTATCAGGTTTTTTTTGTTTTTTTTTCTAAATTTTTGTAAATCATTAAGAGTGTGATTAAATAATAATTTGATTATATATAAGAAGGAAAAGAGAAAAGAGAAAAGAAAAAGGTTAACAAAAAAGTGAAAAAATATTATATATATATAATGAAAAACAACAGTATGTATTGTTAATAAAACTATTACAAATGATAATATCGATAAGAGTATACTAATCCCAATATGAAAATGAATTATTCTCATCAAATCCCATAGGGTGTCCGCCGTGCTGTGTTGCCAAGAACAGCTACTTCTCTAAATACTGTATATATGGAGACCATATCTGTTCGAAGGAATTATATTTGTCCAATAGGACAAATCTAATTCTTCCCAAATGTAACGTCTCCAGCATCTCTGCTGCCCACATTTTGATTGTGGGGGATAATGTTCCCTTCCAAAATTTCAATATAATTTTTTTCCCAATTATCAAACAGTACTCAAAGAAATTTCTTTGATTTACTGTAAGAATCAAATTTAAGTCCGGAATTCCAAATATTATTAACTTTGGCTCGGGGTCCAATTTAACTTTAAGAACTTCAGAAATAACTTTAAAAATTTCTAACCAGTAATAATTCAATTTAGGACATGTAACAAAACTATGTATTAAATTTGCTTCTAAATTCTTACATTTATCACAAATAGAGGAGAGATTAGGAAAAATACTATTTAATTTAGTTTTCGAATAATGTAATCTATATAATACTTTGAATTGTATCAATGTATGCCTGGCGTTTAATGAGCATCGATGTATTCGTTGTAAACTTTCTTCCCAGTTTTCTTTTGTTATAGCTAATCCAATTTCATTTTCCCATGCTTGACGATATGTTTCAGTTATTGGATTCTCCTTATCCAAAATGATGTTATATATATAAGCTATTATTTTTTCTGTATTTGGGTGTAAATTAAACAGTTCATCTAGCAATCCTGGTTCTTTATTTTTATAACCTTGTGTATTGGATTTAATATAATCTCTAATTTGTAAGTACCTAAACAAGTGTTGTGGAGATAATCCATAGATATCTTGTAACTCCTGGAATAAAAGAAATTTTCCTTTTCTATAAAGGTGTTCTATCCTTGTAATTCCTAAATCATCCCAGTGTCTAAACCCCCCATCTAATATAGAAGGTTTAAATAATGGGTTATTCATAAATGGAAGTCTGAGTGAGAGGTTGTCTAAATGTAGAGTCTTAACAATTAAATTATCAGGTTTTAACATAATTAGGGGTAACCAACTTCTGGATATTTACAGATGAGATCCTTTATTAGAGTTTTAGTGGCTCATCCAGTCTGCATGTGTGTAACGCTTTTTCCACAGTAACAGATGAGAATTTAAAATGCATGGATTAGTTGCAGTAAAATACTGCAGTTTTGTTATATATTACGATTTTTTTAAAGGAGCTATTAAAGCAAATATTTTGACACACATTTCCCAAAATATACTATTTTATATTTATGTAGAAACAAACAACTGCAAATGCTCATTTATACCAAAGATGGACACCGAGGGCTGGAGTAACTCATTAGGTCAGGCAGCATCTCTGGAGAAAAAGGATGGGTGACGTTTCCGGTAGGGACCATGGTCAGGTCGGATCTGGACCTGAAACATCACCCATCCTTTTTCTCCAGAAATGCTGCCTGACCCGCTGAGTTACTCCAGCACTCTGTGAAACATCACCTATCCATGTTCTCCACAGATGCTACCTGACCCGCTGAGTTACTCCAGCACTCTGTGAAACGTCACCTATCCATGTTCTCCACTGATGCTGCCTGACCCGCTGAGTTACTCCAGCACTTGGTGAAACATCACTTATCCATGTTCTCCAGAGATACTGCCTGACCTGCTGAGTTACTCCAGCACTCTGTGTTCAATTTTACATTCATTCCAAATCCTTCAACATACATTTTTTATTCTTCCATGCTATTGGCTGTTCAGGCACCTCGACAGCAACATTGCTAGTTGGCAGGCATTTCACTGAATAAATGCCTCACAGCAAGTGTAATAGAAAAAGGCACAGATAATGCTATATCTTTGCCACTCATCAGAAAATCCTGAGCATTAGATAATAGTTTCACTTTAAATCGTATCCTCAACTTGGTAGAAAATGCACTGGTAGTTTTTATAAGTCATAACATATTGTTCATTTATAGAGAACTTTATATCTGGCTCTGCGGCATCTGATCTAGTTGTGCTCAACGGCATACATTGAGATAAAGGGTAGTCACACCCAGCAATGGATAAAAGAAAAACAACAATATTTGAAAGTTAGGTATGTTCGACACCGTGCAGAAGTTCAGATATCAGTCGTCTGTAGCACAGAAACAAGACTTTTGACCTCACAACTTTGCAACTTTCCAATCAATTTGGTGCCTTCTTCCTCACATTTATTTTTCTCTTAAATGCATTTTAACTAATAACCATGATTATTGATAGAACAGTACAGAACAGGCCCTTCGGCCCACAATGTCTGTGCCAAAATGATGGCAAGATAAATTAATCTTATCTGCCTGCACGTAATCCATACCCCTCCATTCCCAGCATATCCATATGCCTATCTAACAGCCTTTTAATTGCCACTATAGTATCTGCCTCCATCACCACCCTTGCCCGCACACCTCCATTAAACGTTTCCCCTCTCACCTTAAAGCTATGACCCTCTAGTCTTTTGACATTTCCATCCTGGGAAAAAGGATGTCTAGCCTATCTATGCCCCTCATTATTTTATATAATTTTATTAGGTCTCCCAACAGCTTCCAATATTCCAAAGGAAACAATGCAAGTTTGTAAAATTTCTCATTGTAACTAATACTCCCTAATCCAAGAAGCATTCTGGTAAACGTCTGCTGCACCATCTCCAAAGCCTCCGTAACTTTCCCGAAAGGGGGCGACTGCCACATTCTAACTACTCTTAGGATGAGGAAATGTGTCCTGAATTCCCTCTTTGCTTAATGATGGCTCTGGGACTGCCCTGAAGTTGACATTACTTCACCTTCTTCAGCACTACTTTGGAACGAAAACGACTTATTTCCATTCCTGTGTTGAGAGTTTTGGGGTTACTATGGAGGCCAATGCGAGAACTGCACTCTTCAGTGGCTGACGGGGAGAGCAGACAGTTGTTATTGAGGTAGTCCACTCTTATCTCCTCTTATGTAGGGCCTATTTACTCCCTACGCCAATTGATGTTCTCAACACCATTACGAAAGCTCCTTCTCCATTTTGAACCATATGTGGAAGATTCTTGAAGTCAGTGGGAAATGCATTTCTTCAAGATGTGCCGTTGAGCACATGTTGAACACTCTACCAGCTGCACACTGTGCCACCCTCTTGCTTCTGCATGATGAAGAATAATGGGCAAGCCATTTAGAACGGAGATGAGGAAACACTTTTTCACACAGAGACTTGTGAGTCTGTGGAATTCTCTGCCTCAGAGGGCGGTGGAGGCCGGTTCTCTGGATGCTTTCAAGAGAGAACTAGATAGGGCTCTTAAAGATAGCGGAGTCAGGGGATATGGGGAGAAGGCAGGAACGGGGTACTGATTGTGGATGAGCAGCCATGATCACATTGAATGGCGGCGCTGGCTTGAAGGGCCGAATGGCCTACTCCTACACCTACTGTCTATTGCCACATTTGCCTGCAGAACCATAACAGGATCTCATGAATAATTAATTCAAAGCAATGTGTAAGAAGCAGGAGTATGGTGAATACTATGCAAACACAAATAATAACATCCCAGCAATGAAGCGTACAAATGTGTAATGAATGGAGAATGGCTCACTTTGGTGGCGAGATCATGCATTATTGTGATTCATCTAAAAGACCAGAGAAATTCTGACAAAAATATAAGGCAGCAGTCAGGGTATTGAGTATAGAAGTTGAAGCAGTCAGGGTATTAAAGAAATTGTAGCAGTCAGGGTAGTATAGAAGTTGAAGCAGTCAGGGTATTGAGTATAGAAATTGTAGCAGTCAGGGTATTGAGTATAGAAGTTACAGCAGTCAGGGTATTGAGTATATAAGTTGTAGCAGTCAGGGTATTATATAAGTTGTAGCAGTCAGGGTATTGAGTATAGAAGTTGTAGCAGTCAGGGTATTGAGTATATAAGTTGTAGCAGTCAGGGTATTGAGTATATAAGTTGCAGCAGTCAGGGTATTATATAAGTTGTAGCAGTCAGGGTATTGAGTATATAAGTTGCAGCAGTCAGGGTATTATATAAGTTGTAGCAGTCAGGGTATTGAGTATATAAGTTGTAGCAGTCAGGGTATTATATAAGTTGTAGCAGTCAGGGTATTGAGTATATAAGTTGCAGCAGTCAGGGTATTATATAAGTTGTAGCAGTCAGGGTATTGAGTATATAAGTTGCAGCAGTCAGGGTATTATATAAGTTGTAGCAGTCAGGGTATTGAGTATATAAGTTGTAGCAGTCAGGGTATTATATAAGTTGCAGCAGTCAGGGTATTGAGTATATAAGTTGCAGCAGTCAGGGTATTATATAAGTTGCAGCAGTCAGGGTATTGAGTATATAAGTTGCAGCAGTCAGGGTATTATATAAGTTGTAGCAGTCAGGGTATTGAGTATATAAGTTGCAGCAGTCAGGGTATTATATAAGTTGCAGCAGTCAGGGTATTGAGTATATAAGTTGTAGCAGTCAGGGTATTGAGTATAGAAGTTACAGCAGTCAGGGTAGTATAGAAGTTGAAGCAGTCAGGGTATTGAGTATAGAAATTGTAGCAGTCAGGGTATTGAGTATATAAGTTGTAGCAGTCAGGGTATTGAGTATATAAGTTGCAGCAGTCAGGGTATTATATAAGTTGTAGCAGTCAGGGTATTGAGTATATAAGTTGCAGCAGTCAGGGTATTATATAAGTTGTAGCAGTCAGGGTATTGAGTATATAAGTTGTAGCAGTCAGGGTATTGAGTATAGAAGTTACAGCAGTCAGGGTATTGAGTATAGAAGTTACAGCAGTCAGGGTATTGAGTATAGAAGTTGCAGCAGTCAGGGTATTGAGTATATAAGTTGTAGCAGTCAAGGTATTGAGTATATAAGTTGTAGCAGTCAGGGTATTGAGTATATAAGTTGTAGCAGTCAAGGTATTGAGTATAGAAGTTACAGCAGTCAGGGTATTGAGTATAGAAGTTGCAGATGTCAGGGTATTGAGTATATAAGTTGCAGCAGTCAGGGTATTGAGTATAGAAGTTACAGCAGTCAGGGTATTGAGTATAGAAGTTGCAGATGTCAGGGTATTGAGTATATAAGTTGTAGCAGTCAGGGTATTGAGTATAGAAGTTACAGCAGTCAGGGTATTGAGTATAGAAGTTGCAGATGTCAGGGTATTGAGTATATAAGTTGTAGCAGTCAGGGTATTGAGTATAGAAATTGTAGCAGTCAGGGTATTGAGTATAGAAGTTGTAGCAGTCAGGGTATTGAGTATAGAAGTTGCAGCAGTCAGGGTATTGAGTATATAAGTTGTAGCAGTCAGGGTATTGAGTATAGAAGTTGCAGCAGTCAGGGTATTATATAAGTTGTAGCAGTCAGGGTATTGAGTATAGAAGTTGCAGCAGTCAGGGTATTGAGTATAGAAGTTACAGCAGTCAGGGTATTATATAAGTTGTAGCAGTCAGGGTATTGAGTATAGAAGTTACAGCAGTCAGGGTATTGAGTATAGAAGTTGCAGCAGTCAGGGTATTATATAAGTTGTAGCAGTCAGGGTATTGAGTATAGAAGTTGCAGCAGTCAGGGTATTATATAAGTTGTAGCAGTCAGGGTATTGAGTATAGAAATTGTAGCAGTCAGGGTATTGAGTATATAAGTTGTAGCAGTCAGGGTATTGAGTATAGAAGTTACAGCAGTCAGGGTATTATATAAGTTGCAGCAGTCAGGATATTGAGTATAGAAGTTGGAATGTTATGTTACAGTTGTACAAGACATTAGTAAGCCCACATTTGGCTTATTGTGTCAGTTTGGGTCACCCTGCTATGGGGGAGATGTTGTTAAGCTGGAAAGAGTGTAGAGAAGTTTTACAAAGATGTTGCCAGGTCTCGAGGGCTTGAGCGGTAGGGAGAGGTTGGTCAGGTTAGGACTTTATTCCTTGGAGTGCAGGCGCATCAGGGGCGATCATATAGAGGTGTATAAGATTATGAAGACAACAGTAGAGAGTAGATGTACACAGACTTTTATTCAGAGTAGGGGAATCAAGAACCAGATGACATAGGTTTAAGCGGAGAGGGGAAATATTTAATAGGGATCTGAGGGTTAATTTTTTCACACAGAGGATAGTGGGTATAGGAAATGAGAAGATAGTAAAACCAGATACTATAACAACATTAAAAAAATAATTGGACAGGTACTTGGAAAGGTTTAGAGTGTTGTGGGCCAAACGTGGGCAGGTGGGACGTGTAGATGGGGCAGCTTGGTTATCATGGGCAAGTCTGTTACCGGGATGCATGACTCTATATTCAAAATACATTCTAACATTCTGAAATTACTAAAACATCTGAGGGTACTGCATACAAGGATGTTTCTCAATTCTTCCAATATCTAATCATGGAACCTGCATATATCAACTCGAATCACTGCATAGTTTGAAACAACGATATTCTAAACCCAAATTCAAATTGAAACAAAGCAAACAGGTAGTTAAGAGAGGCAACTGCTAATTAACATTTGTAGATAATACTGGAAATTCAAAGGCAAAAATCAAATCAATTAATCACAGTACCTTCTCTGTTCTTTTTTAAATCTTTACATATTAAATTGAGAAGTTATCATTACAGGATGATTTATGTTAATTCTATATGTTAATAGAATAAGACATGGTATTCACAAGAATGCCTCACCAAACAAGGTAATACATGAGACATGGATAATTGTTCTACAATGTAAGAAAAATCTACAATATTTGTATGTTCTGCAAGCTATTGTTGAGCAGCACAATTATTTGGTTGCATCTGCACTGTAAAGACCTGACAGATTGAGATCAGCACATTTGGCAGCACCTTTAAGCATTAATTCTGTTGATAATATATTGAAAATCAGAATGCACGAAACATTTGTTCCTGAACCATACTATGTGACGTTCATGAAAGGCAGAAGTAGAATAATTGGCAAGGCCTGAGAGAAACTCCTAATTTAATCATTTCTGTAGGGAAACATTTCAGATGAACACACAGGAATCTGAGGCAAGGAAGCACAGTACTGGCCTTTTTTATTATTACACAAACTGCAATTTAAATTTACAGGAAAAGACTGACTGTATTTTAAGATAATGACCATTCACGTGTAATAAAGGGAAACATTCAAAGTATGAAGCACAAATTTATCAATTTAAAATATGAAAGATATAGTGTTCTGTTGAAATAAACATCACATGCAAAATTTCTCTCAGCCAGGGACAAGGGGGCTGATGTAGAGGCCCCAGAGAAGAGCGGCATAAATAGGTGGTAGGGGTGCCTTCAGAATGGAATGGGGAGACAGGTGTGGGCCCCAGAAGGGAGGTGGGGGGGGTGAAGGGCTGGGTGGATGCCCCCAGAGAGGAGGCGGGGAAAGGGCCGGGTGGGGACTCCAGAGAGGCGGAGGTGGGCGGTGGGATCCGCCAGAGAGGGAGGAAGAAGAGGGGTGATAAAAAGTATTATTAGTTATATTTAGAAGGAACAATATCTCTTGGCAATTAACTTTGCATTATTTCTTTCAAAAGTCATGAAGAATCCAAAATATTTTCCACGTAATTAATGCACCAGAAAAATAAACACTAATGGAAGCACTTTTTTTGCTAATCGGCAGTATGTGAAATTGGCTATATTTAAGAGGGAGTTAGATGTGGCCCTTGTGGCTAAATGGATCAGGGGGTATGGAGAGAAGGCAGGTACAGGATACTGAATTGGACGATCAACCATGATCATATTGAATGGCGGTGCAGGCTCGAAGGGCCGAATGGCCTACTCCTGCACCTAATTTCTATGTTTCTATGCAGCCTCACCAATATATAACTGCAATATGACCTTCCAACTTCTATACTCAATACTGACTGATGAGTGCCAATGTGCCATGTGCCTTTTGACCACCACATCTACTTGTGACACCACTTTCAACTAACTATGTACCTGCACTCCTAGATCCCTCTACTCTACAACACTCTAACCCCAGAGCCCAAACATTCACTG
The DNA here is from genome assembly GCA_963514005.1 of Raja brachyura. Next base: position 55,712,005 of record OY740796.1, on the reverse strand, counting down.
TGTAGGTCCTGCCCATGTATTCCATGATTGAGGTGAATGCCTAACCTTAAGGCATTTGCATTCATAATTATCGCAGGCAATTGCTCAAATTGATCTTACTCTTATTTTCCAACAAGTGACTATCATTAGAATTATAAGTAGACAAAAATGCTGGAGAAACTCAGCGGGTGAGGCAGCATCTATGGAGCGAAGGAATAGGTGACGTTTCGGGTCGAGACCCTTCTTCAGACTGATGTGGGGGTGGGGGGGGGGGGAAGAAGAAAGGAAGAGGCAGCAACAGTGGGCTGTGGGAGAGCTGGGAAAGGGAGGGGAAAGAGGGAGAAAGCAAGGACTACCTGAAATTGGAGAAGTCAATGTTCATACCGCTGGGGTGTAAACTACCCAAGCGAATTATGAGGTGCTGCTCCTCCAATTTACAGTGGGACTCACTCTGGCTATGGAGGAGACCCAGGACAGAAAGGTCGGATTCGGAATGGGAGGGGGAATTGAAGTGCTGAGCCACCGGGAGATCAGGTTGGTTATTGCGAACCGAGCAGAAGTGTTGAGCGAAGCAATCGCCAAGCCCACGCTTGGTCTCACCGATGTAGAGCAGCTGACACCTAGAACAGCAGATGCAATAGATGAGGTTGGAGGAGGTGCAGGTGAACCTCTGCCGCACCTGGAAAGACTGCTTACGTCCTTGGATGGGGTCAAGGGGGGAGGTAAAGTAACATTACCTGCGGTTGCAAGGGCAAGTACCAGGGGAGGGGGTGGTTTGGGTGGGAAGGGCCAAATTGATCAGGGAATTACGGAGGGAGCGGTTTCTGCAGAAAGCCGAAAGGGGAGTAGATGGGAAGATGTGGCCAGTGGTGGGATCCCGTTGGACGTGGTGAAAATGTCGGAGGATTATCATTTGTATGTGACGGCTGGTAGGGTGGAAGGTGAGGACAAGGAGGACTCTGCCCTTGTTACGAATGGGGGGTTGGGGAGTGAGAGCAGAGCTACGGGGTATAGAAGAGACCCTGGTGAGAGCCTCATCTATAGTCGAAGAGGGGAACCCCCATTCCCTAATGAATGAGGACATCTCCATTGCCCTGGTTTGGAACACCTCGTCCTGGATGCAGATGTGGCGTAGATGGAGGAATTGGGAGTAGGGGAAAGAGTCCTTACAGGAAGCAGGGTGGAAAGAGGTGTAGTCCAGATAGCCATGGGAGTCAGTGGGTTTGCAGTAGATGTCGGTCAGTAGTCTGTTACCTTGGATGGAGATAGTAAGGTAGGGATATGTTGGAAATGGTCCAGGTGTATTTGAGTGCCGGATGGAAGTTAGTGGTGAAATGGATGAAATTAGTGAGTTGTGTGTGGGTGCAGGAGGTAGCATTAATGCAGTTGTTGATGTAGCGGAGGTAGAGTTCGGTGATAGGGCCATGGTACGCCTCGAACAAGGATTGTTTGACGTACCCTACAAAGAGACAGGCATAGCTGGGGCCCATGCATGTGCCCACAGCTCCGCCTTGGATTTGGAGGAGATGAGAGGAGTCAAACGAAAAGTTGTTGAGGGTAAGGACCAGCTCCACTAGGCGTAGGAGCGTATCAGTAGACGGGGATTGGTTGGATCGCCGGTCGAGGAAGAAACAGAGGGCTTTAAGACCCTCCTGGTGGGGGATGCAGGTGGAGACTGACTTGACATCCACGGTGAAGATGAAGGAATGGGGGCCTGGAAAACGGAAGTCATGGAGGAGACGAAGAGCGTGTGAGGTGTCTTGAACATAGGTAGGGAGGGATTTAACCAGGAGGGACAGGATGGAGTTGAGGTATGTGGAAATAAGCATTAACCATTAGAAATATGGTTTCTTGTAATTTCTATTTTTCCAGCGAGTATTGTGGCAGTTAATATGACTTAGTACCAGGAATTTCATTTTCACTTCAGGGACTTCACATCCAGGTCCTTAATTACAGTGGAGCTGGGTGGAGACAGAGGTGGGGATAAATGGAGTATTTAAATTTCAGTCCACATAATGATGAAAATTTCTGTTGAAGACAGAAAACAAGGGAACTATCTCCTGCATCAAAGTAATGAGATCTTGTTTATTCAGAGAAAGATCTATTCTGGTCTTATCTGACTATTATGAATAAATGCAATATCAAATATAATAGTTATGGATAAATAGAATTCAGCTAAGTTACCAAACATTTTGTCATTAGTAGACCAGCTCCACAGTTTGAAACCCACTTTGATCAAAAACCATATATACATGTTTAAAACCATATATACATGTTTAAAAATCATACTGTGCTTCACACGCAGATTGACAGAATTAATTAAAAATGACTTACCTGAACCAGTAATTCATTTCCCAACAGCTGTCCCAGGAAAGAATTTGGTTAGGGCTATTGTGCTCACACCTGGAGTGCTTTATGTCTAACAATCCATGAATTCAATTTTCAACACCCCCTCCCTGATACTCAAGAAACATCACACATAATACACAAACAAATAGAAAACTATGCAACATTATTTGCGAAATGATGTACTGAAAACATCCAACAGATCAGTCAGCATCAGTGGAAAGGTAAAGGCAGAGTTTGGATTGCAGGGTTCTAACACAGGTAACATTTAATACCGGTTGCCGTCTGAGCAGAATGTTCCCAACATTCCACATTTCTTGCATATATTCAGATGCAGCATGGAAATAGGCCATTTGACCCAATGAGTCCACATTGACCATAAATAATCCATCTACATTAATCTCACATTAATCCAATTTTTATTCTCCCCACAATATCATCAATTACCCCCACTTCTATAGTATTTGACATTGGAATCTAGATGTTCATCTTCACATGCGGGGAAGTGTTGCAGATACTAATCTATAGTCCATTCATGTTCCTTCACTAGCTCAATTTTGGTGCTAAAAATCTTGGAGCTTTATACTGTAAAAATAATACAGTATTGTTAAATAAATCCATTCATATTGTAAAAAATAATGGCATATGAATAAGAGTGTATTTGTTGCCACCATCACAGCATTTCAGTAGCATGTTAGAATTGCGATAATGATTGTTTAAATATGGGATTTCTTGAGAAATAATGAATCTGTATGCGCTGATGATCAAAAATAATGTTCAATAAAAATCTGCAACGAAAATCATAATTCATAACCACATACCATTCAAAGCATTTACTATATGCAAGAGATTAACTAGCAAGAAAAGTGACTTTCAGACTAAATTAAATATGTCAATGTTTTAACTGGTTATTTCTTTTTTTAACGAAAATGTAAAAAATATTTTTCCTTTTACATAATTTTAACGGCCTTCAGGACCTGACAGGACAATATACCTTTATACATTCAAAACCTATACACAAATACAGTTTTAAAAAGAATGCAGGAAAGAAAGATTTATTTTATTCCATTTAAGAAAACTTAATAAATGGATGGACAAATATGTGCTCAAAGTGCTATTTAAATCTTCTATAGTAATTGGAAAAATATCACCAATTGTCTTCAGTAAATTGTTGAAATAATGCATTAGATGAATGCAGGAATCCGGCATGTGGGCCTGAAGCATCGGGCTGCCGTAGCAGCAGCTGCAGAGGCCTCAATTGGCCCGACTATGGGTGAACTGGGGATGGGACTGGACTTTGCTGCCTTCCCCCACAGTGGGAACCATTGTGGGGGATGTTTTTATGTTTACTGTTAAATACTCTAGTGTTGTGTATTATCTTTATTCATGTGCTGCATTGGCAAGTCAAATTTCACTGCACCAATTGGTGTATGTGATAATAAATGTCCTTTGTCCTTTGTGAATATTGCTTGATACAAAGATACTGCTGTTGTACCTTAACAAATTATAACATGACTATTCTATATAGATTTCATTTTAATAATAATTGATAACTGTTTAAGATAGATTATTTAGATCAGATCTTTCAAACTTTTACATTATTGGTAAATTCAGGAAAGGGTACTTCACTCCTGCAGAGGGTTGAGCTGCAGCTTCTGTGATACCCCTTTTTGTGTAGTTGGTGACGTTATAAACTTTTCCTTGTCAATTTCAAAGATAGGAGTCACAACAAAAAGTTCAATGTGCAGCCAGCAAAGTTGATGAAGTATACGTGGTTGCCCAAGTATAAGCAACAGGGCAAAATAGGGTAACACCAAATTTGCTACATAGTAACTGCTCATCTGTGAATAATACTTCAGGAGGTGACTTTACAGACTTTGCTACTTGCCCAGTAAATTGGTTTTCAGATCGACTGGCTGGATGTCTCTAACATGAGACTCAGCACAATACCTGTTATGTACCTGCCCAAGTCTTTGAAAACTAGTAATGCTTCTGAGAACTGAAACAATTTTTCTTTGTTTTCAAGCACTGAGAGCACAAAGTTTGTTCAAAGGAAAGTCACCTTAAAAAATAAAGTTAATTTTGAGGAGAAAGACAGTGTTTTTTATTTTTTAAAAAACAAAGATGGAATTCAAACAAATCATTTTATAAATATTATGGCAATTTACAATACCATAACTGGATCAATTCTAGTGCTCCAGTCAGGATTTTCATGGCACAGGAATAATTATAACCCATAAGACACCAACTCACACATCCTCAATATCTTTTACATAATTTATAAACTGGTAGGAAAATGATGGCATGATTACAAGTATGATAAATGAATGGAAAAGATTCCAATGAATGAGTTGCACCAAGCTTATTGAATACCATGTTAAGCAATTCTATTGAATACTAACTGGAGCACTGGGGATTCAGCATCTTTTACATGCAGACATCTCAAAGATACAACAGTGTAAAAATGTTAAAATATTCAACAGTTCTCAAATAGGAGTTGTCGCCTCCAGTGACCTTCCTACTATTGCATCAATGAGATACACAGCTTGTTACATGCAAGTCTTCATTGTCGAAACATGTGTGAAAGAGACCAGTCTTCTAGAGGAGCTCTCAATTCTCAATTTTTGGTGAAAATAGATGTTAGGGGAGCAGACTTGTATATTTGTAATATTTTGAGGAAACTAAAAAGACTACAGTAAAAAATTACATTAAAATACAAAAGCTTTGGTACACTCAGTAAATTTTCAATATAAACTTCATATTGTTGAGATTAATGCACAGAAGATGAGCTCTTCCACATATGCCTTTAGTATTCAGTGATAAGCCAAAAGCACTGCACTAAAGCATTTGTATGTGAAATGAAAATGTGCAATGGTGAGCAATAAATTAAAAAATGGGCTAAAAAAGCAGGCTTCCTGCAGAAATATAAAATGGACTAAGACAGCAAGAGAAGATTGGATGATTAGTTTAAATACAAAAGAACAAATACAAACAGATGGACAAAGACACAGGTCCACTGAGGAATCTGGTACGAGGTTTGCTATTAGATTTATAGGTCACTCTCTCAGACGTTTGGTGGAAAACCGTCCAGCCTGCAAATGAATATAAAGGGGAAAAAACAAGACACTAGTAAAGTATTTGTAGAAGCAATTCAATTTTGTAAATAATCTAGCTGGGTGGATACAACATCTACAGTTTTCTTACTACTAAATACGAGAAAAAAATTATAGTTAAAAAATAAAATTGATTATGTGCAAACAGATGCAATGGGGTGGGGACCGGAAAGCAAATTTAATTTATCAACAAAGTTTAAAAACTAACAAAATGGTTACCAAAATCTTACTGAACACATTGGCTTTGTTTGGATATCTGCTGAGTGCTTTACCTTAAATAATCTTAATCTACTATTATATAACTAAATGTTGAGCCAGATCAGAATACAACAATTATAATGAAAATATGTTTTATTCAATTTTATTGCACTTCAATTTGTAAAATGAATTTGTCAATTTTATTTCTTCCATAAAAAACAGGATTTTAAACATTTTGAAACTTTGGACTGATTTTTGCAATAAGAAAACATTGATCATAAATAGACAACATCAGTAATTCCACAAAGACATGGTTTAACATAGAAATTCCAAGTGGGATTCCATGTTCCTCCATAGGCTGCACACTTTGTTTGCAGCCATCCCTCTCCCTTTTATAATAATGTATATTTCTGTGTACGGCAATTTTAAAAGTTTTAAAATATCCCTGACAATTAAAGATACAATAAATGAAGCCTGCCAAAGGCTGTCTGGACCTTCTGGATGGGGCAACAGAGTGGCAACGCACTTACTACTGAAGTCACAAATGCAGAGGGTGATGAAGATGGTCCTCTGCTTCCAGCTCAGATAAGTGACAGGTCTGGGGAGGAGGAGGAAGAGGAGGAGAGGCCACAGGCAGCAATGCAAGAGGGAAGCCAGCTTTACTACAATCTAGCCTACCAATTCAAAAGTTATTAATTTGCTGCTGAATGTTTTGCACATCAGAAAATACACCATATAAATGCTAAACTTATATCCTTCAACATAGTGTAATAATCTATAGCAAACATATAATGACAAATGTTAATGCAAATTGTGCTGTTCAGAATCGACCAACCATTAATAGTAAATTATTTAAATAATTTGGGAACACAATGCAAAACATTTATCCTATAGTAATATTTATAACTTAGAAATGTTGTTGCATATTTATTATTCCTAGCAGTTAACCTGGTTACAAAATATGTCATTTTTGACTTCTCCCAAACTATAAAATGTGAACACTGTTTTGAAATAGCTTTCAAAATTGTCAGACCTGCCCAGGGTTCACGTCTGCCTGGCAGATCCAGTGAGAACATAAGAGACGAGGTATTTGGTCTTTTGAGCCACACCTATATCAGGCTTTTTTTTGGTGTAATTTCCAACTTACAGACACAACCGACTTATGAAACCTGTTTATTACGCAAGAATGGCCTGTATCTAAAATCCTTCACTGGGCAGAAGTCCAGCACTGTTCACCAAGAAACTTACTATGTAAGACTATCACTTTGTAAGTTAAATCTTGCAGTTCTGCAATACCTTGATATTCTACACCAAGATACTGTCGCTAAATCACTGTACTATTAAAACATTTTAATAGTGTATAGTTGATTATTTGGAGGCTATTGTTTTATTCAACATTAAGCATACCTACTTGTTATGTTCAGCAATATAAATAAGCATAACTATTCTGTCTAACTACTCATTATGTTCAGCAATATGACCAGCAAAGCAATACTAGCTTCAATTATTTAAATAACCTGGAAACACATATTAAATGTAATTTGGAATCACTTATTATTCTTTTGCTCAAATTAATTTCTTACAGGAAATCAGAGTGAATACATTTCCATGATGCAGAGGAAAACAATGTCATTTTAGTTTTAGGTAGATTCACAATACTTCATCAATATTGCTTTGGTTATTTTGTTGCAATACAACAGAGACCTTGTGATCTGGGAACAGGTTCAGATCAATAATGGACACTGGGGAATTTAAAATCAATGAGGATAAAAAGCTACCATCAGCAGGACTGGTTCGTAGCAAATACCCATATGGTTTTGAGAAGGAAATCTACCTGCTGCTTGTTCTATATCAGATTCTAGCCACTTAGCAAGTAGTCAACATTTAAATGATCCAATGGTATGACTTGCCAAGCCAGTCAGATATTTAAAAACCACCAGTATGAACGGACCACCTGCCATGAACTGAAACATCAGATTCACAAATAAAAGCAAATCCAATCTTTTCCTTAGCAACATATGAGGACGCGCTAAAATTAAATTAGCCGTTCCAAAGAATAGTTAATGAACAGAATCATAATTTTCAGCCAATGTCTCTCATTAGATTCCTGCATATGTCTTGGACAATCAATTGACAAGTTCTACCAAAGATGGCATAGTGGCATAAGTGGGGAAGCGGGCCCCCTGAAGTCATCCACATTTGAGTTCGGACACCAAAAATCTTCAAGAAATTTTACGGACAATGAAATCTGATTATCAATAACCGTACTAAACAGCTAAATCAGCAGGGCAGACAGCGTCTGTGGAGGGAAATGGACGGATGATGTTTTGGGCTGGAACCCTTCTTCAGACTTATTGGCATATGGAGGAAAGCTGGAAAAAAGAGTTGGAGTGGGACAAAGCTTGGCCAAGTGATAGGTCGATATAGGTGAGGGGGGGCGGGGGTGATTGGCAGATATGTGGAGTAAGTGACAAGCAACAGGTGTCAGATTAGGAAAGAAGAAGAATATGTAGAGCTGGAGGGAGAGATATAGCTGGGAGAGGACAGGAGGTGAATAGAAAAGATAAACAGGAAATGTGGGATTCGTAAAGGGTACAGAAGTTTATCAGAAAGATGCCTGGATTCGAGGGGTATTAGCTGCAGGCAGAGGTTGACAATAGACAATAGGTGCAGGAGTAGGCCATTCGGCCCTTCGAGCCAGCACCGCCATTCAATATGATCATGGCTGATCATCCCCAATCAGTACCCCGTTCCTGCCTTCTCCCCATATCGCTATTTAGAGCCCTGTCCAGCTCTCTCTTGAAAGCATCCAGAGAACCTGCCTCCACCACCTTCTGAGGCAGAGAATTCAACACTCACCACTCTCTGTGAGAAAAAGTGTTTCCTCGTCTCCGTTCTAAATGGCTTACTCCTTATTCTTAAACTGTGGCCTGGAATCCCCCAACATCGGGAACACGTTTCCTGCCTCTAGCGTGTCCAAACCCTTAACGATCTTATATGTTTCAATGAGATCCCCTACCATCATTCTAAATTCCAGAGTGCACAAGCCCAGCTGCTCCATTCTCTCAGCATATGACAGTCCCGCCATCCCGGGAATTAACCTTGTAAACCTACGCTGCACTTCATCAATAGCAAGAATGTCCTTCCTCAAATTAGTGGAGCAAAACTGCACACATTACTCCAGGTGTGGTTTCTGTACAACTGCAGAAGGACCTCTTTGCTCTTATATTCGATTCCTCTTGTTATAAAGGCCAACATGCCATTCGCTTTCTTCACTACCTGCTGTACCTGCATGCTTACTTTCATAGACTGATGAACAAGGACCCCCATATCCCGTTGTACTTCCCTTTTTCCCAACTTGACGCCATTTACATAGTAATCTGCCTTCCTGCATTTGCTACCAAAGTGGATAACCTCACATTTATCCGCATTAAACTTCATCTGCCATGCATCTGCCCATTCCCCCAACCTGTCCAAGTCACCCTGCATTCTCATAGCATCCTCCTCACAGTTCACACTGCCACCCAGCTTTGTGTCACCTGCAAATTTGCTAAGGTTGGACAGACTTGGATTGTTCTCTCTGGTACACCAGAGTTTGTGGAGAGACCGGAGAGAAGTATATACAATTATGAGAGGCAGTCAGAACCTTTATCCCGGGAATACTAGAGGACATAGCTTTATTGTGAGGGGGCAAAGTTAAAGGAGATGTGTGCGGCAAAATGCTTTACACAGAGGGCAGTGAGTACCTGCAACGCACTGCCAGGTTTGGTGGTTGACGCAGATACGATAGTGGCATTTAAGAGACATTTGGATAGGCATATGGATAAGCAAGGAATGGAGGGATATTGATTATGTGCCGATAGGTAAGTGGTCTTGCCATCATGTTCGGTAGACAGAAGGCCCTGTTCTTGTGCTGTGCTATGTTTGCCAAAACAGTCGCCTGGTCGAATCTTTGTCTCACCAATTAAAGGATGCCACATCAGGAGCACCAAATGCAATAGACAAGGTTGAAAGAGGTGTACATGGACCTCTGTCTCAACTCGAAAAGCTTTGGGATCCCTGGGTGGAAGTGAGAAAGGAGATGCAGGGACAGGTGCTACATATCTTGCAGTTGCAGGGGAGGTGCCTTGGGAAAGGATGGTTAGGTGGAAAAAGATGAGTGAACCCAAGAAGCTGTGGAGGGAGCATTCTCTACAGAGAGGGGAAAAGGGAAGGGGCGAGGAAAATGTGACCGGTGATAGAATCATGTTGAAAGTGGCAGAAATATTGGAGAATGATTTGTTGGTGGGGTGAAAGGGGACCATGGGAATTAGGGGTCGGGGGAATGAGAGCAGAACTGCAGGACACAGAGAGGGCCCATGCGAGGGCTTCATACATGACAGTGGGGGGGTGGTGGGGGAGACATCTTTACAGAAGAGGACATCTCACATCCTAGTGGAATTACTCATCTTGGGAGTAGACCTCTAGCCTTTGCCACTTACTCCACCCATCTCCCGATCAAGCCTCCCACTCCGTCATTCTTATCCACCTATCATTTACTAGGCCTTGTCCCATCCTGCCTCTCTTTTCCAGCTTCTCCCCAAATTCCAATCAGTCTGAAGAGTTCTGACCTGAAATGCTGTCTGTCCATTCCCTCCACAGATGCTGTCTGCCCTGCTGAGCTCCTCCAGCAGTTTTTCCTCAAGATTCCAGCATCCGCAGTCTCATGTGTACTTCTACAGCTGATGAGTGAGTGCTCCATAATGTTCAATGCCATCTGGAAGCAGCAGGGAATGTACTCTGGTGGAGGACTTCAATATTCATTATAAGGACAGTCTTGGCAGAGCTGGCCATGTCTTAACAGCATGGCTGCAAAATCAGACTGAGGTTACTGGCAAGTGAACTAACATGAAACAAAAACCCACACCGTGTCCGCATCAATCTGCTTGCCACAAACACACATCTGTCCAAGTAGGTTTTGTAAGAGAGTCTACTGCATAGTCCTCATGTAACAGTCCTATCTTACAGAGAATGTCCTTCATTGTGCTCCACGTCACTGATTTAATACAAACGGCTTAGATTCAGGACAAATACAGTAGCTCAAAACCATGAGAACCATGAATCATCAGAAGGTGCAGAACTACTATAACCTTATGGTTTTGAGTATTTCTCATTCTGCCTTTACCGTTAAGGCACAAAATAAAATTTGGTTCAATAAATGTGGAAGAGCATCAGGTGAACCACACAGGCATCAACTGGTGAAGCTAAAAGTGAAAGTATGCTATGTAGCTTATCTATGATCTTACACACTGATGAGGTCAGAGGTCTACATTGAGGAAGCAGCAGATCAAATCCACTTTATTTATTCTCAATGATGACAAACTCGACACACAAGTGCAAAAGTCAATGCATTTGAAATCTTCAACGAGTGTCAATGGATGATTTGTCATCACTTTCTGCCGAGGTCCCCATAGTCACAGAAGCCAAATTTCAGCCAATTTGATAGCTGCAAGAAATGATCAGAACAAAGATCATGGTCCTTGAAACCCCCAATCCGCACTGCTGATGGCCTGAGTTGCGTTACTACTTGTAATTCTAACCAAGCTGTCGCAGTACAATACTGTAACCTTTTCCTATAAAGTGGAATACTATCCATATTATACTTTGTTTGCATAAAACAGAAAAAAAAATCCAATCTTATCAAAAATTGGCCTATCAACTATCTATCATAATCAACATGGAAGGTGCTAAATTGCCACCTAAGCAGTGTTTACTCACAAAACCATGTGTGTTCCACCTGGACAATTCAACTCTGGATTCATGATACCATGTCCAAACATGGACAAAAATAGTCAAATTGCAGAGATGAGATGAAAAAAAGAGACGAGAATGATGGCATTTGTCAAAGAATGGTAATAGGAAACCTGGCAAAGTTAATGGAAATCAGAGGAAAGTTCCTCATTTGCTTTAATCATCTCTAGGATTAAGAAAGATGGCGTTGGTCGCTTGGTGACAATCGTTCAGTTGCAGAACGCAGCTTCAGGTGTTTCTTAGAACATTAATATCGACACAACTAGCTTCAGCTGGTCTATCAATGATCATCTTTCAATCACCTGGTCAGAAGTGGAAAGGATTACTGCTGTTTGCATGTTTTTTATATTCAAACCCATGTGTGCATGTAGCAAGATCAGGACAGGTCAGCATTTTGTGTCCTTTTGTGCATTTGCCAGCATCTGCAGTTCCTTGTTTCAACGCTAACTCGCTGATTAAGTGGCAAATAATATGTCACTCAGGTTCATGGCAACGATGATGTCAGAGATGTGGAATCATGGCCCCGACATTCAATAACATTATGGAATGTCTACCCTACTCTGTCTTCCTTGTAATTTCCTACCATGCCAGAGCTCAGAATAGTGTGTCTTTTATTATTAATGTTTAATGCTTTATGTGTCACTGTACGTCATGTTGTCACTTGCGAGCGGAGCACCAAGGCAAATTATTTGTATGTGAACATACTTGGCCAATAAACGTATTCATTCATTCATTCTATATTGTGAGAGTGTGTAGACGGCTGTGAACAACGCTACCTGCTCAACATGGCTGAGAGTAATTATGTCGTCAATTCAGGAAATGACGGCCTGGGAGAAGCCATTAATATTAGTTGATTTCTCTTTTGAGTGAATTTGAAGGATCTTGTGGAGCGAGCTTTGATGGTATTTTTGCCTGCTGGAGGTAATTCAGGTCTCAAAGACATATTGGAGGAACAAATATAATTGTTCCCCAATAGATCATGAGTATTGGGCCAGGTCTGGGATCTTAAACTTGAAATGTCTTTTCGCTCACGACGAAAGTGCATGGTGGCTCGTCGATGTTCATCGATGACAAGAAGTGACAACATTTTAGAAACATAGAAAAGATAGAATACGTGCAGGAATAGACCATTCGGTCCTTTGAGCCAGCACCGCCATTCAATATGATCATGGCTGATCATCCAAAATCAGTATCCTGTTCCTGCTTTTTCCCCATATCCCTTGATTCCGTTAGCTCTAAGAACTAAATCTAACTCTCTCTTGAAAACTCTAACTCTCTCGTGAAAATATTCCAGTATTTTCCATATTTTCATTGTGAACCTTTATTGTCACGTGATGGCCACGTGATGAAGCAGTGAGATTGTTGGAGGACCTTTCTCTTGCTGACATTCAATGTAAAGTCATCCCTTCATGCAGTTTGATGAATGAGTGATGTGTTGGAGCTCCGCTTCAACAAATGTTCTTCAAGCACAAACACTATCCGCAGCTGAACTAGAGGTTCAGATAACCTTGATTCTGAGTGTAGTTGGCATGAATTGAACCATTCCCCATTGTGTCCCCAGTGTGTGCTTGCATGTGAGCAAATGATTTCACCTCAGGTGCCATACGTATGAGCGCCACCGATGTGAGAGCATTAACATACACACTGCAGGACCTCTTGCTTCCGCGAGTTGTCTTGCTTCCGCTCGCCACTTTGCTTTGCAGTAGCTGGGAAGAAATGGCACCCCATTTTAAAAGAAACGACACACACAGACAACTTCGACTGCACAATGCAAAGTTAAACAACTTAATTATTTTTTTGTTCCCTCCTCAGAGAAACGTTTTGGGTGCAAATATTTTAAAATCATTTTAGGTTTACCCTAATTATTTTGTTGGCATTATAATGAAAGTAGCAGCTAAGCATTGGCTTTGAGAATAATGAAGGAGATAAAGATGGTTGTCGCTTTGCAAATCAGAAGAAAAACATTTTTTTCATGGGGCAAGTTTAAAGAAAATAGGTAGGTAAAACTGTGGAGTTTAGGATTAACTGTGTAGGAACCTCTGCATCTGTGATACATGGAAATGATTTGGATGGCAATGTAGATGAGTTGGTTGGTAAATCTGCAGTTGATACCAATATTGGCAGCGTTGCAGACACTGGGATATGGACAGAGAAATAGCAGATGGAGTTTAATCCAAGCAAATGTGAGGTGCTGCACTTTGGAAGGTTAAATGTAAGGGGAAAGTTGACAGCTTGACCCTAACTGTATTGGATTTTGGGTTTAAGTTCATAGTTTCCTGCGAGTGGCAACACAGGTAGAGTGGTAAAGACTGCTGTATGCTTACCTTTATTAATGGAGACATTGAGTATAAGAGTCATACTGCAAATTTACAAAAAAGCTTTGGTTATGCCACATTTAGCAAGTGTGTTATTTTGCTCAAAAATCCTATAGCGAGCAAGATAGTCCACTCCTGCTAAATCCAATGGGTTGACGTGTAGTAATCCAATGGGCAGAACGTCAGTAATCTCTTTGGCCATTTCAGGAACCCGACCCGACTTTCGTTATCCCTCTCGCTGTGTAACCAACGTTGCGGGAGAACAGTTTGTGTTAATAAATTATAATTCTGAAAATGAGAAGATTTTTCCCAAAGAACATTGATTTTTACGAGGTTGTTTCCGTAACTGGTTTCCATTTCCGCATTAGTATCTTTGCTCCGCTACGGGTTCTTTGGTGCGGAGACGGAAGCCAGTTACGGAAATGGGGCCAAGATTACCCATGACTCTGCCCATGACCGTACTACGTCTTTTTCATCGAGTGGACTATCGTGCTCGCTATAGGATCTTTGGTTTTGCATTCCCCATTACAGGAAGGTTGTACGTATTAGTTGCAAGAAGAGATTGAATAAACTTGGGTTGTTTTCTCTGGAGCATCAGTGATTGAGGGGAGACCTGATTTATAACAGACGTAGATAGGGTAGACGGTCAGAATCTTTCTCCCCAAGGTGGAAATGTCTAACACTAGAGATTATAGCTTTAAGGTGAGAGGGGGAACGTTTAAAGGAAAAGTGCATGAATAGTGTTATTTTATATGGAGGCTTCCGGGAAAGTACTACCAAGGATGGTGGTGGAAGTTGATATGATCGTGCCTTTAAGAGGCTTTTAGATATGCAGGGAATGGAGGGATGCAGTATCTACAGACAGAAGAGATTAGTTTAATTTGGCATCATGTTCTGTACACTCATTGGGCCTGTCCCTGTGCTCTACACTTCTATGTCATTGTAAATGGAACCCTTAAGGGCCAGTCCCACTTTCACAACCTTTTTTACTCGTGGACATTTTCCATCAAGATAGAAAAGCGCCCTGACCTACTTGATGCCATGAGAACCTCCAACTAGCATCACCACCTACCTACGACCTCGTGACGACCATGCTGCGAGTATGAGTCAAGGGCAAACTCGGCAGAGGTCGTGAATTAGGTCGTGAAAGTGGGAAAGGCCCTTCAGAAAGACAATAAGAGGAAGCATGAATAGAATGAATTTGGACCATTTTTTTAATGAAATTTCTTTTGACATTGAGGCTAATTAAATTGAAAACATATATCCTTTACTTTGTGTGAACTATGGTTGATACCTATGGTTGACTCAGAGCTCCTGTGGATTTGGAAGCAACAGCAACAAAGAAAGGAAGGAGAAAACATTGATTGGCTTTAGCCCGAGTGGGAGGAGAGTTAGAAATGAGTCAGAAGGGGAAAACAGTTGAAAACTGAGGAATGTGATTTGTCAATTGGTAAATTAGGCAATTTATCAGTCAATATAAGCAAGACAGCTCTTAGGGAGAGGCAGTGAGGGAAGTGCCCTGTGAGAAAAGTGCGAGTCTTTGGCTCCAGAGTTTTTGGCGAGGAGAGGAGGCTACGCAAAACGCTGGAGAGGGAGAGATGAAGGAAGGCAATGTCAAGCAAGCTGATTCACTGTGATGCTTGCAGTATGTGGGAGGTCAAGGACACTGCTGGTGCCTCTGGCTGCTACAAATGTGAGAAGTGCATCCAGGTACAGCTCCTGAAGGACTGTGTTGGGGAATTGGAGAAGCAAGTGGATGACCTCAGGTTTGTCCGAGAAACTGAGTCGTTCCTCGACAAGTTCTACAGTGAGATTGTTACACCTAAGGTACTGGAAGGGAAAAAGTGGGTGATGGCGAGAAAGGGAAGGATGCTTGGATTGCAAAGGTCCCCGGGTGTTGTACCTTTTGTGAACAGGTTCACCCACTTAGAAGCTGTCGGGACAGAAGACGTTAAAACACTGAGCGGCGAACTGGCTTGAGAAGCAAAAAGGGCTGTTGAGCCAAAACCAAAGAGGCCGATGTCAGGCAACGCCATTGTAATTGGAGACTCCATTGTGAGAGGTGCGGACATGGGTTTCTGCAGGAACAGATGGGATTTGAGGATGGTGTGCTGCCTTCCCGGTGCCAGGATCCAGGATGTCACGGACAGAGTGCAGACAATCCTCAAGGGCGAAGGTGAACAGCCGGAAGTGGTAGTGCATGTCGGCACAAACGATGTCAGAAAGAAGGGGATGAATATTCTGCAGCGTGACTTTAAAGAGCTCGGAAAAATGCTGAAAAGCAGGACTTCCAGGGTTGTTATCTCCGGTTTGCTTCCAGTTCCTCGTGCAGGCGAGAGCAGGATCAGGGAGATATGGGACCTGAATGTGTGGCTGAGTAACTGGTGCACGGGGCAGGGATTAAGATTCTTAGATCACTGGGATCTGTTTTGGAGTGAGGAGGAACTGTACAAAAGGGACGGATTGCATCTTAACTGGTGGGGTACCAGCATTCTGGCAGGCAGGTTTGCCACTGCTACACGGGTGGTTTTAAACTGAATAAGGGGGGTGGGGTTTTCATTAGGCGAGAAATAGCATTGCTAGGCTAATGGGACTGAAGGATGATAATCCCCTGGGCCTGATGGTCTGCATCCCAGGGTCCTCAGGGAGGTGGCTCTAGAAATAGTGGACGTATTGGTGATCATTTTCCAATGTTCAATAGATTCAGGATCAGTTCCTGAGGATTGGAGGATAGCTAATGTTATCCCACTTTTCAAGAAAGGAGCGAGAGAGAAAACGGGGAATTACAGACCAGTTAGTCTGACTTCGGTGGTGGGAAAGATGCTGGAGTCAATTATTCAAGAGGCAATAATGGGGCATTTGGACAGCAGTAAAAGGATTAGTCCAAGTCAGCATGGATTTATGAAAGGGAAATCATGCTTGACTAATCTTCTGGAATTTTTTGAGGATGTGACAAGTAAAATGGATGAAGGGGTGCCAGTGGATGTAGTGTATCTAGACTTTCAGAAAGCCTTTGATAAGGTCCCGCTAGGGAGACTGGTTAGAGCACATGGTATTGGGGGGTAGGGTGGTGACATTGATAGAAAATTGGTTGGCAGACCGGAAGCAAAGAGTAGGAGTGAACGAGTCCTTTTCAGAATGGCAGGCAGTGGCAAGTGGAGTGCCACAAGGCTCGGTGTTGGGGTCGCGACACAAAGCTGGGTGGAAGTGTGAACTGTGAAGAGGACGTTAGGAGGTTGCAGGGAGACCTGGACAGGTTGATTAAGTGGGCAGATGTGTGGCAGATGCAGTATAATATATATAAATGTGAGGTTATGCACTTTGGCGGCAAAAACAAGGGGGCAGATTATTATCTCAATGAGGTTAGGTAAGGGGGAGGTACAGCGCGACCTGGGTGCCCTTGTACACCGGTCACTGAAAGTTGACGTGCAGGTACAGCAGGCAGTGAAGAAAGCCAATGGAATGTTGGCCTTCATAATAAGAGTATTTCAGTGCAGGAGTAAAGCGGTTCTTCTGCAGTTGTATAGGACTCTGGTGAGACCACATCTGGAGTATTGTGTACAGTTTTGGTCTCCTAATTTGAGGAAGGACATCCTTGTGATTGAGGCAGTGCAGTGTAGGTTCACGAGATTGATCCCAGGGATGGCGGGACTGTCAGATGAGGAAAGATTGAAAAGACTAGGCTAGTATATACTGGAGTTTCGAAGGATGAGGGGGAATCTTATAGAAACTTATAAAAGGACTGGACAAGCTAGATGCAGGAAAAATGTTCCCAATGTTGGGTCAGTCCAGAACCGGGGCCACAGTCTTAGAATAAAGGGGAGGTCATTTAAGACCGAGCTGAGAAAAAACTTGTGAATTTATGAAATTCCCTGCCACAGAGGGCAGTGGAGGCTAAATTACTGGATGGATTTAAGAGAGTTGGATAGAGCTCTAGGGGCTAGTGGAGAAGGGATATGGGGAGAAGGCAGGCACGGGTTATTGATGGGGGACGATCAGCCATGATCACAATGAATGGCGGTGCTGGCTCGAAGTGCCAAATGGCCTCCTCCTGCACCTATTTTCTATGTTTCTATTAACTGACAGTTCCGCAAGGAATGAAATCCTGAGATCAGAAGTTATTTATGGTTCCATTTTATAGTGTTTTCTTATGATAAAGTAGGACATTCACTTTCATAGATTAGTTTATTTGGATTTTTCAACATGGATTTGAATTTGTACAGTGTGCGCATTATGTTTTGGATCCGGGAACCCGATTTAAAATGGATGTCATGTTTTCTATGTTTGGCATCACCCTAGATTCTTTGTACCATGTTTAATTGCAACAACGTGCTGCATCCAGGCTGCCTCACCAAAGGCGTGACTTGTATACATATCATTCATGAGCTTTCTTTCAAGAAATTAACATGAGTCAGTTTAATTCTTCATGCACCATCTGCCACTTTCTGCTTTCTTCTTGCTCTTATTTAAAAACTAATTGTTCTGATGAGAGGTATAATAGATGAAAACAATGGGTAATAGTATAATGGATGTCAAAAACAAGTAGAAAAGATTCTGTGCTGATTCTGGTGAAATAATGGTTCGATTGGAGCTATAGTGGGAAATGTCAGTAGTGTAGGCTTTTTACTAATAGAATGTTTACTTTTTTTAAATGAAACTGAGAATATGTATTGTTGCATTCACAGATTGCTCAGTCACTAGGAAAATGAAAAATACTAATTCTCAGTAGAGTCTCACATACAGAGATTGCTTTGCTTTGAGACACATTTAACTGATGCGAAGGAAAGCAAGCATGGAACCAGTCAAATAGATCCACTGTAGAATTAACATGAAAACAAGGCGGCATTTGTTTGATGACAAGATCAGATGTGCTTTGAAAGAATAATGTTGGTTGCACCAATGATAGGATTTCCTTCCTCTGCAATCTTCAAGATTTAGTGGTAAATTTAAAATGACCTGCAGTTGTCCAATTGGATGGCAAGCATATTTATACAGGACAAGACTTTAATTTCATAGAAACATAGAAAATAGGTGCAGGAGTAACCCCATTCCTGCCTTTTCCCCCCATATCCCTTGATTCCTTTTGCCCTAAGAACTAAATCTAACTCTCTCTTGAAAACAGCCAATGAATCGGCCTCCACTGCCTTTTGTGGCAGTGAATTCCACAGATTCACAACTCCCTGGGTGAAAAAAGTTTTTTCTCATCTCAGTCCTAAATGGCCTACCCCTTATTGTTCAACTGTGACCCTTGGTTCTGGACTCCCCCAACATCGGGAACATTTTTCCTGTATCTAGCCTCTCCAATCCCTTAAGAATATTTCTCTAAGATCCCCTCTCATCCTTCCAAATTCCAGTGAATACAAGCCCAGTCGACCCATTCTTTCATCATATGTCAGTCCCGCCATTCTGGAAATTAACCTGGTGAACCTACACTGCACTCCCTCAATAGCAAGAATATCCTTCCCCAAATTAGGAGACCAATACTGCACACAATACTCCAGGTGCGGTCTCACCAGGGCTCTGTACAACTGCAGTAGGACCTCCTTGCTCCTATACTCAAATCATCTCGCAATGAAGGCCAACATGCCATTTCCTCTCTTCACTGCTTGCTGTACCTGCATGCTTACTTTCAGTGACTGAAGTACAAGCACATCCAGGTCTCGTTGCACCTCCCCTTCTCCTAATCTAACACCATCAGATAATAATCTGCCTTCTTGTTCTTGCCACCAAAGTGGATAACCTCACATTTATGCACATTATACTGCATCTGCCCACTCACCCAACCTATCCAAGTCACCCTGCAGCCTAATAGCATCCTCCTCGCAGCTCACAATGCCACCCAGCTTTGTGTCAACATAGGAGTAATCATTGTGGCAGAGCTGATAGAGCTGCTGCCTCAGCTACAATGACCTGGATTAAATTATGACTTACAATCGTGTATCATGTTAGAACTTATCACAAAGACTTGTGGGTTCACATGTGTTGGCTACAGGAAATTGCATCTTATCTCTCGGCAAGTGATACATCTACGAAGAGTTCATGGAAACATGGGAAGAGTGAAACGGGATTAATACAGGATTAGTGTAAGTGCTTGATGGTCGACAAACTCAATAGGCTGAAGAGTGTCGCTAAACCCTTCTCACCCTGGTCACAAACTCTTTGAATCACTTCCCTCTGGGAGGCGACTCCGGACTATCAAGGCCGCCACAGCCAGACATAGGGATAGCTTTTTCCCACGAGCGGTGGTTCTACTCAACAGCCAAAAGACTGTAGCCTCTTTTAACACCAGTGTTTTATTTTCCACATGTTTTAATTATATTTTATTTTTAATTGTCTGTCTAATTGTATATCGTGTTTTTAACCATGGTGCGAGCAAAGCACCAAGACAAATTCCTTGTATGTATACATACTTGGCTAATAAATTTATTGTGATCTATACTCAATGACCACAATACAGGCCTCTCTCTGCCATTATTGGGCAGCTAGTTAGTAGACCTGCTGCTGCCTACGATATAATAATCATATAATTGCTTGCAGTACACGAGAAGGTCATGCAACTAAATTAGTCCACTGTCCATGCCAGCTCCTTGTGGAACAATCCATTCTGCCCCGTACCCCGGCTCGGTCCCCGTTCCCCGGCTCAGCCCCGGCTCCGGTCCCATTCCCTGGCTCGGCCTCATTCCCCAGCTTAGTCCCGGCTCAGTCCCATTCCCTGGCTCAGCCTCATTCCCCAGCTTAGTCCCGGCTCAGTCCCATTCCCTGGCTCAGCCTCATTCCCCGGCTCAGTCCCATTCCCTGGCTCAGCCTCATTCCCCAGCTTAGTCCCGGCTCAGTCCCATTCCCTGGCTCAGCCGCATTCCCCAGCTTAGTCCCGGCTCAGTCCCATTCCCCGGCTCAGCCTCATTCCCCAGCTTAGTCCTGGCTCAGTCCCATTCCCTGGCTCAGCCTCATTCCCCAGCTTAGTCCCGGCTCAGTCCCATTCCCTGGCTCAGACCCATTTCCCGGCACTTTCTCTCATTGTTATATAGTTCCTTTTTTTGAGGTCTGATGAACAAAGTTTCCATCACCCTTGCAAGTAGCTGTGTCCCAAATCTTATAGTCCGGAGTCGCCTCCCAGAGGGAAGCACCTCAAAGAGTTTGCGGCCAGGGTGAGGGGGGTCAGAAACAGGGTGAGAGGGGTTTAGAAACAGGCTCTTCAGCCTATTGAGTTCCAAATCTTGACCATTCCCTCCCTACGTTTCTCTTGCATTCTGTGCCTTTTACTCCAGATTGGCTTTAGGATCATCTATTAATGGGGAAAGGCAGAGAAGCCAACCAAGCCCATCATGATCGTTCTTGCCTCTATCAAATTTCTTCTCGACCTTCTTTCAATCCCAGAAGAAAAATCCCAACTTCCCTGGTCTAACCACACATTGAAATCATTCATCTGTGAATCAAAATTTCCACCACTGGACAACCACTGATGCATCTATGAGAAAGATCTCATGCATGAACAATCTAATCTGATGCATCCAGAAAATCCTTTCAATTACATTACTGATTGTCTGTTTGATGCTTCAGGGCAATCACCATCCCTGCTCCACCAGCAAATCCATTTTGTGTATAACCTGAGAACATCTGGATGAGCTAAATTTCCTTCTAACATTGAAGCCCATATCCTCCTATAAGCTCTATATATATTTTCCCCATACCCCCATATTAAATTATTTATCCCTCGGAGACGCTCTCAAGGCAGAAAAGTAAGCTTCTCAGATTACTCAGAATCTAATCCGATGAAACTGGATCTTTTCAGAGTTTGCTTCGGGGAGTCATTCAATTTGCTGTACCGATTGCTGCTTCGTTGCAATGGGCTGTGATGAGTTCAAAACTCAATATCAATGATAGTTTGACGTTGGTCGACTTCTGTATAATATTTGGTCATTTTAAAATACCATCTGCCACTGATGAGATCACTTCAAATTTAAGAGAATAAATTAAATTCCCATCTCCGAGGAAGGATTTGCCAACAAAAAGAATTTGGCAAATATTGCTCCTCAATTTTAGGTATCATTATGGAATCCAGCAGACTTTCAGTAACCAACACTTCGTGCTATGGTATAATATATTTGATGAACTGTTTATGTAGTTACCTTGGGCAACGGCTCCTTGTGCAGCGCCTGCCCCTTCATTAATAAAGCCTTGATAATCATCAGAGGATAAGGAGGATTTGATAGAGCCGGGTTGTTGGGTTTGCACAGCCTCTGATTGAGCAGCTTCTAATGTGTCAGAACTACATGAGGCATCTTGATGTTTAGATGCAATACAGCTATTTGTTTGGATATCTGTAACAGAAAAGAGCAGAGGTAAAATTGTTCAATGCTTATAATATATTGCAAAACCAGTATATTAAGATGAAGAGACAAAAGCATTTTATTCCAAATGGAGTTTGTCTAGAGGTGACCCCTTAAGAAACAACTGGATTTAACACTTGATACATTAATACAACATTTGGTCCATTGCCAGGTTAATCAGGTTTTATAGTTTTATATACACATCCTCAAATATGGCTTTACAACTCTTTGCCTAATCTTTTACATATTCTACATTCCCATCCTGTTCAATAATTCCCTTAATATTCAGAAGTCCACTGTTTTAAAGTTGTAAAACGAAGAAACTGGCCCTTCTGCTCACATCTACACTGACTATCTATACATATTATTTGTCTCCAATAGGGTTATATCTCTTTCAATATCTTGCCCATTTAAGCACCTATCTAAATGTCTTAAAAATGGCAAATGTATCCATTTCCATCACTCCTTTGTAAGCATGTTCCAAATATCAACCACAGTCCAAAACAGAAACATTTCCTCACCATTATGACTATGCTCCCTTGTTTTGAATATCTCCATCATGGGGAAAAAAGGATTCTGACTATCTACCCTACCTTTACCTTTCTTCATTTGATAAACATCTATCAGGTTATCCCTCAGCCTCCTTCACAATGGGCCAAACAAGCTCAGCCTTTCCAATCTTTCCCCACAACAAAAGCAGCCCATCCAGGCAGCATCCTGGGGAATCTCCTCCGCACTCTTTTCAGCAAAGATCATAGAGTGGATCTTTTATTTCCAGTGCATTCACATCATTCCCAAGACGTGTGACCAGAACTACACACAATATTCTACACGTGGTCTAAATATTATTTAGCAAAGTTGAAAGATAACGTTCCAACT
Organism: Raja brachyura; assembly: GCA_963514005.1. The sequence goes on along the minus strand of OY740796.1, from coordinate 55,689,055 downwards.
CTATGTCCTTCCCTATAAAGTCAAGCATTCCATGTGTCGTCTTCACTACCCCATCCACTTGCACTGCTCATGGCTCATGGACTCTACATGGCTCCCCAAAATGCTTCCCCTCAAACTTTTCAGGATGGTATTTTAGAAGCAAGGAACTGAAAATGCTGGTTTACAAATGACACAACGTGCTGGTCAGGCAGCATCTCGGATCGATAAAGATGCTGCCTGACCCATTGAGCTACTCCATCCAGCACTTTGTCTCTTCAGGATTATATTCTATCCGTTAATGCTCTGCCCATCTTTCAAACTGATCTATCCTCCTGTAGTCATAGATAGCTTTCCTGGCTATTCAAAACACCACAAATTGTTGTTATCCACTGATCCCAGTCTTCAGTGTTGTTATACATTTTCCAACCAGAGAAACATAGAACAACGCAGCACATGAACAGGACCTTTGGTCCACAATGTCTGTGCAGAACATGATGCCCGATACATATCCCTCCATTCCTTGCATATTAACAGCTTCTTCAATGCCACTGCTGTATCTGCCTCTACCACCACCTCTGGCAGTGTGTTCCAGACACCAACATCTGTAATAAAAAAACTTGCCCACTCATCTCCTTTAAACTTTGTTATAAAGGCCAACATGCCATTCGCTTTCTTCACTGCCTGCTGTACCCGCATGCTTACTTTCATAGACTGATGAACAAGGACCCCCAGATCCCGTTGTACTTCCCCTTTTCCCAACTTGACGCCATTTAGATAGTAATCTGCCTTCCTGTTTTTGCTACCAAAGTGGATAACATTACATTTACCTGCATTAAACTTCATCTGCCATGCATCTGCCCACTCCCCCAACCTGTCCAATTCACCCTGCATTCTCATAGCATCCTCCTCACAGTTCACACTGCCACCCAGCTTTGTGTCATCTCCAAATTTGCTAATGTTACTTTGAATCCCTTCATCCAAATCATTGATGTATATTGTAAATAGCTGCGGTCCCAGCACCGAGCCTTCCAGTACCCCACTAGTCACTGCCTGCCATTCTGAAAGGGACTCGTTAATCCCTACTCTTTGTTTCCTGTCTGCCAACCACTTCTCTATCCATGTCAGCACTCTACCCCCAATACCATGTGCCCTAATTTTGCCCACTAATCTCCTATGTGGGACCTTATCAAATGCTTTCTGAAAGTCCAGGTACACTACATCCACTGGCTCTCCCTTGTACATTTTCCTAGTTACATCTTCAAAAAATTCCAGAAGATTAGTCAAGCATGATTTCCCCTTCATAAATCCATGCTGACTCGGACCGATCCTGTTACTGATATCCAAATGTGCAGCTATCTCACCTTTTATAATTGACTCCAGCATCTTCCCCACCACCGATGTTAGGCTAACTGGTCTATAATTCCCCGTTTTCTCTCTCCCGCCTTTCTTAAAAAGTGGGATAACATTAGTTACCCTCCAATCCACAGGAAATGATCCTGAATCTATAGAACATTGGAAAATTATCACCAATGCATCCACGATTTCTAGAGCCACTTCCTTACAATTGATCAAGATATTGGCGAGGTTGCATTTGGGTATTGTGTTCCATTTTTGTCACCCTTCTGTAGGAAGGATATCATTAAGCTGGAAAAGTGCACGATTTACGAGGATGTTGTCAGGATTCAAGGTCGTAAACTACAGGAAGAGGTTGAGCAGACTACAACTTTATTACTAGGAGCGCAGGAGGTTGATGAATGATGTGTACATAATCATGAGGGAATAGATAGATCAAATGCATAGAGTCATTTTACCTAGAGATGGGGAAATCAAGAATCAGAGGAGATAGGTTTAAGGTGAGAGGGGGAAGATTTAATGGGAATCTAAGGGCAATGTTTTCCACATAGAGAGCGGTGGGTATATAGAAAGAGCTGCCAGAGGAGATAAATGAGTCTTGTACTATAACATTTAAAATACATGGACAGGAACTATTTAGAGAGATATGTGCCAAACTCTGGTAAATGGGGCATGGGCAAGTTGTCTGAAGGGCCTCTAAGAGCTGGCAAGTACTGGGTGAATTTTGGTGGAGGGGTTGATAGGTCAGGTGGGGAAGAGGTGAGCGGAGATAGTAATCGAGGTTAGTTATCATCTCCACCCATATCCCGCCTTGGCTACTATCTCCACCCATCTCTTCCCCATCGGATTCATCTGTTAATCAACCCCTTCCCCTGGAACCACCTATTACTTGTCAGCACCTGCCCCACCCCTTCTCTTCACTTATTTCTACTATCTCCCCACTATTACAGCAGTTTAAAGAAGGGTCCCCACTCAAAATGTCATCAGTCTATTTCCCTACAAAAATGTTGTCTGGCTCATTGCTCTAGTTATTTTTAACCATCTATTCAAATGTAGGTAGTGAACTATTCATTTCGGCACACTTACTTGTATTAGAAGATAGACTTGTATTGGAAGCTGCATTCTTCAGAGACTGTACTAATGGATTAAGAAGCCTGCCAGCTTTTAGTTTGTTCTTGCTGGTTCTTCGCCGTCGGCTTGTAGGTGGTACAGCTTGCAAGAATCCTAGAGCTGTTGGTAAAGGTTTTCCCAAACGACTGTACAATTCTTGAATCTCATGCCTTTGATGAACTTGAAGTTCTGAGATTTCTTTCATGTGTCTAATAGAGTTAAAATGTACATTATGATTCCAATGCAGAAAAATTACATTATTGTCACAGATGTGTAAAGAAAAATTAGGTCACTATCCAAATATCTGAATTTGATTTAAGGGAAACATATCTGTTCAAAGCAATCAGTATAAGTTCATTGTTGCATTTGCAATAAATGATAACACATTAATCCATTCAAAGTACAAAAAAAACGTTTAAAATTTGTCATGATAATTGACTAAATAAAAGGATTTCATGACATCTTGTAACTATCTACAAGACATCAGTCACAATTATATTGGAATAATTTACACTTGGATTAATGCACTTCCAACAACTCAAGAAACTTGATGGGATTTGGAATATGCGCAGGCAGATAAGAGATGGTCTTGGTATCTATCATGTTCGGCGCCGATATTGTGGGCCGAAGGGCCTGCTGTGCTGCACTGTTTTTTGTTTATCCAGAACAAAGCAGCCCACTTAATTGGCAGCACTTCAGTCATCCTCTATATCGATGCCCTCCACAATTTATTGCAGTGACCATGGTGACCATGCATATAATGCACTGCGATTACTTGCCTCGGCTGCTCTGATAGCTCCATCCAAATTTGCAACTTGTCTGATCAAGAAGTGCAAGGGCAACACTGCAAGCGGCTCACCATTCTGAGGAATAAATCGGTATTCCTTCATCTTTCGCAGTCAAAATCTTGAAAGTACCTCTCTGCACAAGAAAGACTGCAGAGGTTCAAGAGGTGGCTTACATCAACTTCAATTAAGAATGGGTAATAGATACTGGCCTTTCCAGTGATGCCCAGATCCCCCCAAATCAATAAATAAAAAAGTGATGTTTACACTAATAATGTAACAAATAAAAGTCAATTTGTAGTACAACCCAAGTATGAACCAACGTACTTTTCTCGTAGTGTCTGCAGCTCTTTTTTCATATCAGAATCTTCAAATTCAGAATCATTGTCACTACTCATGTACGATGAGTGGGAAGGAGATGGAGAATGAATGGTTATGGTTGGAGGAGTTTGGCCAATTACATGTTCAGGCACCTGCTTATCATCACTCTTCAACAAGGCAGCCAATTTTCCTGATAAAGAGAATTCTCTGTCTGTGGTTGTCTGATCGCAAATAAGTAACTTTTGAACAACTTTAGGTTTTACATTGAATGGCTCATCAGAATCTGACGAGACCCGACTCCAAAGCTTAACTTCCATGGGAACTGGGCTTTGAACTTGCTTAACCAAAGGCTTTACATCAGGACTAGTAGGGGATTCCATTGGATATAATTCAGGAGGTGCAGAATATCTATTGAGACCAGGATATTTTAAAGTAACTTCATCTTTTGTACTAATAACTGAAAATCTGCCAATTGTGTTGATTCTTCTAATGGATAGCTGGTCTGTCTTTTGATCACTTTCACTATTTGCTGATGATGTACTCAATAAATGTCCTTTTGGTAGATCCTTGATTGGCTTAGTTCCATTTTTTGCATTATACACAATTGTGTTACCAGTATCCTGAGATGTTGGAGCAACCTGAAATAAAGGATGAGAATGTTACACATTAGTAAGGCTCTGACACATCAACATATGCATCAACACATCCATAATATAAGTTCATAAGTGATAGGAGCAGAATTAGACCCTTTGGCCCATCAAGTCGACTGCTCCATTCAATCATGACTTATCTACCATTCCCTCTCAACCGCATTCTCCTGCCTTCTCCCCATAACCATTGACACCCTTTCTAAGCAAGAAACTGTCAACCGCCGATTTAAAACTACCCCACGACTTGGCCTCCACAGCCGTCAGTGGCATTTAATTCGACAGATTGACCACCCCTGAAGAAATTCCCCCTCATCTCCTTTCTAAAGGGTCGTTCTTTTATTCTGAGGCTGTGCTCTCTGGTCTTAGACTCCCACTATTAGAAACATTCTCTCCAAATCCACTCTATCTAGACATAGAAACATAGAAAATAGGTGCAGGAGTAGGTCATTCGGCTCTTCGAGCCAGCTTTGCCATTCAATATGATCATGGCTGATCATCCAAACTCAGTAGCCCGTTCCTACTTTTTCCCCATTTCCCTTGAGTCCACTAGCCGTAAGAGCTAAATCTAACTCTCTCTTGAAAACATCCAGTGAATCGGCCTCGACTGTCTTCTGTGGCAGAGAATTCCAGATTCACAATTCTCTGGGTGAAAAGGTTTTTCCTCATCTCAGTCCTAAATGGCCAACTCATTATTCCTAAACTGTGACCCCTGGTCCTGGACTCCCCCAACATCGGGAACATTTTTCCTGCATCTAGCCAGTCCAATCCTTTAAGAATTTTATGTTTCCATAAGATTCTCTCTAATCCTTCTAAATTCCAGTGAATACAAGCCAGGTCTCACTGCACCTCACCTTTTCTTAATCTAACACCATTCAGATAATAATCTGCATGCCTGTTCTTGCCACCAAAGTGGATAACCTCACATTTATCCACATTATACTGCATCTGCCCACTCACCCAACCTATCCAAGTCACCCTGCAGCCTCATAGCATCCTCCTCGCTGCTCACACTGCCACCCAGCTTTGAGTCATCCACAAACTTGGAGATGTTACATTTAACATTAGGATAGCCCCAGCCTCAACTACCTCCCATGGCAAATTGTTCCATACACCCACCACCCTTTGTGTGAAAAAGTTACCCCTCAGATTCCTATTAAATCGCTTCACCTTCACCTTAAATCTATGCCCTCTGGTCCTTTATTCACCTTCTCTGGGCAAAGGACTCTGTGCATCTACCTGATCTATTCCTCTCATGATTTTATACACCGCTATAAGATCACCCCTTATTCTCCTGCGCTCCAAGGAAAAGAGACCCAGCCTACTCAACCTCTCCCTATAGCTCAGACCCTCCAGTCTTGACAACATCCTCGTAAATCTTCTCTATAACCTCTCCAGCTTGACAACATCTTTCTTATAACATGGTGCCCAGAACTGAACACAATACTCTAAATACAGCCTCACCAACGTCTTATACAACTGCAACATGACCTCCCAACCTCCGTATTCAATACTCTGACTGATGAAGGCCAATGTGCCAAAAGCTTTTTTGAACACATTATCTACCTGGACTCGACCTTCAAGGAACCAAGCACCTGCACTCCTAGATCCCGCTGCTCTACAACACTCCCCAGAGCCCTGCCATTCACTGTGTAGATCCTGCCCTTGTTAGACATCCCAAAATGTAACACCTCACATTTCTCTGTATTAAATTCCATCAACTATTCCTCAGCCCACCTGGCCAATCGATCAAGATCCTACTGCAATTTTTCAAACCATCTTCACTAATTGAAAACCACTGACTTTTGTATCATCAGCAATCTTGCCCTGTATGTTCTCATCCAAATCATTAATGTGGATGACAAACAGTAACGGGCCCAGCACCGAACCCTGAGGCACACCACTAGTCACAGGCCTTCAGTCCAAGAAGCAACCTTCCACCATCACCCTCTGCTTCTAACCTTCCAGAGCAGCCTACCATGCGGAACCTTGTTGAATGCTTTCCTGAAGTCCATGTAGACAACGTCTACAGCTCTGCCCTCATCAAATTTCTTGGTCACGTCGTCAAAACACCCAATCAGATTAGTGAGACACAACCTCCCACATACAAACCTATACTATCCCTAATCAGCCCTTGCCCATCTAAATGCCTGTATATCCTGTCCCTCCAAATACTCTTTAGTAACTTTCCAACTACAGATGTTAAGCTCACTGCCCTATAGTTCCCAGCATTTTCCCTGCAGCCCTTCTTGAATAGAGGCACAACATTTGCCACCCACCAGTCTTCTGGCACCTGTCCTGTATTTAAAGACGACTCATAAATTTCAATCAGGACTCCCGCAATTTCCTCTCTAGTTTCCCACAATGTCCTCGGATATATATGTTCAGGCCCTTGGGATTTGTCTACCTTCATACACGATAGAACCTTCAGCACCTCTTCGACCGTAACACTGACTGCTCTTAATACAGTCTTTGACAGTACCGTCAAACGCTCATCATACGTTTACCCGATCATTCTCGATAGCCTCCTCTGGACCCTCTCCAATATCATCAAATCTCTCCTCATATATGGGGCCCAACACTGCTCACAATACTCCAAATCTGATCTCACCAGAGTCTTATAAACTCAGCATTAAATCTCAGTATTTATTTTAAGAGGATTACAATGTAAAAATCAAACATAGCATTTGCCTCTCTTACAACCATTCAACCTGCAAATTGGCCTTTTGGGCATCCTGTACCAGAACTCGCAAGTCAAGAAAACAACATCCTTTATAGTGGACTCTAAAATCCTACCAATCACTGAAGTCAGGCTGATCGGCCTAGAATTTCCCCTCTTTTACTTTGTGAACTTCCTCTTGAACAGAGGAGTAACATTTGCAACTTTCCAGTCCTCTGGGACCACTCCTGACTCTAGTGATTCTTGAAAGATCACCACTAATTAATCAATCAATCAGATTTATTCATCACATACACAATAAAGTGCAGTGAAGTGAACTTGCCAGGAGCGGTATAATAAAAAAGAACACACAATACACAATAAAAATGTAACACATCCACCACTGCATTCTTCACTGTGGTGGAAGGCACAAAGTATAGTCAGTCCTCCTCCATTTTCCCCCGTGGTCGTGGCCATAACCTCCGCAGTCGCCACTGCGGGTGGCCACATGACAGGCCCTCTTGTCTGGAAGGTAAAGCCCGAATCGGTGCTTCCCTACTGGAGGCCGTGGTTCAGGATGTTGTAGGCCGCGGGCCGGCTACGGAGCTCTTCTCCAGGGATCCCGGGCGAGGGATCCCGCTCCAGATGGCAAGTCCCCACCGTGCCCGTGGCTAGAAGCTCCGCAGGCCGCAGACTGCAGCTTCAGGATGTTGTAGGCTGTGGGCCGGCTATGGAGCTCTTCTCCAGGGATCCTGGGCGAGGGATCCCGCTCCAGATGGCAAGTCCCCACCGTGCCCGTGGCTAAAAGCTCCGCAGACTGCAGCTTCAGGATGTTGTAGGCCACAGGCCGGCTATGGAGCTCTTCTCCAGGGATCCCCGGCGAGGGATCCCGCTCCAGATGGCAAGTCCCCACCGTGCCCGTGGCTAGAAGCTCCGCAGGCTGCAGCTTCAGGATGTTGTAGGCCACAGGCCGGCTATGGAGCTCTTCTCCAGGGATCCCCGGCGAGGGATCCCGCTCCAGATGGCAAGTCCCCACCGTGCCCGTGGCTAGAAGCTCCGCAGGCCGCAGACTGCAGCTTCAGGATGTTGTAGGCCGCGGGCCGGCTATGGAGCTCTTCTCCAGGGATCCCGGACGAGGAATCCCGCTCCAGATGGCAAGTCCCCACCGTGCCCGTGGCTAAAAGCTCCGTAGGCTGCAGCTTCAGGATGTTGTAGGCCGCGGGCCGGCTATGGAGCTCTTCTCCAGGGATCCCGGGCGAGGGATCCCGCTCCAGATGGCAAGTCCCCACCGTGCCCGTGGCTAGAAGCTCCGCAGACTGCAGCTTCAGGATATTGTAGGCCGCGGCCACTTTAGATATCTGAAGCACGCTCCTTCCTTTTAACTTCATCCATGCATTTCCAATTTGTTGATCTTCCCACCCCAAATTTTTTTTAATTTTTGATGTTATTTAATATGCTGCAATTTTCTTTCTCTGATCAGAAACCGAGTAGCCATACCTTCATGGCCTTACTCACCCAAGTTATTAAATTGAACCATTTCCGACACTTCCCTACCATTTCTTGACCTCACTATCTCCATCGCAGGTGATAGACTCCTGACCGACATCCACTATAAACCCACTGACTCCCACGGCTATCTGGACTACTCTTCCTCCCACCCTGCTTCTTATAAGGACTCCATCCCCTATTCCCAATTCCTCCATCTACGCCACATCAGCTCCCTGGATGAGGTGTTCCACACCACCGCATCACAAATGTCCTAATTCTTCAGGGAATGGGGATTCTCCTCCCCCACTATAGATGAGGCTCGCACCAGGGTCTCCTCCATATCCCGTAACACTGCCCTCTCTCCCCATTCCCCCACTCACAACAAGGGCAGAGTCCCCCTGGTCCTCACCTTTCACCCCACCAGCCGGCGCATACAACACATAGTCCTCCGCCAGTTTTGCCACCTCCAACGTGACCCCACCACTCACCACATCTTCCCATCTCCCCCCCGTCTGCCTTCCGCAAAAACCGCTCCCTCCGCAACTCCCTTGTCAACTCTTCCCTCCCGCTCCACCCCTTCCCCGGGCACTTTCCATTGCAACGGCAAGAGATGCTACAATTGACGCTTTACCTCCCCCCTCCACTCCTTTCAGGGACCCAAGCAGTCGTTCCAGGTCCGACAGAGGTTCACCTGCACCTCCTCCAACCTCATCTACTGCATCCACTGCTCTAGATGTCAGCTGATCTATATCGGTGAGACCAAGCGGAAGCTTGGCGATCGTTTCGCCAAACACCTCCACTCGGTCCGCAATAACCAACCCGACCTCTCGGTGGCTCAGCACTTCAACTCCCCCTCCCATTCCGTATCCGACCTCTCTGTCCTGGGCCTCCTCCATGGCCAGAGTGAGCAACACTGCAAATTGGAGGAACAGCACCTCATATTACGCTTGGGGAGTCTGCATCCTCTTGGCATGAACATCGAATTCTCACAATTCTGTTAACTCTTGCTGTCTCCTCCCCTTCCTACTTCTCCCTCAGCCCTTGGGCTCCTCCTCCTCCTTTTTCCTTTCTTCCCCCGCCTCCCCCCACCCCCCCATCAGTCTGAAGAAGGGTTTCGGCCCGAAACGTTGCCTATCTCCTTCGCTCCATAGATGCTGCTGCACCCGCTGAGTTTCTCCAGCATTTTGTGTACCCTTATTAAAACCCTATCCAACATCTCCAAGGTTTCAGTCAGGGTTGTGCTGAAATACCTTCACCGAGTCAGCGTCGACCAGCGAAAACCCCATACACTTTCCTATACTCTAGGGACAATTTACAATTTTACTGAAGCCAATTAACCTACAAACCTGTGCGTCTTTGGAGTGTGGGAGGAAACCGGAAAACCCACGGGGTCACAGTGAGAACGTGCAAACTCTGTTCAAACAACACCTGGAATCAGGATTGAACATGGGTGTCCGTCAACAACTCTCCCGCTGCGCGGCTCTCACTCACTCAACCACTAACACACAATGCCAGCAGATTGTACTATTGATTAAATGACAACAGCATCTCACCAAGACTCTCCAGACAGTACTTTCCAAACCCACCACCTTTACCAACTAGAAGGACAGACTATGACAGGATGGAAACCACTACCATGGTGGTTAACCATAGTGGCTACCATAACTCTCCAACACAGACATTCCTCACGTGGAAATAGATTACCATTCCTTAGTTAGAGATGGACAATAAAGTTCAATAACAGCATAATTGAACAAGAGAGTTATTACTGTGTGTTAAGTATGTGGCAGCATCGCCAGGAAGAGGGTGTGAAAGGGACGAAGGGGTAGAGGAACTGAAAGACATTTTCATTAGGCAAAAAATAGTATTGGGTAAGCTAATGGGCATTAGTGATCATTTTCCAATGTTCAATAGATTCAGGATCAGTTCCTCTGGATTGGAGGATAACTAATGTTATCCCACTTTTCAAGAAAGGAGGGAGAGAGAAAACGGGGAAATATACACCAGTTATCATGACTTTGGTGGTGGGAAAGATGCTGGAGTCAATTATTAAAAAGGTAATAATGGGGAATTTGGATAGCAGCAAAAGGATTATTCCAAGTCAACATGGATTTATGAAAGGGAAATCATTGCTTGACTGATCTTCTGGAATTTTTTGAGGATGTAACAAGTAAAATGGATAAAGGGGAGCCAGTGGATGTAGTGTATCTAGACTTTCAAAAAGCCTTTAATAAGGTCCCACACAGGAGACTGGTGACTAAAATGAGAGCACATGGTATTGGGGGTAGGGTGTTGACATGGATAGGAAATTGGTTGGCAGACCGGAAGCAAAGAGTAGGAGTGAACGGGTCCTTTCCAGGATGGCAGGCAGTGGCGAGTGGAGTGCCGCAAGGCTCGGTGTTGGGGCCACAACTGTTTACCATATATATATATATATATATAAATGATTTGGAAGAGGGGATTAGGAGCAACACTAACAAGTTTGCGTATGACACAAAGCTGGGTGGCAGTGTGAACTGTAAAGAGGATGTTAGGAGGTTGCAAAGTGACCTGGACAGGTTGAGTGAGTTGGCAGATGCAGTAAAATATAGATAAATGTGAGGTTACCCACTTTGGCGGCAAAAACAAGGGGGCAGATTATTATCTCAATGGGGTTAGGTTAGGTAAGGAGGAGATGTAGTGAGACCTGGGTGTCCTTGTGCACCAGTCATTGAAAGTTGGCGTGCAGGCACAGCAGGCAGTGAAGAAAAGCTAATGGAATGTTGGCCTTCATACCAATAGGATTTCAGCATAGGAGTAAAGAGGTTCTTCTGCAGTTGTATAGGGCTCTGGTAAGACCACATCTGGAGTATTGTGTGCAGTTTTGGTCTACTAATTTGAGGAAGGACATCCATGTGATTGAGGCAGTGCAGCGTAGGTTCACGAGATTGATCCCTGGGATGGCGGGACTGTCATATGAGGAAAGATTGAAAAGACTAGACTTGTATTCACTGGAGTTTAGAAGGATGAAGGGGTATCTTATAGAAACATATACAATTATAAAAGGACTGGACAATCTAGATGCAGGAAAAATGTTCCCAATGTTGGGTGAGTCCAGAACCAGGGGCCACAATCTTAGGACAAAGGGGAGGCCATTTAAGACTGAGGTGAGAAAAACATTTTTCACCCAGAGAGTTGTGAATTTGTGGAATTCCCTGCCACAGAGGGCAGTGGAGGCCAAATCACCGGATGGATTTAAGAGAGAGTTAGATAGAGCTCTAGGGGCTGGTGGAGTCAAGGGATATGGGGAGAAGGCACGGGTTATTGATTTGGGACGATCAGCCATGATCACAATGAATGGCAGTGCTGGCTTGAAGGGGAGAATGGCCTCGTCCTGCACCTATTTTCTACGTTTCTTGGTGCCTCATCCCTATTATGTTGGGCTGAATGCTGGGAACTTGATGCAAACCTCTGTTCACAGCTGGAACTCCCATAGCAATGAAACAGTGATCTCAAAGCTTCAACAATGTGGAGAGAACCACTGAGAAGTGTCTAGTGACTGCCTGCGACGACAAACTTTGCCTGACCCAGGAGTTTGGGACACAACCACAAACCGGTTGCTCCAAGTGTTGACAATCCATTTGAATCCTCTCTGATCACCTCTTGCTGGACATGGAAGATACCCCCTCTCTTTGTTTGGCTCTCCCTAGTCCAGAGGGAGGGAAAGTCACATATAAGCAAATGTTCATCTTATCTAAATTCTTCAATAAAAATGGAAACCATTAATTTTTTTTGAAGTGGTTGCTTGGCTGTATCTAAGACTGATTCACATAATTAAACAGTCACACTTAAATGGATGTCATTCATTTTCTGACATATTGAGAGGGTAACGAGTTGCTATGCATGACACAAAATGCTGGAGTAACTCAGCGGGGCAGGCAGCATCTCTGGTGAAAAGGAATGGGTGACATTTTGGGTCGACACCCTTCAGTCTGAAGAAGGGTCTCGGTCCGAAACTTCACCCATTCCTTCTCTCCACAGATGCTGTCTGTCCCACTGAGTTACTCCAGCAGTTTGTGTCTACCTTCAATCAGTAGTTCTTTCCTACACATGAGTAGCTATCCATAGTTCCTTCCACGAAACACAGGTGTAGTAAAGTTCGTGCATAGAAACATAGAAAATAGGTGCAGGAGGCCATTCGGCCCTTCGAGCCAGCACCGGCATTAATTGTGAGCATGGCTGATCGTCCGCTATCAATAACCCGTGCCTGCACTTCTCCCCACATCCCTTGACTCCACTAGTCCCTAGAGCTCTATCCAAATTGATGCAATTGATGTTATGCTATCCTTTGGTTGTACACTGATTAAATGTTGAAAGCAAAGGTCAAGCTGTCCATTTCAATTTTAATGCAAAGTCAATGACCTAAAACAGCAACTCATCCTCTACATAAAGTATAGTGAATATTGCCGGGATTTTATTTTCATATCACATTTTAAATCTGCTGCCTGCAGTTTGGGTTACTACCTCGCCTTATGTGGCCACTAACCAAGTATGACATCACCCTCACAAGAGTCGAGAAGATAGAAAGAACAATCAGCTCTTTTGTGAGAAAGTGGTTCGGTGTTCCTCGGTGCCCGACAGCGTACGCCTGTACGGTCAGGGGGTCACCAGCTGCCTCGCTCTAGTCTCACAGAGGAGTTTAAGTGCACTAAAGTTAGACTAGAGATGATCCTGGCAGAATCAAGGGTCACTGTCATCCGAGCTGCTGCTCCAACCCTGGCAACAGAAAAGAAGTGGACGGCTAAGAATGCGACACATCAGGCAAAATCTGCTCTCCACCAAGGCGATATGGTAGGGCAAATCCAACACGGAAGAGGTGGCTTGGGGCTTGGCAGAAAGCGACCTTGCTGGAACAAGGCATCATCACTGGAGCGCCGGAGGTTGGTCGTTGCCAAAGTCCGCCGACAGGAGGAGTTGAGTAGGTGTGCCAAGGCTGTGTCATAAGCTAAACAGGGCCAGTGGATGAGATGGGAGAGTGTGGAAAAGAGGAAGATCAGCTGGAAGGACATGTGGGAGATGGAGGCAAGCAGGATACGTTTCCTCATTTGGGCAACCTATGATGTCCTTCCTAGCCCAAAAAATCTCAACCAATGGCTGGGTGAAGATCCATCATGCCCCCTGTGTTCAACACCAGCCACACTTCAGCACATCCTCACTGGGTGTAAAGTAAGCCTCTCCCAAGGACAGTACACCTGGAGACATAATCAAGTGCTCAAATGCCTGGCAGCGACTCTGGAAAGCAGGAGAACAGCCAACAATGCCCTGCCGCCCAGAACGACCAACCCAGTTAAGACAATTGCCTTTGTTCGGGGGGGGGGGGGGGGGGGGGGGTACAAAGGAAAATTCCACAAAGGATTGGGTTTGGACAGCTGGAGGCAGCCCAGGATTGGCAGATGCTGGTGGATGTGGACCAACGGCTTACAGTTCCATCCGAGATAGCCTTCACCAACTTGAGGCCTGATCTTGTGCTCTGGTCGAACTCTCAGCGCATGGTGTAATTTGTGGAGCTCACAGTCCCTTGGGAGGATGCTGCGCAGGAAGCCTTCGAAAGAAAGAAAGTGCGATATACAGAGCTTGCAGCGGAGGCAGAATAGCGGGTTGGAGAGCTAAGATCTGCCGGTAGAAGTTGGGTGTCGAGGATTCGCGGCAACATCTACCTTAAAACTGATGAAGGACTGATGAGGGATCAGCGGACAAGCCCTACGCCAGGCCATCAAAGAAACATCACGGGTGGCAGAACGGAGTAGCCAGTGGCTCTGGCTGAAGAGGAATAGACCCCATTTTGTCTCCCAAATAACCGACTAGACAGATGCAGAGGGGGTGGTTCTGGGACGCCAGAATGCACCGCTGAACCTGCTGGAGACGTCATGGGTTCAATCAGCGAAACGTCGATGAAAGTAGGTGCTGTTGTGTAGTGTCAAAATACTGGTCTGGTGTCGGAACAGTCTGGGTGACATTAGGTCATGAAGAGTGGTTGCTACATGGAGCCACACAGATTCGTGTCGGCAAAATGTCGCCTATTCCTTCCCTCCACAAATCTTGTTTGACCGGTTGCTCGATGAAAGTAGGTGCCCACTTGATAACCCCAATGACGTGTCTGCCTAGCCTTTCTCAACATCGGAGGAGCATATGTGAGTGCAGAAGGCTCCCATCACCATCGGGAGTAAATTGATATTTGGCACTTTGTACTTTTAACATCTTGTCCTGTGTATTTGTAAATGTGACCATGTGTATTTTTGGTCTGAGACAGACAACAGAAGGTCCATTTAAAAGCTCAATTACTACTATGCAAATTCAGCAGGTTTTGAAATCCATAGAAATAACATGACATTTTAAAACAGTGAAAGGTTTTGTTTCAACATTCTTAAATAGGGCAATTGTGGTAGTGCAGTTGTTACTCATCATGCAGAAGGCTGGAACAACAATCCAGAAACACCCAGTAAATATCACACCTTGACATCTGTGGAATTTAAATTCAGTTCAAAAAATCTAATGACAATAGATTTAATGCTGCTTGGTCATAAAAATCATCACAATAATTGGCATTCTGAAATATTCACCAGTTATATTTGGATTAGTGAGGGTTTTATTGGCGAGGCCTCATTTCGAGTGTTGTGTCCAGTTTTGGTCACCTGGCTACAGGAACGATGTTGCTAAGCTAAGCGGAATGTAGAGAAGATTTACAAGGATGTTGCTAGGATTCGAGGGCTACAGGGAGAGGCTGGGCAGGAAATCTAAGTAAATTAGATGACTGGGTTTCAGAATTGATATTTCAGTGAATTAAAGAACAGCATTGCTGGCACATTTTGTTTGATTGTTTGGATGTAGTTGGAATACATAACGCATTTAATATGGTTTTCTCATTTAATGATGACATCTTCAATCTACATTAAACATATTCAATCTCAGATACATCTTCAAATTAAAAAGTTTGCTGCATCTTTGCATTCTTTCCTCTTGCAGGCAGTCACAAATCGTTAATTGACAATGAACCCTCATACGCAGTCACAAATCTTGGTCAGACTGAGCTGGGTCTAAAGAAGGGTCTCGACCGGAAACATCATCCATTCCTTCTCTCCAGAGACACTGCCTGACCCGCTGAGCTACTGCAGCTTTTTGTGTCTCTCTTCGATTTGCTAGTGGTCCGAATTGCTTCCTTGTACAAACCTTTGTAGCTGGCCCTTACAATGAAGTAGAGTGCGAGAGAAGGCAATTATAGAGACCAGTGAAATATTGACGATTAATCATAACTTGCTCAAGGACTAAAGTAGAAACGAGAAGCTGCAGACGCTGATTTACAAACAAAGTGTTGGAGCAACACAACGAATTAGGCAGCATGGATGACGTTTCGGATTGGGATCCTTCCACAGACCGATCGACGGTCATAGGTCTGAGGAAAGGTTCTGACCCAAAACATCACCTATCCATGTTCTCCAGGGATGCTGCCTGATCCGCTGAGTTACTCCAGCACTTTGTGTCATTTTTTGCTCAAGGGTTGTTGTTTAGTTTCCTGTTCTGCAACAAAGATTTAGAGTCATATAGAGTGTCATGAGTGATAGTGTGTGGAAACAGGCCCTTGGGCCCAACTTGCCCACACCAGCCTACATGTCCCAGGTACACTAGCACCACTGCCTGCGCTTGGTCCATATCTCTCCAGACTTGTCCTATCCATGTATCTGTCTGTTTCTTAAACGTTGGGATAGTCCCAGCCTCAACTGCCTCCTCTGGCAGCTTGTTCCATACACCCACCACACTTTGTGTGAAAAAGTTACCCCTCAGATTCCTATTAAATCTTTTCTTCTTCACCTTGAACCAATGTCCTCTGGTCATCGATTCCCCTACTCTGGGCAAGAGGTTCTGTGCATCTACCCAATCTATTCCTCTCATGATTTTATACACCCCTATAAGATCACCCCTCGTCCTCCTGCACTCCAAGGAATAGAGACCCAGCCTACTCAACCTCTCCCTATAGCTCACACCCTCTAGTCCTGGCAACATCCTCGTAAATCTCTGAACCCTTTCAAGCTTGACAATATATTTTTTATAACATGGTGCCCAGAACTGAACACAATATTTTAAATGTGCTTACCAATGTCCTATACAATTGCAACATGACCTCCCAACTTCTATACTCAATACTCTGACTGATGAAGGCCAAAGTGCCAAATGCCGTTTTGACCATCCCTATCTACCTGCGACTCGACCTTCAGGGAACAATGCACCTGCACTCCTTCTGCTCTAAAACACTACCCAGAGGCCCACCATTCACTGTGTAGGTCCTGCCCTTGTTAGACGTCCCAAAATGCAACACCTCACACTTCTCTGCATTAAATTCCATCAACCATTCCTCAGCCCACTTGGCCAATCGATACAGATTCTGCTGCAATATTTCACAACTATCTTCACAATCTGCAAAAACCACCGACTTTTGTATCATCATCAATATTGCCCTGTATGTTCTCATGCAAATCATTAATGTAGATGACAAACATTAACTGGCCCAGCACCAAACCCTGAGGCACACCACTAGTCACAGGCATTCAGTCCGAGAAGCAACAATCCACCATCACTCTCTGCTTCCTTCCATGGAGCCAATTTTCTATCCATTCAGGGTTACACAAAAAGCTGGAGAAACTCAGCGGGTGCAGCAGCATCTAAGGAGCTCCTTCGCTCCTTAGATGCTGCTGCACCCGCTGAGTTTCTCCAGTTTTTTGTGTAACCCTCGATTCTCCAGCATCTGCAGTTCCTTCTTTAACACTTTCTATCCATTCAGCCATCTCTCCTTAGATCCCATGAGATCTAACCTTCCAGAGCAGCCTATCATGCGGAACCTCGTCATATGCCTTACTGAAATCCATGTACACAACATCTACAGCTCTGCGCTCATCGACCTTTTTGGTCACGTCTTCAAAAAACTCAATCAGATTTGTGAGACACAACCTCCCACGTACAAAACCATGCTGACCATCCCTAATCAGTCCTTGCCCATCTAAATGCCTGCATAACCTATCCCTTAGAATATTCTCTAGTAACGTTCCAACTACAGATGTTAAGCTCGCCGGCCTATAGTTCACAGCATTTTCCCTGCAGCCCTTCTTGAAAAGTGGCATAACATTTGCCACCCTTCAGTCTTCCGACACCTCTCCTACGCTTAAGGACGACTCGTAAATATCAACCAGGGCTTCCGTAATTTCCTCTCTAGTTTACCAAAATGTCCTCAGATATATCTGATCAGACCCTGGAGATTTATCTTCCTTCATACACGATAGCGCCTTCAGTACTTCATCGACGGCAACCCTGACTGCTCTCAAGACACTTCCATTGACTGCCCCAAGTTTCTCCATCCCACTGTCTTTCTCCTCGGTAAATACAGGGGAGAAATACTAATTGAGGACCTTGCCCATCTTCTGTGACTCCACACAGAGTTGACCGCGTTGATTCCGGAGAGAATCCTATCTCTCTCTCTCTCTCCCTCTCTCTCTCTCTCTAGTTACCCATTATTACCCCCTTATGTATTTATAAAATCTTTTGGGATTGTCCTTAACGCTACCCGCCAGAGCTATCTCCTGGCACCTTTTTGCCCTTGATTTCCTTTTTCAGTTTACTCCTTAGTTCCCGGAAATCCTCCAGGAATGCACTCAATCCCAGCTGCCTATACCTGACCCATGCATCATTCTTGTTTTTTCCAATGGCTCAATTTCCCTCATCAGCAAAGCTTCCTTACATTTGCCTGCTTTGCCCTTCACTCTAACTAGCAATGTTACAACATTTTGAGATTTTAAAAATCAAGTCTGCAATTTATCCCATCAGATAAAGCATAAAAAGAAGTTTAATTTGACACCTAATTTACTTTCATATCTTCAGTATTAAGAAAGTTATGGCCATTTTCATACTCGGAAATGAGCATCTTGCTTCCCATTGCCTTTCAATTGACTTAACTCAAAAGCTGTGATCTGGAAAAGTTAAAAGTCCATAACATTCTTAAAAATTAAGAGAACTCAATGAAATTTTCAGTTATTATAGATTGAAGCATTCTGAAATAAATATTAAACAATCTTACTTGGATGACCTGAAATTAAAGCATATAATTAGTTAGTTATCTAATTGTAGCTAATTACAAAATTCAATGAGTAGATCTAAACATCTATCCATTTCTTAAGAAAAGATAAACTTTTTTTAAATTGCCTAAGTGTCCAAATAACATTCACACAATAATCCACAATATAACATAATTTTTAAATCTCATTTTCATGAATTTCTGGGCCAAATGGAAGGAATTTAGTGTTTTATGCCTGTAAATTAATGGCCATTTAAATCAACTAGCGAGTGGGTTTTAGCGGAATGCGGTGGATTGGAACGTTGCGGTTTGCTGTGAAGTCGGGGGGAAAAATACTGGGGGTTCATACATTTTTTGGGGACCCCATTTCGCAACATAAAAATATTATTAATGCCTCCCGAAAAACCAACTTTTAATATAAAAATAAACTATTTACTTTTTTTCTCCCCTA
Organism: Raja brachyura; assembly: GCA_963514005.1. The sequence continues at coordinate 55,670,166 of OY740796.1, read as the reverse complement.
CGCAAAATGCTTCCGGTTGTCTGCGGTCACGGCCTTTGAAGGTGATTTTTAAATTACTCTAGTTAATAAATAATCTAGAGTAATTTAAAAATACCTCCATTCATGAAATGTCGGAGCGATTTTTCTTCAGCAACCAAATCGCCCGACATTCATCGATTTGTCCTGCCTGTTGAAAAACGGCACTTTAAGCCCGCCCCCCTCTGCAAGGCGCGAAAGTCGCGCACACGGGGAGCGGCAGAAGTGCAGCGCCGGTAAAGGTAAGTTTTGTAACATACCTACTCTAACAGGGACGTACATATCCTAAGCTTTTGTCAGAACACTTTAAAACATCCCACTTGGCTGATGTTCCTTTCCCCTCAAATAACCTGCTCTAGTCAACTTGAGCGAAACCCTCTCTCATACCCTCAAAGTTGGACTTACCCCAGTTGAACATTTTAACACGTGGACCCTCTCTGTCCCAATCCATAAATATCTTAAACCTAATCAAACTGTGGTCACTGGTCCTAAGAGGTTCCTCCACACACACTTCATTAACTTTCCCTTCGCAATACTAGATCCAGCGTTGCCCCTCACGTGTGGGGGCCTCCACATACTGCTTGAGAAAACTCTCCCGAACACCTGTAAGGAATTGCACCCCATTGAAACCATTCACACTATCATTTTCCCAGTCAATATTGGGGAAGTTAAAATCCCCTACTATAACAACCTTATTTGACCTGCAACTGTCTGCAATCTCCTGGCAAATTTGTTCTTCTAATTCCCATTGACTATTCGGAGGTCTGTAGTACACCCCCAACAAGGTGATGATTCCTTTCTTGTTCCTCAGCTCCACCCATATAGCTTCACTCGAGGACCCGTCCTTAATGTCACCTCTGACCACTGCCGTGACATCCCATTAACCAACAATGTAACCCCCCCTCCTTCACCCTCCCCTCTATCTCTCCTGAAGCTCATGCACCCCGGAACATTGAGCTGCCAGTCCTGCCCCTCCCTTAACCAGGTTTCAGTCATGGCTACAACATCCCAGTCGCTCGTACCTATCCATGCCCTAAGCCAGGGGTCAGCAACCTATGGCCCGTAATCTGATTTTTTTCCCCCTAACCATCGGGCCCGCCGAGCAGTGGCCGAGCTCTGTCTGTACCGCATCCTGCGCAAAGCCGCCGGCATGGCCCCGCACCTTCTGGCAACACGTTTAACAAAGAACTACAGATGCTGGAAAAATCAACGGTAGACAAAAATGCTGGAGAAACTCAGCAGGTGAGATGCAAGGATTGCATGAGGCTGCCTCACCCACCGAGTTTCTCCAGCATTTTTGTTCACCTTCTATGAACATGTGATTTGATGCCTGCAATCCGGGGTGGAATGGGGGCGGATACATGTGTACACGTGATAGATGTGGCCCGCCATCCACTCACAGACGTGTGTCTTGGCCCCTATGCAGAACAAGGTTGCCCACCCCTGCCCTAAGCTCATCTGCCTTACTCGTCAGGCCCCTTGCTTTAAAACCAACCCTCCTCCCTCGCTCTCCACCTTTCTGCTGCCTATTCTGTCCACTAACCTTTCCCACACCACCCTCCATACCAACCTCTAACCTGCCTCTGTCCTGTGTGAGATCCCACCCCCCTGCCAATCCCGGGTAGTATGAACAAACCTGCCCGCCAGGATGTTGGTCCCCCTCCAATTAAGGTGCAACCCATGCCTTTTGTACAGGTCACCCCTGCCCCAGAAGAGATCCCAATGGTCCAGAAATCTAAATCCCTGTTCCCTGCACCAACTCCTCAGCCACACATCCATTTCCCCTATCCTCCTGTTCTTTCCTTCACTAGCACGTGGTACTGGAAGCAAACCAGAGATAAGTATCCTGGACGTCCTGCTTTTCAACCTTTCACCTATTCTCCAAACTCGTGTTGCAGCACCTCCTTCCTCTTCCTACTACATCATTGTGCAAACATGCACAACAACCTCCGGATGCTCCCTCTCCGACAAAACTTGAGGATGCCATGCAGCTGCTCAGAGACATCCTGGACGCAGGCACCAGGGAGGCAGCACACCATCCTGGAGGCATTAATTCCATGTTATTAGCTATAGTAGTTATAACACTTATATTATTTTGCTTACATTCAAGATGCCAGGATGAGTGATCCAGAGATACAAGATTAAGGAACAGAGGAAATTCGGAATGTCCCCAATAACTGTTACAATCTTCTGCAGACGGACCATAGAAAGCAGACTGTTGTAGATTTAGCCCAGTCATCACACAGACCAGACCTCACGCCATTGACTCCACCTGTACTTCACGATGCCTCAGAAAAGCAACCAACATAATCAAAGACTTGTTCCACCTCGGTCACTACTTTTCTCCCTGCTCCCGTTTGGCAAAAGTTACTGAAACTTGCAAGGACATACCACTAGACTGAAAAACAGCATCTTCCCTTATGTTATCATGCTTCTGCACAGTCCTCTCCATAAGCTGGAGTACTGTCCAATTCATCTCTGCCCCATTGCACACATTGGACTTTGTCTATGGAACTGATGGGCTACAATGCTGAGACCTATATTCTGCACTCTGTATCTTCCCCTTGGAACTATCCATTATAGTTGAGTTTGAGTTGATTGTATTTATGTATAGTATTATAATTCCTGTTTGGATGGTATGCAAAACAAAGCTTTTCACTACCTTGGTACATGAAAACAATAAAGCTAAAACTAAATCCCACCACTGAAGCAGAACAATTTGAATTAATTTAGTTTATTGTTTAGAATAAATGGTTAAAAATCAATAATAGCAACAAAGTAGTTGGTTCACTATAACCATTATGAAAAATACTATAAATAAATGCTGAGTTGAAATTCTGGCACTAATCTGGGACGCATACCAGCCCTGTGGAATCAGCACTCTGCACCTTGGGACATGGGTTATGATGGAATACGAGATCTGTCCCACAGACCAAACAATACTACTTGCATTTCATTTTTTAGCTATGGTCCCCAATTTCACTTTTGAAATGTTTCATCGGGAGAGACTCACCAGAGATGGCATTGCAGGAACATAGATAGAAATGGCATTCCTGAGTGTTAACAGACATCAGATCCACTGAAGCCTTATGGTGCCTCCCTAAACTGATGAACCAACACTCCATGTTAATCATCACTTGAAAGAAGCATTAAGAGTAACAGTGGCACGGAATGAATCCCAAGATAGAATCTTCAACATCAAATTCAATATGAAATACGTTTCCAAAGACAACATTTCTGGCAAAGCCAAAAGCAATGATGACTTACATTATCAGATGATCCATTCTCTACAGTCAAAGTGGAGCCTCTACCCATATGTAACACTGGTGTTTTCACATGCTGGTACAGAACCTCGCTCAAAGATTCACATCGATTGGAAGTTTCTTCCAGTAGATTTTCAGGTGGACTTGTCATGCTTGGCAGTGATCCCACATTTGGAACTTGGGTAATTGGTAAAACAGAATGGATAGGTGCATCTATATTTTTTACATCATGTACAGAAACAGTCACAGAGAGTTCACCATCAAGTGCTTCACCCAGGGGCTCAGCGTAAAGCTCTTCTGTGCAACCCATGCAATTTGCAGCAGCAGTGTCAGCAGAATCTGCAGCTGGATGAACTGGAAGAATCCCTCCAGGCTCTTGATATAATAAAGTACGTAATTTTTCATCCAGTGTCTTTATTGTATTATCTGTAAATTCAATTTTACGTGGACCTTCCACATCAGATTCAACCGCTAGAGAAAGCTGCTGCTGACTGCTAACAATACCAGTCATAGTAATTGACTGGGGGTGTGCTTGTGATGGGTACTGTTGATTAATACTTGGTATCTGTGCAGGACTCTGCGGCTGAGAACTTGGTGATGAATTACTTACTGTTTCAGAAATAGCCACAGACAACTGCATTGGGTTTGTAAAAGATTGCATTGAAACAGGTTGTGAGATGTCAGGCACAAACACTTGCATAACGGGCTGCTGCTCCAAAACAAAGCTGCAAAGGGGATTAGGTTCCACAGATTGAGCAGGAAGTGAAGGTTCTGTTTGGATCAATATTGATTGGATAGCAAGAGAATCACTAAAAGAACAGCAAGGCATGTCCACAACTGAAGGGGGGCTAAAAGCTATATCTGATTGCTCTTCTGTCTGCTGCTGGCAAGCAGTCTTAGATTGAAGTTCTAAATGGTTGTGATTGGCAATCTGACTTTGAAATGAAACAGGAGAATTAACCTGGTGACTACTCTGTTGCACTTCATTTCTAGATTTCTCCTCAGGTTCCAGTTGTTTCGGAGGAATGCTCGGACTTATTACTTGACCGGGCAAACTTGCTGAGTCATTAGTATTTGACAACACTGATACTGAAGATGGAGGTGCAATGCAATGTCCAGAAGTGATGCCATTTGTAGCAGCTGAAGAACCAGAGATCTGCCATGCTAAAGGATCCATTGGTCTGTCATCACTTGCATTTTCAGTTTCTGAAAAAATGTTGAAAAGTATTAAAAAGGTTTCTGTACATTTTAATTAACTTTAATTTTAGAACAATTCCTCCTAAAGCTTAATTTATTGACTTTTTTGCTTTTATTTAAATTAATTTTAATCTACAATATATTTATAATGTTCTATATTAACAGTATCAATAGAACTTTGAAGATGTAAATGTTCAATTACATAAAATGTGTGCAAATATGTTCTCCGATTTCGTCAAAGACATTTCCTTTTGGAAATCAATTTAGTATACCATGAAAATAAAAATATAGTTGCTGGAAATCTGAAATAAAAAGAGATAATGTAAATATTGAGTTGAGCTGCATTTCTAGGAAGAGAAACAGAGTTCAAGTCAAGTCTATTCATCACATACACATACGGGATGCGCAGTGAAATGAAAGTGGCGATGCTCGCGGACTTTGTGCAAAAAAACAAACAAACAACAAACTACATCAGAATGGAACAGAATCACATGTTCTTTTCCATATTAAATATTGTAGGCGGTATTGTGGTTCAGTAAAGTTAGTCCTGGTGAGATAGGAGTTTACTGTCCTAATGGCTTCTGGGAAGAAACTCCTTCTCGACCTCTCCGTTCTCACAACATGGCAACGGAGGCGTTTGCCTGACCGTAGCAGCTGGAACAGTCCGTTGCAGGGGTGGAAGGGGTCTCCCATTATCTTATTGGCTCTGGAGTTGAACCTCCTGATGTATAGTTCCTGCAGAGGGGCGAGTGAAGTTCCCAAAGTGCGTTCGGCCGAGTTACATTTCAGGTGAAATAACGTTTTTTGATCGGCTCAGTAATTCCAGCATTTTATCTTTTTATGTTAAAAACTAGTTTTGCTATGTCAGTTTGAAAATGTACAAGCTGGACAATTATAAGATTATTAAAGTCATACCCAGAGTAGAAGTTGCTGGTGGCGGACTTGAATTAATGTCTGCTGAAGACTCTGACTTTCTTGTTGTACTGTTCTCCACAACTGGACATATAATAAACCATCTTCGGCCAGTATGCAATACTAACAAAGACGGGACATAGTATTAGCATTCAATCACCTTAATCGATATTATCCATAAAAAGAAAACAAAGTTACCTGTTTGAACCATATATTTCAGCTTTTGGCTGAGCAATTTTGACACCACTTACTGTTTGAGGTACAATCTGAAACAGCATTAAATGCTGATTTTTAAACAGTGTGTTACAATATTAGCAACAAAGTTAAATTCTATTGACTGTTCGTCAGACAAACAACACAGAAGAACATGTAGAATCAAAGAACTGTGAATGTCAGATTATACATTTTGTGTCTATCTTCAGACAATGAACATGTCCACCAGGAAAGAGTAAAATCACCTTCCATCAAAATCCCATGTCATTACCATCGGGAGATCCCTCATGAACAAATATTTAGACATCAGAGACGTGGAGCCTCACTGTGCCAACTGCATGAATACTGTTGCTACAAGGACAAATCAGAAGCTTGGTATTCTATATGATTGACTAAATAATTAAATTCATCCAAATAAATAAAACTGATTTGGATGCACTCAAACAAAACACGACAAGGAAAGGAGACATTTCGGGTTGGAACCCTTTTTCAGACCGATTACAGTAGAGGGGAGAAAATGCTGGAAAAGAGGTTGGGGGGCAAGACGAAGCTTGGATACAGAACAGGAGAGTGGAGAAAGGGGGTAAAAGGTTGTCAGGTAAGGAGAGAAGGAAAGTGAAAGAGGAATGAAATGCAAAGCCAGAGGGAGAGATATAGGTGGATGTGGACAGGGGGGCACATGAAAGATAGTGCCGGGGGGGAGAAAGGGTGGAGTGTGTTACATAAAATTGCTTCATTCAATGTTCATACAGTTGGGTTGTAAGCTACGCAAGCGGAATACAAGGTGTTTTTCCTCCAGTTTGCGTGTGGCCTCACTGACAATCAGCTGGTGGACTTTGCAGAAATCCCCGCCCGCTTTAAAAAGACATTCATAATACCAGTGCCCAAGAAGAGCAACGTGACATGTCTCAATAACTATCAACCTGTAGCACTAACATCTGTCTTGATGAAGTACTTTGAGAGGTCAGTTATGGACTTTGGTTTTGTATTACTATGGTCTGGTTACCCTGTATTCCCGATAATTTATTTCATTGATTATTGTATATTGTATATTTATTTGTGCATTATTGCATTCATGGATCTCTAAAACTGCAACAATAAGAATCGCATTGTTCCTGTGCCTAGACATACACTTTAACAGTCTTGACTAATAATCCTGCTTGAAACTGATCATTTGAATCTCTCCAGGCATGCCAACTATGCAGTGGGTGATCTTTGTCATTGAACTCACAAAAAAATGGATTTTGATTTCAACTTAACTTTCAAAGTGTTGATTAGAATGAATTAGCCTTGCCATTTTAATTGTTCAATTGTCCTGAAATGCAAGAGCCCTCTGCAGTACACTGACCTGACTTAGACACACAATGCAACATGTCTGACAAATGCAGTAGTACTGGCCAATTACACGACGCTGGTGCTTTGATACCAGCGTGTAAACCACCTCCATTTCAAACAACTATTTTTCCACTTCACAAGCAAGCATGCCTCTTAAAAGTCAATAGATTATCACAGTGAATTGTCAATGGAATTCCACTCATTCACTTAATTGTTTGATATTTAAATGATAGAAAAAGTAGCACAATCTTATAAAGGATTCATCCACAAAAACAATGACAAAAGCATACACTGTGCAGATCTTTCTTCAGGATTTCATATAGGCGAAGATTGGTGAACAACACAAACCAGTCCACAATTGTTCATCTCACCCAGTGGAAACAAATTTCAAAGATTATACTAGGTCATATAACAAAGGTAAAGCGACTGTGGTGATGGGGGATTTCAATATGCAGGTTGACTGGGAAAATCAGGTTGGTTCAGGACCCCAAGAAAGAGAGTTTGTAGACTGCCTCCGAGATGGATTCTTAGAGCATCTTGTAATGGAGCCGACCAGAGAAAAGGCAATTCTGGATTTAGTGTTGTCCAATGAACCAGATATGATAAGAGAACTCGATCGCGGTAAAGGAACCGCTTGGAGGTAGTGATCATAATATGATTAGTTTTAATCTGCAAGAAGGAGAACTTTAAATCAGAAGTGGCAGTTGAACAAAGGGGACTATGAAGGCATGAGAGGGGAGCTGGCCAAAGTAGACTGGAAAGGGATCCTAGCAGGAATGACGGTGGAACAGCAATGGCAGGAATTTCTGGGCATAATCCGGAAGACGCAGGATCATTTCATTCCAAAAAGGAAGAAAGATTCTAAGGGGAGTAGGAGGCAACTGTGGCTGACAAGAGAAGTTAGGGATAGAATAAAACTAAAAGAAAAGATGTATAACCCAGCAAAGAGCAGCCGGAAGCCGGAGGATTGGGAAACTTTGATAGAACAACAGAAGGAAACAAAACGGGCAATACGGGCTGAAAAGATGAAGTATGAGGGGAAGCTGGTGAGGAATATAAAGGACAGTAAAAGCTTCTTTAGATATGTTAAGGGAAAAAGAATAGCAAAGTCAAATGTGGGTCCCTTGAAGGCAGACACGGGTGAAATTATTATGGGCAAAAAGGAAATGGCAGAAGAGTTGAACAGGTACTTCGGATCTGTCTTTACTAAGGAGGACACAAACAATCTCCCAGATGTACTGGAGGACAGAATATCTAAGGGGGTAGAGGAACTGAAAGACATTTTCATTAGGCGAGAAATAGTATTGGGTAGGCTAATGGGACTGAAGGATGATAAATCCCCTGAGCCTGATGGTCTGCATCCCAGGGTCCTCAGGGAGGTGGCTCTAGAAATAGTGGACGCATTGGTGATCATTTCCAATGTTCAATAGATTCCGGATCAGTTCCTGTTGATTGGAGGATAGCTAATGTTATCCCACTTTTCAAGAAAGAAGCGAGAGAGAAAATGGGGAATTACAGACCAGTTAGCCTGTCTTCGGTGGTGGGAAAGATGCTGGAGTCAATTATTAAAGAGGCAATAATGGAGCATTTGGATAGCAGTAAAAGGATTGGTCCAAGTCAACATGGATTTATGAAAGGGAAATCATGCTTGACTAATCTTCGGGAATTTTTTGAGGATGTGACAAGTAAAATGCATGAAGGGGTGCCATTGGATGATATATATATCAACGGTTTGGAAGAGGGAATTAGGAGCAACACTAACAAGTTTGCGGATGACACAAAGCTGTGTGTTAGCGTGAACTGTGAAGAGGATGTTAGGAGGTTGCAGGGGGACCTGGACAGGTTGAGTGAGTGGGCAGATGTGTGGCAGATGCAGTGTAATATAGATAAATGTGAGGTTATCCACTTTGGCGGCAAAAACAAGGGGGCAGATTATCTCAATGGGGTTAGGTTAGGTAAGGGGGAGGTACAGCGAGTCCTGGGTGTCCTTGTACACCGGTCACTGAAAGTTGGCGTGCAGGTACAGCAGGCAATGAAGAAAGCTAATGGAATGTTGGCCTTCATAACAAGAGGATTTCAGTACAGGAGTAAAGAGGTTGTTCTGCAGTTGTATAGGGCTCTGGTGAGACCACATCTGGAGTATTGTGTAGTTTTGGTCTCCTAATTTGAGGAAGGACATCCTTGCGATTGAGGCAGTGCAGCGTAGCTTCACGAGATTGATCCCTGGGATGGCGGGACTGTCATATGAGGAAAGATTGAAAAGACTAGGCTTGTATTCACTGGAGAAGGATGAGGGGGGGATCATATAGAAATATATAAAATGATAAAAGGACTGGACAAGCTAGGTGCAGGAAAAATGTTCCCAATGTTGGGTGAGTCCAGAACCAGGGGCCACAGTCTTAGAATAAAGGGGAGGTCATTTAAGACGAGGTGAGAAAAAACTTTTTTACCCAGAGAGTTGTGAATTTATGGAATGCCCTGCCACAGAGGGCAGTGGAGGCCAAATCACTGAATGGATTTAAGAGAGAGTTAGATAGAGCTCTAGCGGCTAGAAGAGTCAAGGGATATGGGGAGAAGGCAGGCACGGGTTATTGATAGCGGACGATCAGCCATGGTCACAATGAATGGCAGTGCTGGCTCGAAGGGCCGAATGGCCTCCTCCTGCACCTATTTTTTATGTTTCTATGTCATGTGATAAATCCCCCAACCCACTTTTGTTCTGTGAACAAAGATCGCCCAACCCAAAGTATGCAACATAGTTTTCAATTTTTGAGGCAGGCTAACAATTGTTCACCTTCCTAACATTTCGTGAAATAACGTTATTTGTTGAACACCTCGCTCACCTTTTTCTAAAAAAAAGGTGACCTATTTATTTTAACCATGTCCTCAAATGTAACTCTTTTGCCAAATTCACCATGCCTAAGTAGAAAAAAACAAAACAAAAGAGGACCATCTCTTTTATTTTATAATTACTAGTTTACTAAACCCCCTGCCCTCACCACCAGTCCACAACCACCATTCCTTCCCTACTCCTTCTCAAGCATCTGCTCAGTCCAAGGTCTTCGCAGCAAAGCTTTACGGGCCTATCCAACTTGGCGACTGTCGGCATCATTGACTGACATATAACGGCGTCATGTGAAGTGATGACGTATTGATGCGCGGTGTTTCCTCAAGTGTCGCAACATTTTTTTGTCGCCGCTGGATTCTGAGATGTTCAAAACCTTTTGGCGACCCTGATATGTCGGTGAATGACGCCGAAAAAAATCACCAAGTGGGACAGGCCCTTTAGATGTGTGGAGGAGTGACGCTGCCTATTGATAAAATGCTCAGAAGTTTATGCTCCCAGCTGCGTGTAAAGGGAACTGTTTGCATATAACTTCTATTAAAAACATAGTATGTTCAGCACTTATAGCTACATTTGCCTTAACATGGACACAATGTTTTGAAGCACAATAACAGGAAAAGTACATCTACTACTTACCATTCTGTTGACACTTCTGTTGAGAAGATGACATCTGCATAATGACAGGGAAAATGTTACAAGCATTACACTAGAACCTATAGGGACACAAGATAGTTTAAAAGCAAACAAACAGCACATGTAAATATTAATCTACTCGAAACAAAGATGCTGCAACTCAAAGATGGTATGAACATATCCAGTATCAATCTAACTGGACGATACTTGGATTATGTTAACTAATTCTGTAACTGAAAATTCAGTCTCAAGATTTCCTAATATTTATTTATTTATTTTATTTATTTAGTTATTTAATTCTTTATTTCGAACAGAATAAAGGAATAAAAAACAAGTGTGAAACTGCAGACAAAACAAAACAAGAATATTTATAAAGTGCCATAAACAATATTTATAAATAAATGAAATCATAGGTCCGAAAAGGAGCAGGAAGAAACCAAAGCTCATTAATTTCCACCCCTTATTCAACTGCTTATAATTATCTTATCCAAATGTAGCAGCTATAAACACCTATTTCCATATGTACACCAAATTATTTACATTTATACACTAATCAAATATTTACAAAGACATACAAAAGAGAGAAAAAAATTAAAAACTCACATATTATACAGTATCTTAGTCGTATATACAACCCATCACCTTACAATCTCCCTTCCCAATACAATCAGTGTAACAAATATCCCATTCAAAATCACCTATCCTCATCCCAATATCATTTAAAAAAAGTGTTTTTGTACATCTTTTTAAACTGAATTATGTTTGTGCTAAGTTTTATCTCCTGTTCCAAACCATTCCACAAATTCACCCCACACACTGCTATGCACATACTTTTAATTTGTTCTGACATTGAGTTTTTTTTAAATTAAGTTCTCCTCTCAAATTATACCCACCCTGTCTTTCCATAAACAGATTTTGTATATTTCCCGGAAGTAAACTATTTCTTGCATTGTACATGATATGTGCAGTCTTAAATTTAACCAGATCGGCGAACTTCAGTGTATGGGACTTTAAGAATAATAAATTGGTATGTTCAAGATATCCAACATAATTGATCATTCTTATTGCTCTTTTCTGTAATGTGCATAACGTGCAGATTGGAAATCGCAAATTGCTGTTTGACAAAAAAGTCAGATACTCATTTACTGTCAAAGATGAACCTTTAAAATTAATTTCTAGAATACAATCATACATCATAGTGTATCAAATTACATACCCGACTCACCGTTTCAGATTTGCCAGCAACTTGAAAACCTGTAGAGTTTCTACCGTCCTCTGCCTCTTCAGTCAGCATATCTTCTGCTTTATCCATTATATCTTTCATCTGTTCTATGAAAATCTCCTTTTCAATTTCAAGTATAAAATCATTATCCACCTATTTTTAAAGATACAGAAATCCCCAAAAAACAGGTTTATATTTTTCATTCTTATCATATTCAATCAAATCAATACATCTGTTAGATTTCTTCCTTTTATTACTTACCATATAAATTGCTATTTCATCTGGAGCATCTCCATCCAAATCAAATTTAAAGGTTACCATTTTGTGATTGTGGGTTTCCAACTGGCATTCCACCATTTTATCACCTACATTTGATACCTGACAGAAAGTGAAAATCAGTTCTGACCTTAAAATAATTTGATATCATATTTATAGACCACTCCTTCAAGAAAAAAATTAAGCAATCACATTTAGGATAGTTAGCTTTGGTCTAGTTGTCTTTTCTTGTCTTGAACGAGTGCGTGTAGACCTCCTATGATGCTTCCTTGAACTTTTGTTCTCCTGTTTTCCACTGGTGTGAATTCCATCATATCCATCACTCATTTCTTTTCCTGATGCAGCATCAGAATATACACTACATGGCAAAAACAAAACAAAAAATATCCTTGTTGTTCTTTTGTGAATGTTGACCAAAACAACCTTCAAATAGGAGCTTAAACAGCTTAAGATGCTGAGAAACATTGTTATTCTGGACTGTGGGATAAGTTATGATGCTTACATTGTGTTTGTTAGGCTGTTCTGTGATTTTGGAGATGAAATCTATTGGGTAAAATGTAAACTAATTAATCAGACCCCTAATATCAAGCACATTGGGTGGAATAAAGAGTACCAAAACTGATACAGCCCAGCTTTGGAATCCTTTCAGAACTAGTCATTTCCTCAGCCAAGCTGATGCAGCATTAGCATCAATCTTAAATTGCCCCGTTCACCAAATTTGCCAATTACTGAAAAACGACAAAGTGCTGGAGTAACGCAATGGTAGTGGGGAGGAAGCAGAGAAGAGGTGGGGGCCGGACAAAGCCTAGCAAGTGATAAGCAGACACAAAGTGCTGGAGTTACTCAGCTGGTCAGGCAGCATAGCTGAAGAACATGGATAGGTAGGCAACATCTCTGGGGAACATGGATAGACACTGATCTAGCAGACGACTGTTATTCAAAAACTGTTAGATGTTGTCAACAATTATTTCAAACATCATCTATTCAACAATGCTCAGTTTGGTTTCACTAGGTTCAGCTGGTTTTGGGCTTCACGGCAGCCGTAGACAATAACCAAGATGGGAATTGATATTCATAAATGAGTTAAGACTTGACAATAAAGCAAGATTTAACTAGTTATTGCATTAACAAAATTTAAATCAAAACAAATTAAGAAAAATCACTGATGGTTGATATCTTACATTATCAAAAGGAAGACTATTGTGATTGCTAAGTTCAATCATATAATGCTAGAGCCCTCGTGTGGAAGCTTGTCAAGAGGTTACTTGGTTCATTTATCTTCAAATGCTTCAATGATAACATAAGCTATAACACAGTCAGAAGTAGACTGTTCATTGTAGGCTTGCACTACTTAATAATATCAACTCTTCAGGTGATGGGACATTCTTCAGTTTAGTTCAGTTTGTCACGTGTACAGCGAAAAGCCATTAATTGTGTGCTATCAAGTCAGCGGAAAGACTATACATGACTTCAATCGTGACACCCACAGTTAGAAAGTGAGTAATTTATTTCCCACATCTCCAAAATACTTCCATGAATTACTTTGTATACAAATGCGTGTGGAAGAACTTTCGTCGCACTGACTGCACCAATTCTGGATGGTGGCTCAGCACAATTTAAGAACAAAGTGGCATCAATGCAAATTATGTCCATATTTATTGAAAAAAGCCAATTTAACATGATTAAACGTTATAGAGATTGAATATGAACAATTAAAAAAGCCAGATGGTAGAAGTCTGAAATAAAAATGGAAAACACTGGAAACACTCCACAGGGCAGGCAGCATGAGGAAAGAGAAATAATGTTAATGTTTCAGGCTGAAGGTTGATCAGAATTGGGAAAACACTCTCTTAAGTAGTTCTGACAGGGTGAAAGATTGCAACCTTAAAGTGGTCCGCCCTGTTTAAACTAATGCAATCAACTCGACGTGCACAAACGGAAGATCAAATAGAACAAGGTGTCCAACAACTTTAGGCTGTGCACGCCACACGAAAGAAGTAGAAGAAATAGTTCTGACAAAATATTTTTTCAGCTCCGTTTCTCTTTTCAGAGATGTCACCTGATTTTCAGAGCACTTCTAACATTTTCTAATTTTTGGGGAATTTGCAGTTTTTCCATTCAATTGAAATGAACCTCAGTTACAGTTCTAAGGCTTCTCAAGAATCCACCCCTAAAAATTGCCCAAATAATAGTGACAAATACGTGACATTATTGTGAGGGCATGGGTATTGGCAGGTAGGATTTATATCAACATGCCATTTGAATTTTTGTCTTTATATTTCTAACTAGTTTAAAACTGAAAGGGCAGCAATTCAGGGACAACCTCCTTCTGAAACAAGACTAAATGGATTAATCCTTTATTACTTACTTATCGTAAGAACCACCATATGCTGCAGTCTGGTGCTTTTCATGTTCAGGATGAATCTCCTGTTTATTGAAAAATATTTTGAAAAATATAACCAACTGTCTTACAAAATTATTTTGGAGCCTTAATAGTTCCACAAACACTAGTACACCTGGTCATTGTTTATCTGGCATTTATGCAATTAGAATTCTCATACAATCAGCAAAAATGTCTAAAATAGTAAGCAATTTCATATTTTGGATTTGGATTTGGTGCACCAGGTTCACATACCATTCCCCATTAGCCTAGAGAACAACTCACCATCTGTCTCTCGTTGAAGTGTTTACAAGTGGTGACTGCTACCAACTGTGTTCATCAACTGCACTGTAGTTCTCTCATCTATCCAGCATGTCAGGTACGAATATTCCTGGCAAAGGTACAATGCAGAACCATTTTGTTCTAACATTGCAAAAGAAAATGGGAATGCGCAAAAACTGGAAAAAGGGTGAAAACTATATAATTCTTCAACAATTTATGGCATTAAATTGCAAAGTGTAAAGCTTAGAGTTCTTTGTGAACTCAGAATGATAAGATATATTTTGGCAGTTCATTATGCAAGGACTACGCAAAACGCTGGAGAGGGAGAGACGAAAGAAGGAGATGTCAAGCCAGCTGATTCAGTGAGATGCTTGCAGTATGTGAGAGGTCAAGGACACTGCTGGTGCCTCTGGCTGCTACAAATGTGAGAAGTGCATCCAGGTACAGCTCCTGAAGGACCGTGTTGGGGAATTGGAGAAGCAAGTGGATGACCTCAGGTTCGTCCGAGAAACTGAGTCGTTCCTCGACAAGTTCTACAGTGAGATTGTTACACCTAAGGTACTGGAAGGGAAAAAGTTGGTGACGGTGAGAAAGGGAGGGAAACTTGGATTGCAAAGGTCCCCGGGCGTTGTACCTTTTGTGAACAGGTTCACCCACTTAGAAGCTGTCGGGACAGAAGACGTTAAAACACTGAGCGACGGACTGGCTTGCGAAGCAAGAGGGGCTGTTGAGCCAAAACCAAAGAGGCTGATGTCAGGCAACGCCATTGTAGTTGGACACTCCATTATGAGAGGTACGGACAGGGGTTTCTGTGGCAACAGACGGGATTCGAGGATGGTGTGCTGCCTTCCTGGTGCCAGGATCCAGGATGTCACGGACAGAGTGCAGAAAATCCTCAAGGGCGAAGGTGAACAGCCGGAAGTGGTAGTGCATGTCAGCACAAACAATGTCGGAAAGAAGGGGATGAATATTCTGCAGCGTGACTTTAGAGAGCTCGGAAAAGCAGGACCTCCAGGGTTGTCATCTCTGGTTTGCTTCCAGTTCCTCGTGCTGGCGAGAGCAGGAACATCTCCAAATTTGCAGATGATACCAAGCTGGGGGGTATAGTTAGGTGTGAGGAGGATGCTTGGAGGCTGCAGGGTGATTTGGATAGGCTGAGTGAATGGGCAGATGCATGGCAGATGCAGTACAATGTGGATAAATGTGAGGTTATCCACTTTGGTGGCAAAAACATGAGGGTAGACTATTATCTGAATGGTGGCAGATTAGGTAAGGGGGAGATGCAACGAGACCTGGGTACACCAGTCATTGAAAGTAGGCATGCAGGTGCAGCAGGCAGTGAAGAAAGCAAATGGTATGTTAGCATTCATAGCGAAAGGATTTGAGTATAGGAGCAGGGAGGTTCTACTGCAGTTGTACAGGGTTTTGGTGAGGCCACACCTGGAGTACTGCGTACAGTTTTGGTCTCCAAATCTGAGGAAAGACATCCTTGCCATAGAGGGGGTACAGAGAAGATTCACCAGACTGATTCCTGGGATGTCAGGACTTTCATATGAGGAAAGATTGGATAGACTCGGTTTGTACTCGATGGAATTTAGAAGATTGAGGGGGGATCTTATAGAAACTTACAAAATTCTTAAGGGGTTGGACAAGCTAGATGCTGGAAGATTGTTCCCGATGTTGGGGGAGTCCAGAACAAGGGGTCACAGTCTAAGGATAAGGGGGAATTCCTTTAGGACCGAAATGAGGAAAACATTCTTTACACAGAGAGTGGTGAGTCTCTGGAATTCTCTGCCACAGAAGGTAGTTGAGGCCAGTTCATTGGCTATATTTAAGAGGGCGTTAGATGTGGTACTGGTGGCTAAAGGGATCAGGGGGTATGGAGAGAGGGCAGGTACGGGATACTGAGTTGGATGATCAGCCATGATCACATTGAATGGCGGTGCAGGCTCGAAGGGCCGAATGGCCTACTCCTGCACCTATTTTCTATGTTTCTATGTTTCTATGAACAGGGGGATACGGGACCTGAATGTGTGGCTGAGTAACTGGTGCACGGGGCAGGGATTTAGATTCTTAGATCACTGGGATCTGTTTTGGAGTAAGGGGGAACTGTACAAAAGGGACGGATTGCATCTTAACTGGTGGGGGACCAGCATTCTGGCAGGCAAGTTTGCCCCTGCTACACGGGTGGTTTTAAACTGAATAAGGGGGGTGGGGTGTCAAATGAGATAGTCGAGGATGGAGTTAAAGGGAAAGAGAGTAAAGGGATGGTTAATCACCCCGGAATTAACGGGAAAGGAAGCTGACAAAGGGATAGGAGGGTATGGCCAAGTGTAATAGGGATCGATGTGAGAGGAGAGATACATAAGGAATTAAAAGTATTGTATATGAATGCGCAAAGTATAAGAAATAAAGTAGATGAGCTGAAACGTCGCCTATCTCCTTCGCTCCTTAGATGCTGCTGCACCCGCTGAGTTTCTCCAGCCTTTTGTGTATCCTCGATTCTCCAGCATCTGCAGTTCCTTATTTAACACGAGAGTCAATGGATGTTGCTTACCTGGATTTTCAGGCGGCCTTTGATATGGTGCCACACGCGAGGCAGCTAATGAGACCCCATGGTATTAGAGAGATGATACTAGCATGAATAGAAGGTTGGCTGAATTGCAGAAGGCAAAGATTGGGGATGAAATGGCCTTTTTCTGGTTGGCTGCCAGTGACTAATGGTGACCTGCAGGGGGTCGGTGTTGGGGCCGCTGCTCTTCACGTTATATATCAATGATTTGGATGAGGGAATTTGCAGGCTTTGTGGTCAAGTTTGTGGATGATACGAAGATAGGTAGGGAGGGTGGGTAGTGTAGGTATGTTATAAAACTTACCTTTAGCGGTGCTGGAGTTCTGCTGCTGGCCGTGTGCGCGACTTTGGCGCCTTTAAGGGGGGGGGCAGGGTTGAAATGCGGTTTTCCCCTTGCAATCCGGAGCTTTATTTTCTCGGAGTGCGATCTATTTTTGGAGATTCGTTCCGACTGCCGGTAAGTCCGTTTTTAAAAATAAATCGTCCGACTATTTAATAGCTGCATTAAAATAAAAATTAGCTCCCAATGCCGTGAACGCCGACAACGGGGACGGATTTTACGTAGGGGACAGGTAAGTGAAAGCTGTTTATTTTTACATATACACTTGCTTTTTTAGGGGACTTTAATCAATATTTCATGTTGCGAAACGGTGATTTAGCCCCCATATGAACTGTCAGAATTTTTCCTGCTGATATGGGGTTTAAATTCACCGCTACCGCAACGTTCCAATGCAGCGCGTTCCATAAAATCCCACTCGCAAGCTGTTTAAAATGCCCATTAATTTACAGGCATTAAACACTGAATTCCTTCAATTTGGCCTATAAATTAATGACAATTAGATTTAAAAATCATGTTTTATTGTGAATTATTGTGTGACTGTTAATTGGACACTTAGGCTTTAATTTTTTTTTAAATTTTTTCTTAAGAAATTGATGTTTAGATCTAGTAATTGAATTTTGTAATTGGCTACAATTGGGTAACTAACTAATTATATGCTTTCATTTCAGATCATCCAAGTAAGATTGTTTCATATTTGTTTCAGAATACTTCAATCTATAATAACTGAAAAATTCTTTCAGTTCTCTTAATTTTTAAGGAAGTTATGGGCTTTTGACTGTCCTCGATCACAACTTTTGTGACAAGTCAATAGAAAAGCAATAGGAAGCAAGTTGCTAATTTCCGAGTATGAAAATGGCCCTAACTTTTTTAATATGAAAGATATGAAAGTGAATTAGGTGTAAAATTAAACTTATTTTTATGCTTTAACTGATGGGATAAATTGCAGACTTGATTTTTTAAATCTCAAAATGTTGTAACATTGCTAGGTAGTGTAGAGAAAGCAGGGTCATGGCAGAAGGACTTGGGAGAGTGGGCAAATAAGTGGCTGATTAAAGACAGCATAGCAAAGTGTGCAGTCATACACTTTGGTAGAAGGAATACAGGGGTTGACTATTTTCTAAATGGGGAGAGGATTCAGAAATTGGAGGTGCAAAGAGAGTGCTGGTGCAAGATTCCCAAAAAGTTAATTTGAAAGTTGAATTAGTAGTAAGAAAGACTAATGCAATGTTTGCATGTATTTCAAGAGGACTAGAATATAAAATAGGGATATAATGCCGAGGTTTTATAAGGCACTGGTTAGACCACATTTGTAGTGCGAGCAATTTTGGGCCCCATATCTGCGGAGGGATGTGCGGGATTTGGAGAGGGTCTGGAGGAGCTTTACAAGAATGATCCCAGGGACAATTTGGGTTAATATATGATGAGTGTTTGTTGGTACTTGCTGAAGTTTAGAAGCATGAGGGAGGACCTCATTGAAGCTTACCGAATATTGAAAGGCCTGGATAGAGTGGATGTGGAGAGGATGTTTCCACTAGTGGGGAAGTCTAGGACCAGAGGGCACATTCTCAAACAAAAAGGACGTACCTTTAGAAAGGAGATGAGAAGAAATTTATTTCGTTAGAGGGTAGTGAATCTGTGGAATTCATTGCTACAGATGGCTGTGGAGGCCAAGTCACTGAGATACAGATTTTTGATTCGTAACGGTGTCAAGGGTTACGGGAAGGAGGCAGGAGAATGGGGTTGATGTGGAAAGATAGATCAGCTATGATTGAATGATAGAGTAGACTCGATGGTCCAAATTATTTTGTTTCTATGACTTATGAACATGGAACATAGTTAAGTACGTGACCTTATTAGTTTAATTCCATCAGCCAGAATTGTAAACTCAGTCACTGGAGTCATACAGTATGGAAACAGGCCCTTCGGTTCAGCTAGTCCATGCTGACATAGATGCCCTATTCAAGCTAGTCCATGTTTGACTCACATCCTTCCAAATCTTTCCTATCCATGTACCTGCCCAAGTATCTATTAAATGCTGTTACAGAACCCGATTCAAGTACCACCTCTAGCAGCTCGTTCCATAAATCTACCATCCTTTGAGCGAAAAAAGCTGCCCCTCGGGTAACTTTTACACAATTTCCCTCTCACCATAAACCTATTTCCTCTGGTTCTTGATTCGCCCATCCTGGGTAAATTACTGTGCATTCACCTAATCTATTCCCCTCATGAATTTATACACCTCTATAAAATCACCCCTCATATCCTGCACCCATCCTGCTCAACCTTTCACTGTAGCTCAGGCCTTCGAGACCTGGCAAGATCTTTGCAAATCCCTGTATTCTTTCTAGCTTAATAACATCTTTCCTATAGCAGGGTGACCAAGTGTAACATAATGTTTCAACTTCTCTATTCAATATCCTGACCAACGAAGGACAATGCATCAAAAGCCTTCTTTACCACTCCATCTACCTGTGACGCCACTTTCAGGTTTACTACATACCTGTACTCCTAGATCCGTCTGCTGCAATGCAACCCAGGCCCGTACCATTCACTGAAGGTCTTGCCATGGTTTGACTTCCCAAAATATAACACCCCACACTTATCTGCATTAAATTCCATTAGTCATTCTCCACATGTATTTCAAAAAGGTTTCTCCAACGCTTCTATTGACACATTCACATATCAGTAGATATCTGCACAGTGATAAGGAAGTGTTTTGTTTAATGACAGAGAGAACAGTATTGCATTGACACCGTTGTACTGATCTCAGAGATCATTGAATTGTATTTGTCATTTGGTGTTGGAACCATAATTTTCTGCCAGAATATACACAAAGTTGTGGTAAAACTAAAGGCTTAAAATGTTATACAATTTTGGTCGCCTAATTATAGGAAGGATGTCAACAAAATAGAGAGAGTACAGAGGAGATTTACTAGAATGTTACCTGGGTTCCAGCAATTAAGTTACAGAGAAAGGTTAAACAAGTTAGGTCTTTATTCTTTGGAGCACAGAAGGTTAAGGGGGACTTGATTGAGGTCTTCAAAATGATGAAAGGGATAGACAGAGTTGACGTGGATAAGCTTTTCCCATTGAGGGTAGGGAAGATTCAAACAAGAGGGCATGACATGAGAATTAAGGGACAGAAGTTTAGGGGTAACATGAGGGGGAACTTCTTTACTCAGAGAGTGGTGGCTGTGTGGAATGATCTTCCAGCAGAAGTGGTGGAGGCAGGATCGATTTTAACATTTAAAAGTAAAGTGGATAGGTATATGGACGGGAAGGGGATGGAGGGGTATGGTCTGAGTGCAGGTAGATGGGACTAGGAGAAAATAAATGTTCGGCACGGACTGGAAGGGCCGAGAGGGCCTGTTTCCGTGCTGTAATTGTTATATGTTATGTATCATAAGCATCAGAGGCATAAATATTTTCCAACTGAACAGTAAAATGAAACGTGGAATAGGTATTAAACAGGTTATGTGCAAATGCTATAAACCCCAAATAATTATGATAAAAATGTTAAGATATGTTGAATAACATGTAATACTTTTGCTTGTTCAACAGTTTTAGTTCTGAGACCTGCAAGGCAAATACTGCGCATGCTTGCCTTTCACTTGCGTAACGCGACATCAATCCATTTTAAATTACACCAGTCGTCATTTCCACATCTAATCTTCCACTGTGTCCACCAGATGCTCAAATGGTCATAATGTCTGCAGAAAGGTTTGCACTGTTCCCACAATACCTTAATCAATTCACAAATTAAAATTGTGAAAATAGCCCCAACATCAATCTCTGACTAGGTCTGACAAAGAACCCACTATTATGAATAGCAAACCAATCCACAGGATTTAATAGTAAAAAAACTCCTGAAATTCCTGTCCAAGTGTGTCTGCTACATGAGATTTATTTCATAAACCCACCACTAATGAGTTATGTAAGAGAATAAACACTTCACAGAAGCCAGGTAAACAATTGTCATGATAAATAAGTAGTAAAAATTCTATGCAAGGCATACATGTCCAGTAGAAAGTAACAGCAGAATTTGCAAAGAGCATCCAAATATTTTCTCTCCCACTAGAATTGCCACATTGCATTTTTGAAATAAACTAAAACATCTCAATGGTCAAAGAAAAATGCCGTACAAGAGGCAAAAAATGCTGGACAAACTGCTCAGTTCTCACCATCAAATCATTGGCAAGTAACATATTCTCATTCTTAGAATTTTATTGTGTGCAGGATATCAGTGTTCTAGCACAGAATGTGTTTCTGTAATCGTATGTTTGACATAATAACGTTAATCTTTGTTGCAAATTGGAACTCTGTTCGCTACAAACTCTTGGTGCTATATTGAAAGTGCTTTGCAGGCATCGTTATTAGTCTTTAGTGGGAATACTTACAGCTTTTAAAGTATCTTGTTCAAATTGTATTTATTTATTTATTTGTTTCTTTAAATCAGAAAGTTATTTGTAATAAACATTTACATTTTGTAGAAAAGTCACCTGATGACTAAAGAGACAATGAAGGGTAGAACAGGGTGGAAACTGACTGTGCTTTGGATGTAGACAAAAATGCTGGAGAAACTCAGCGGGTGAGGCAGCATCTATGCAGCAAAGGAAATAGGTAACGTTTTGGGTCAAAACCCTTCTTCAGACTGATGTGAGGGTTGGGGGAATGGGAAGAAGAAAGGAAGAGGTGGAGCCAGTGGGCTGAGGGAGAGCTGAGAGGGGGAGGAGAAAGTAGGGACTACCTGAAATTAGAGAAGTCAATGTTCATACCACAGGGGTGCAAACTGCCCAAACGAAATATGAGGTGCTGCTCCTCCAATTTACGGTGGTCCTCACTCTGGCCATGGAGGAGGCCAACATCCAAATCCGACAGAAAGGTCGGATTCGGAATGGCAGGGGGAGTTGAAGTGCTGAGCCACCGGGAGATCGGGTTAGTTATTGTGAACCGAGCGGAGGTGTTCGGCGAAGCAATCGCCAAGCCTGCGCTTGGTCTCACCGATGTAGAGCAGCTGACACCTAGAGAAGCGGATGCAATAGATGATGTTGGAGGAGGTGCAGGTGAACCTCTTCCGCACCTGGAAAGACCGCTCGGGTCCTTGAATGGAGTCAAGGGGGGGTGGTAAAGTGACAAGTGTAGCATTTCTTGCGGTTGCTTTGGATGCGATTGAAGGAAGAATGCAGGTGAGAAATAGGGGAAGATCCTGCTGCCATTTTTGACAACCATCTTTACTATCTACAAGACCACCCACTTTTGTGTAATTTGCAAACTTGCTAATCATGCCATATACGTTCTCATCCAAATCATTTATTATAGATGACAAACAGCAATGGGCCTAGCACCGAACCCGGAGGCACACCACTAGTCACAGGCTTCCAGTCCAAAAAGCAATCTTCCATCATCACCCTCTGCTTCCTTCCATGAGGCCAATGTTCTATCCATTCAGGAATCGATCCTTGGATCCCATGGGATCTAACATTCCGGAGAAGCCTACCGTGCAGAATCTTGTCAAAAGCCTTGCTGAAATCCTTGTCTATGTCTACAGCTCTGCCATCATTAACGTTTATGGTCACATCATCAAAAACTCAATCAGGTTCATCAGACACGACCTCTCACATACAAAACCATGCTAACTCTCCCCAAGGTCATAAGTGATAGGAGCAGAATTAGGCCATTCAGCGCATCAAGTCTCTTCCGCCATTCAATCATGGCTGATATATCTCTCTCACCTAACCCCATTCTCCTGCCTTCTCTCCATAACTTCTGACACCCGTACTAATCAAGAATCTATCTATCTCTGCTTTATCCACTGACTTGGCTTCCACAGCCCTCTGTGGCAAATAATTCTACAGACTCACCATCCTCTGACTAAAGAAATTCCTCCTCTTCTCTTTCCTAAAGGAACGTCCTTTAATTCTGAGGCTGTGACCTCTAGTCCTAGACTCTCCTGCTAGTGGAAACATCCTCTCCACATCCACTCTATCCAGGCTTTTGACTATTCTGTATGTTTCAATGAGGTCCCCCCTCATTCTTCTAAACTCCAGCGAGGACAGGCCCAGTGCTCATCGTAAAATAATCCACTCATTCCTGGTATCATTCTTGTAAACCTCCTCTGGACCCTCTCCAGAGCCAGCATATTCTTCCTAAGATATGGTTCCCAAAATTGCTCACAATATTCCAAATGCGCCTTTAGAGCCTCAGCATTACATCCCTGTTTTTGTATACCACCCCTTTTGAAATAAATGCTAGCATTGTGTTTGTTTTTTTTACTACTGATTCAACTTGCAGATTACTTTTTTGGGAAACCTGCACCAGCTCCCAAGTCTCTTTACGCCTCCGGTTTCTGGATTCTCTACCCATTTAGAAAATAGTCTACTCCTTTATTCCTTCGAACAAAATGCATGACTCCACACTTAGTTACACTCTATTCCATCTTATTATTTTCAGAATGTCAGATTAAGAAAAGGGGAAGTGCAACAAGACCTGGGTGTCCTTGTACATCAGTCACTGAAAGTAAACCTGCTGAGAGTAGGTATGTTACAAAACTTACCTTTAGCGGCGCTGCACTTCTGCCGCTCCCCGTGTGCGCGACTTTAGCGCCTGTCAGAGGGGGGCGGGTTTAAAGTGCCGATTTTCACCAGACCAGGATAATCGATGAATGTCGGGCGATTTAATTGCGGAAGAAAAATCGCTCCGACATTTCATCCATTAAGGTATTTTTAAATTACTCTAAGTTATTTGTTAACTAGAGTAATTTAAAAATCACCTTCAAAAGCCGTGACCGCAGACCACCGGAAGCATTTTCCGTAGGGGAGAAAAAAAGGTAAATAGTTTATTTTTTTATTAAAAGTTGGTTTTTTGGGAGGCATAAATACTATTTTAATGTTGCGAAATGGGGTCCCCAAAAAATGTATGAACCCCCAGTATTTTCCCCCCCGACTTCACTGCTAACCGCAACGTTCCAATCCACCGCATTCCGCTAAAACCCACTCGCTAGTTGATTTAAATGGCCATTTATTTACAGGCATTAAACACTAAATTCCTTCCATTTGGCCCAGAAATTCATGAAAATGAGATTTAAAAATTATGTTATATTGTGGATTATTGTGTGAATGTTATTTGGACACTTAGGCAATTAAAAAAAAGTTTATCTTTTCTTAAGAAATTGATAGATGTTTAGATCTACTCATTGAATTTTGTAATTAGCTACAATTAGATAACTAACTAATTATATACTTTAATTTCAGGTAATCCAAGTAAGATTGTTTAATATTTGTTTCAGAATGCTTCAATCTATAATGACTGAAAATTTCATTGAGTTCTCTTAATTTTTAATAAAGTTATGGGCTTTTAATTTTTCCAGATCACAGCTTTTGAGTTAAGTCAATTGAAAGGCAATGGGAAGCAAGATACTCATTTCCGAGCATGAAAATGGCCATAACTTTCTTAATACTGAAGATATGAAAGTAAATTAGGTGTCAAATTAAACTTCTTGTTATGCTTTATCTGATGGGATAAATTGCAGACTTGATTTTTAAAATCTCAAAATTTTGTAACATTGCTACTGAGAGGATGTGAGTATAGGAGCAAGGAGATCCTACTGCAGTTGTACAGGGCCCTGGTGAGACCGCACCTGGAGTATTGTGTGCAATTCTGGTCTCCTAATTTGAGGATGGACATTCGTGCTATTGAGGGAGTGCAGCGTGGATTCACCAGGTTAATTCCCAGAATGGCAGGACTCACATATGATGAAAGAATTGGTCAACTATGCTTGTATTCACTGAAATTTAGGATGAGAGGGGATCTTATAGAAACATATATAACATTCTTAAGAAATTGGACAGGCTAGATGCAGGAAAAATGTTCCCAATGTTGGGGGAGTCCAGAACCAGGGGGTCACAGTTTAAGAATAAGGGGTAGGCCATTTACGACTGAGACGAGGAAAAACGTCTTCACCCAGATAGTTGTGAATCTGTGGAATTCTCTGCCACAGAAGGCAGTGGAGGCCAATTCAATGGATGTTTTCAAGAAAGAGTTAGATTTAGCTCTTAGGGCTAATGGAATCAAGGGATATGGGGAAAAAGCAGGAATGCGGTACTGATTTTAGATGATCAGCCATGATCATATTGAATGGCGGTGCTGGCTCGAAGGGCCGAATGGCCTACTCCTGCACCTATCTTCTATGTTTCTATCTGTCACCTCTTTGCTCACTCCCCCAACATGTCTACGTCTTTCTGCAGAGTCCTTGCTTTCTTCTGCATTACCTGTTCTCCACCTATTTGCGTATCATCTGCAAACTTTGCCACAATGCCTTCAATCCCCTCGTCCAAATCATTAATATACAATGTGAAAGTATCTCCCCTTCAATACCATGGGTTCTCATCTTCCTTAGCAGCCTCACATGCTGCACCTTCAGAAAAGCTTTCTGAAAATCTAGGTTTCACAACTTCAAAACACTCAGATTTGTGAGACATGACCTCTCACATACAAAACCTTGCTGTCTATCCCTAATCAGCCCATGTCCATCTAAATGCATATATCCTATCCCTCAGAATACTCTGGTAAATTTCTGACCATAGATGTTAAGCTCACTGGCCTGTAGTTCCCAGCCTTTTCCCTGCAGCCCTTCCAGCACAATATATACCTCCCTCCAGTCCTCTGGCACCTCGCCTGGATTTAATGATGACTCGTAAATCTCAGCTTGGGCTCCTGCAAGTTCCTCTTTAGCTTCCCATAGTATCCACGGATATATGTGATCAAGCACAGTACACTAGATTAAACCTATTCCTAGCTTTCCTTTCCATAGTCGCGAATATATCAGATGTTCTCATGTCCGCATTGTGCTCCATCAACAGCATCATTTTATTAAGAGGTGTACCATAGCTGGAGTTGATTGGTTAATTTGAAGGGGCTCTGAAGAAATCTGCAAAGGAATCATTTGCGTAGTTTGGAGTGGCAGTGCTGGCCTCGGAAGCTGTTGAACTTGGTATTGAGTCAGTGGTTGAAAAACAGGTGGGACAAAATCTTCAGTCGTTGGCATCTGTTGCTGGAAAAAGGAAGATTCCATGAGAAATTACTGCAGAACAATAAATGATCCAACTTGAAAATAGCTTCTGTACTTACCAAAGTTTACATACGTTTTATTCAAATGTTAAATAAAATGGTGCCAACAAACTAATAACTGACAATACGTTATAGCTATCTTGTTACGTCCTTTATCGTTTTATCAAATTATCCTGAGAAACTAGGTCTTTTACAACGTTCCTTATCAAGATGGAGTAAAAAAAAAAAAAAATTGGATTAAAAGTTGTAAGTAATCCCAATTAGAAAATTAGAATAAGATCGTTTGATGAAGAATAACCAAATAAAATATTTGTGCACTTGGAATATCTACCTGCAAATGGAATGTTGCAGTGCAGAAATAAGGGTCCAACTATGAGAAATCAGAATATATGGGTGAAAGAACAGAAATATAAAGGTTCACAAACTGCACCATAATGCAGACAGACCATCAGTAAAATGAACAAATTGATAGACTGGTGTTCACCTGTTGGGTTTGTGCTATCTGCATCGCAGGAAGTGGGGCTGGTTGCTGGTAATGCTGCTGAAGCCCAAACTGGTGGGATTGTGTAGGCAAAGCCACAGGTGGAACATGCATCAGAGAGTAGGGCTAAAATAGATAGAAGTTCAAATCAATTACATTTTCTGCTTTCTGAGAATTGTCCTACATTTTTTGTTGAATTCATCATGTGATGAACAGGAAGAGAGTGTAGTATGAAAACCAGAACACCACAGCATCACAACTTATTTAGGTTATGAGAATTGAATCTTATCACAATTACATAGGTTACATATTTTCAGGACAGTTTATTTCTAGAAGCCGCTTGAATATCTGTCAAGTTATCAGTTTCTAACTAATTGTTCAAAGCCAATAAAATCTCAAGGAATGTAGACAATAAAATGTAAAAGTACACGGCAGTAGGTCATCTATGATGCATCTTAGATAATATATTCCTTTCCATCCACAAGTTGAGTATTATCCACTAAATTTTGTGCACCGTATTGTTAAAGTAATAAATAACAAAATAAATTCAAACTTATAATGGTTCCCAATAGGTGAAAAAAAATCAGCACTTCAAGCAATGCAGTAGATAAAGCATTTCAAATGTAACTTCTCCACAAAATTTTAAACCATCAACTGTTTCTGAAATACTCTCGAGATTCCCCCGATTCAAACTCGGAGAATTAAGGTGATAGCCGCTCGTAGGTACTCGGGGCTCTCGTGGACATTTTTCAATATTTTGAAAAATCTTCACGAGCTTACCACGTTTCCCGAGTATCTGCCGTTAGTGTTACGAGCCGCTAAGGGACGTCCCGAGATCCGACGTACCCGCTACGTACATTCTACGTGCTTACCACGAGTTTGATTTTTTTTTTAACTCGGGAGAGCTCTTGAATTACCTCGGCCAGTGGGACAGGCCCTTAAGAAAGGAGATGAGGAAGAATTTATTTGGTCAGAGGGCGGTGAATCTGTGGAACCATTGCCACAGACAGCTATTAAGGCCAAGCAATTGGGTATTTTTAAGATGGAGATTGACAGATTCTTGATTAGCAATGGTACAAGGGTTATGGGGAGAAGGCAAGAGAATGGGGTGGATAGAGATAGATCAGCAATGATTGAATGGTGGAGTAGACATGATGGGCCGAATGGCCTGTCGGAAGAAGGGTCTTGACCCAAAACGTCACCCAGTCGTTCTATCCAGAGCTGCCTGCTTGCTCCAGCATTTTGTGTCTATCTTCAGGCCAAATGGCCTGCTCCTATGACTTATGAACATGTGAAAGAGCACAATTTGATTGCACATTACAAAATATAAATATTATACTATTTCAGATTCCAAGCAGCAAGATTTTTATGCAGTCTTGTTACTAACGACCTACAGAGCACATGTACTTGACATATGAACAAGCAGAGATATTCCTATCGACAACGAGCTGCTATGCATTGCACTAAGAACCTACAGTGTATTCGTAATGACAAAAATAAAAAATCATAAATATTGCCATGGACAATTACACATTTGCTGCTGATGGACCTGGGATGTAAATAATTGGAAATAAAAACAAAATTCTGTAAATTCTTAGACAAATTGAAAGATTAATGATCCGAAATGTGGCTCTCTGCATTTATGAACTCTGTATTTCTAACATTAATCTTTTAATCTCAAATTTCCAAATTCACCAATATTTGCTTCATAACATTTTCCAGCACTAGGCAACCACATCTATTATTTCATTCAAAGAGAACAGAATACAGCAAAGTTTCATATGTTACCTAGCTGATTATTTCAAAAATCTAAGTAAAAGGATAGAGGTACTACTTTGAACACTGCACAGAAAAAATACAGCCCCCTAGCACATGTAATAGCTTTTAAAAATCAGTTCAGGGTTTAAGAGTAAAATAGAAAGCCAACCACATATCTTAGAATTCTAAAAATATAAAAGGCAATTACATCTCAAAAGAATAGGTTTCAGCCACCTAATCAGGTGCAGGATATTAGCATCTAATTTCACAAGTCGAACGCAGCAATATAAGTTTTTTGGGGGAATATTTCTTCCCATTTTCATTCCAGATTTTCCATTTCAAACCCATTACAGAAACATTCAGATTTTTGAAAATATCCTCTCAATCTTAAAATGTACCCATGAATAATACTATTATTGGAGTCTTCATTGTGGAATTAATTATTTGGTACAGGTATTATACATGAGGTTCAGTGACTCCATATTGCTGCTACTTTGGTGATATTTGAGTATATTCATACCTTATTTAACATCTCTATTTCAAGGCAGACAAATCTACATAATCACTGATCAGTTTTGTCATTAATTTTAATTGTGTTAATAGATTTTGTACCAGACATGCAACTTGCAGTAAGCTCTCACATCAAATGGAAATAATTTGTTTTTACAGTGCAAGCTTTTTTTTTCATAAAAGCAAACTAAAACTAAAATAGCATGTTAAAGAAATGTAAAACATACCGTTGACGTGTGCTGGTAGTGTGCGAGTGACTGAGAGCTAGTGGAAGGTGCTTGGATTTCACACTGAGGTGGACTGTAGATCTGCTGTACGGCAGCGGGCACTGCCTCATGAACAGACGAGTAAACTACACTCTGCTGGCTGTCTTGGGAGTCAGAGTAAAGTGTTGATCCTTGCCCACTGTCACAAGTGCTGTCAGCTTTAAAATACACAGTTGATAAATAGAAACATTACAAATCTTTTCATCATTTTTGTAAAAACATCAATAGAGCAACATAAACAGTAAATTATTCTGCATCAAAAACTGGCTGAGCAATCTGTGACAGCACTAAAGCACCTCCTCAACAAATACTTCTGTTCCCATTAGGTTTTTAAGACAAGATCTATAATAGGGAGGCTGAAGAGAGCGCAAACAAATTCAGGATGAACTCAGCACATCTGGCAGCATCCTTGGAGGAAGTCCACAGAAAGTCTCAACCCAAAACAGCAAGTGCCCATTTCCCTCCACAGATACTGCCTGGTACATCGAGAATGGAGAGGAGGAATTTCTTTAGTTAAAAGGTGGTGAATCTGTGGAATTCATTGCCATAGGCAGCTGTGGAGGCCAAGTCATTGTTTTTTTTTGGATCAAGTTCTTGATTAGTGTAGGTATCAAATGTTATGGGGAGAAGATAAGAGAATGGGTTGGTAAGGAAAAGATAGAGCAGCCATGATTGAAGGGCAGAGTAGACTCTATGGGCCAAATGGCCCAATTGTTCCTCCAGCAGTTGCCATTGCCTTCTTTACCACTCTATCTACTTGTGGGGCCACTTTCAGGGAGGTATGGGACTGGTTCCCAAGATCCCCCTGCACATCAATGCTTTTACGGGTCTTGCCATTAACGCTGTACCTTCCCCTTACATTCAACACTTCACCCTAACCCAGATTAAACTCCATCTGCCATTTCTCTCTCCATTTCTGTAGTTGATTTATATATCCCACTGTTTTTTTTTACAGCTTATTTCAATGTCTGCACCTGCAGCATAAAAAGAACAGCATACCACAGGAACAGGTCCTTTATCCCACAATGTCTGTGCAGTACATGATCCCCAAACTAGCTTTAATCTTCCTGCATATAATTCATATCCCTCCATTGCGTGCATAGCCATGTGCCTATCCAAACGTCCCTTAAGCATTATATCTATCTCCACCACCAACCCAGCAGTGCTTTCCAGGCACCCACCATCCTGTTTAAAATAAAATGCCCTGCATATCTCCTTCACACTTTGCTTCTCTCATCTAGTATTTGATATTCCCAACCTGGGAAAAAGGTTCCAACCATCTACCCTATCAATGCTTCTTGTAATTTCATATACTTTTATCAGATCATCCCTTAAGCTCCAGCACTGCAGAGAAAACCATCTTGTAGCTCCTGAATCTAGGCATCATTCTGGTTATCCTCCTCTGCACCCTTTCCAAAGCCTTCACACCCTTCCTGCATTGGCTTAAGCAGAATAGCACGCAATACTTCAAATACGGCCTAACCAACGTCCCACATAGCTGCATCATGACTTCCCCCCCATCAATGAGGATAAGCATAGCAAGTGCCTCCTTGCCCTATATCTACTTGTGTTGCCACTCACACTCAGTTAATGTAGACCCCAATATCTCATTGTACATCAATGTTGTTGATGGTCTGGTAATTAAATTGTATATTTTCCCCTTACATGAAGTGAAACATCTGACACTTGCTGGGATTAACCTCCTTTTACCAGTCATTGTGTCACTGAGTGGATAAATGGAGACTGGTAAACGGAGACATCCTTCCTCAAACAATCTTGGGGACAACTGCAGACTAACAAACTAACCCTTGGCTAAGAAAGCATGAAACCATGACCAACACCTCTTCTTCCTTAGAAAGCCGAGGAAGTTTGGCATGTCCCCATCAACTCTCATCATCTTCTTTAGATTCACCGTGGAAAGCATTTTATCAGGATGCATCACAGAAAGATCACAAGAAATTGCAGAGAGTTGTGGACGTAGCCCAGACTATCATGAGAACGAACCTCTTTTCTATGGACTCCACCAAAACTTCACTCAGCCTTGGCAAGGGAACCAGCATAATCAAGAATCAGTCTCATGCTGGTCACTCCTCCGTCTCCCCTCTCCCATCAGACAAGAGATACAGATGTTTGAAAATTCACACCGCCAGATTCAGAGACAGTTTCTTCCCAGCTGTTATCAGGGAACTGTACCGTCCTCCCACCAGTCAGTGTGGTCCTGACCTCCCATCTACCTCATTGGAGACCTTTGAATTATCTTTAATTGGACTTTATTGTGGATTAAATGATATACCCTTGATCCCTTATCAGTACATCATGGACGGCTTGATTGTAATCATGTATAGTCTTTTCATTGATTGGATAACACACAACAAAAGCTTTTCACCGTACCTCAGTACACATGACAATAATAATAAACTTAAGTTTAAGTTGCGTGTGTGCATGTGCGTGTACAGCAAACCCTTGGTATTACAGGCCGCTTGATTAGTACGGGTGGCAAGGGTTATGGGGAGAAGGCAGGAGAATGGGGTTAGGAGGGAGAGATAGATCAGCCAGGATTGAATGGCGGAGTAGACTTGTTGGGCCAAATGGCCTAATTCTGCTCCTATCACTTATGACTGTTATAAAGGATTTCAGTTTTAGCAGATGGAGCACCCCATTGTAATCGGACACTCCAGTCTTAAAAGACTGGCTGCTACACTGTAGAGGCCATTAAAATTGACAAGCAATGGCTTTGATCAACATTCGTGCAATGATGAAGGACACAAAATGCTGGAGTAATTCAGCATGTCAGGCAGCATCCCTGGAGAGCATGGATAGATGACAATTCCGGTTGAGACCCACCACTGAATCAAGGTATGAACCCGACCTCCATGAGGTAGAGACTGCAGTGGCGCTGGGAAACACAGCGGCAACATTCACCACCTCCATGGTGTCCCCGAGGACAAGACACAGGATTTGCTGCTGACACTGTCCCCACCCGCACCGCCAACCCAGGCTGCGTCCAGACAACACATACCGACCTTCACCACCAGGCCTGGCTGCCGACACTGGCTCCGCTTTCACCGCCAACCAGGCCGAGTCCAGGCCGGCCCACTCACCGCCACCCCGCACTCACCGCCACCGCCGGCCCGCACTCACCGCCACCGCCGGCCCGCACTCACCGCCACCCCGCACTCACCGCCACCGCCGGCCCGCACTCACCGCCACCGCCGGCCCGCACTCACCGCCACCGCCGGCCCGCACACACCGCCACCGCCGGCCCGCACTCACCGCCACCGCCGGCCCGCACTCACCGCCACCGCCGGCCCGCACTCACCGCCACCGCCGGCCCGCACTCACCGCCACCGCCGGCCCGCACTCACCGCCACCCCGCACTCACCGCCACCGCCGGCCCGCACTCACCGCCACCGCCGGCCCGCACTCACCGCCACCGCCGGCCCGCACTCACCGCCACCGCCGGCCCGCACTCACCGCCACCGCCGGCCCGCACTCACCGCCACCGCCGGCCCGCACTCACCGCCACCGCCGGCCCGCACACACCGCCACCGCCGGCCCGCACACACCGCCACCGCCGGCCCGCACTCACCGCCACCGCCGGCCCGCACTCACCGCCACCCCGCACTCACCGCCACCGCCGGCCCGCACTCACCGCCACCGCCGGCCCGCACTCACCGCCGGCCCGCACTCACCGCCACCGCCGGCCCGCACTCACCGCCACCGCCGGCCCGCACTCACCGCCACCGCCGGCGCGCACACACCGCCACCGCCGGCCCGCACTCACCGCCACGGCGGCCCACACTCACCGCCACCCCACACTCACCGCCACCGCCGGCCCGCACTCACCGCCACCGCCGGCCCACACTCACCGCCGGCCCACACTCACCGCCACCCCGCACTCACCGCCACCGCTGGCCCACACTCACCGCCACCCCGCACTCACTGCCACCGCCGGCCCGCACTCACCGCCACCGCACACTCACCGCCACCGCACACTCACCGCCACCCCGCACTCACCGCCACCCCGCACTCACCGCCACCCCGCACTCACCGCCACCCCGCACTCACCGCCACCCCGCACTCACCGCCACCGCCGGCCCGCACTCACCGCCACCGCGCACTCACCGCCACCGCCAGCCCGCACTCACCGCCACCGCGCACTCACCGCCACCGCGCACTCACCGCCACCGCCGGCCCGCGCTCACCTCCACCGCCACCCCGCGCTCACCTCCACCGCCACCCCGCGCTCACCTCCACCGCCACCCCGCGCTCACCGCCACCCCGCACTCACCGCCACCCCGCACTCACCGCCGGCACACACTCACCGCCACCGCCGGCCCGCACTCACCGCCACCACCACACACTCCCGCCGCCCAGCCACGGCGAATGATTCTGAGATGCACACACACAAAAGAGGTCCCAGGACAAGATTCCTGTGGAATCTCCGCTGGTTATATTGTACTTCCACCACAAACCTGTCAATAAACCAGTTATGAATTCATACAGCAAGTCACTGTTAATCACATGTATTTTAATCTTCGGAATTAGATACCATGGGGACTTTGTGAAAATCTGCTAACATCCCCGTAGACAACTTCCAACACATTACCCTCATTGGTCACCTTTGTCCCCTCCTCAAAAAAACTACATCAGCTTAGTAAGACAGGACCTACAACATACAAAGCCAAAGAATTTCATGGCTCCTTTTGGCACGTAATAGCTCTTTTGTGTTCTTTCCTATTAGCACGAGTACTTTCCTATTAGCTTGTGAATAAAGAGTTCTACATACAATGGGTATCCATAACCTTTCAATCTATTAGAACATCATCTGCAACTGCTGACACTATTACAATTGGTAATATCAGCAATAATCCTTTCCTTGCTATTGTATTGAGGAATGAATTTATCGTAGACTTTAATGAAGTGTCATATCATTTAATATTCCCTACTTTATAATGTAGTTTAGTTACAAATGTTTTTACAGCAAAGTGATTTTTGCTTGGAAACAATTGCTATCTTTAAAAGATATCTATCATCTAAATTAAGCCATGCACCTCGTATTTTGAATCTATCGATCTATTTAGTCAGATTTCCATGTTTCACTATCCAAAACTGGTCTATGTATTTAAAGATAATGAAGAAGAAAGGATAATATTAAATTGTAACAATCTGTTCAGCTGTAATGGAATGAATTTTTGTGGGTGTAACCAAGTTTAAATATCACACTCAATTACACCACATCTACTCAGCTTTTCATTCAACGTGATTTTTCTAATTACTTTCACCTCTGAAAAAACTTTCCAGAGATACTCTGAATCTTAAACAATCAAAATGAAATAACCCCACTCACACATCATGGATGTAACAGTCTTCAGCAGACTTGGACACAGGTGTTGGTCTGCTTCAGGTTCTTCCAATTCTGAGGAGATTTGTTGGCCTTTCTGGGAGGTGTCAATAACTTGATGAAAACCATTCTTCTCTTTATCCTGGTTTTCTGTCTCTCTTTCAGCATTAGCCTCATTTACTTGTTGACTCCTTGCCCTTCTCCACGTAATTAAAGCTACTCTATCGCGTATCGACTTGGCAACAGTCTTGGAATCACATTCTTGAAAGAACCCAGAGTCAACCTGCAAACAGAATACAAATACATTTTACAATGTACAATGATCATCCTCCTCCACTCGAGCTTGATGGATAATATTAGTTTATTAAATAAAAGGTCAAGGTCACTGCAGAATTTTTTTAAAAGCTGCTGAAGGAACAGTGTAACTAGCAGAATAGCTGAGATTCCCTCTCCCCCCCCCCCCCCCTGATGCAGGAGCTGATCGCCTCGATGCGGAGGGCTCGACCGCCGGCTACGGGAGTAAGATCGTTCCGTCAAAGGAAGGCCTGAGGCCCCCGACCGTGGGAGAACAAAAAAGGGCAGAGATTGAACTTTTTTTTCGCCTTCCATCACAGTAAGGAATGTGCAGGAGTCACTGCGGTGGATATTTATATTAAAATGTATTTTGTTTGTTCTGTTGCTTTTTATTTGTGTGACTGACTTGGCAAATGAAATTCCTCATATGTTGCAAAACATACTTGGCTAATAAAGTATTATTGTGTTGTATTATAAGATAAGCTAATGGCATCTGCCTGCATGCGATCCGTATCCCTCCATAGCCTGCATATCAATGTGCCTATCAATGATCAGCCATGATCATATTGAATGGCGGTGCAGGCTCAAAGGGGCGAATGGCCTACTCCTGCACCTATTTGCTATGTTTCTATGTTAAAAGACTATTTATTAAATGGCACAATTATATCTGCCTCTGTCCCAAGCAGTCTGTTCCAGGCACCCACACCCTCTGCGTGAAGCATTCAGAACTGCACACAATATTCCAAATGCATCCGAACCAAATCCCTATAAATTACTTAAAACTGGCTAAGTGGCCAAATATCTGATTAATGCATCTGTACTGCTTTAGCATCCAACACTGAAGTTTATCTGCATACAATATGAAATATCAATGATGCAATCAAGTTCTCTTTACTCTCCCACCTACATTTCCACCTACATTTCTTCCTCTAGCTTGACAATTCGCATATCTTCAATCCTTTTGTGTCACACAGGCAGCAAGTTGGCGCAGTGGTGGAGTTGTGTAGGTAAGAACTGCACATAATGGTTAAAATCGAAGGTAGCCACAAAATGCTGGAGTAACTCAGCGAGACAGGCAGCATCTCTGGAGGGAAGGATCAGCGGGAAGTCTGAAGAAGGGTCTTGACCTGAAACGTCGCCCATTCCTTCTCTCCAGAGATGCTGCCTGCCCCGCAGTGGTAGAGTTGCTGCCTTACAGCGCCAGAGATCCGGGTTTGATCCTGACTACGGGTGCTTGTATGTATGGAGTTTGTACATTCTCCTCGTGACCAGCGTGCGTTTTCGCCGCTTTTCCTCCCACACCACAAAGACGTACAGGTTTGAAGGCTAATTAGCTTAGCCTACAATTGTAAATTGTCCCTAGTGTTAGTGTATGGGGATGACTGGTCGGCACGGAGCCGGTAAGCAAAGGGCCTGTTTCCGTGCTGCATCTCTAAACTAAACCTTCTATCTTTTCATCTGACCTTTGTCCAACCTTCTGCCTAGCAAATTACCCTCCATACCTGGCCTATTACCTGCCTGGCTTTGTCCTGTGCTCTCTCTCTCTCTCTCTCTCTCTTCAGGATTTCTTTTCCCCCCTTCCCCACCACAACAAGGAATCCTGACTCGAAAGGTTACCTGTCAATGTTCTTCTGAGATGCTGCCTGACCCGCTGAGTTACTCCAGCACTCTGAAACGTCACCTATCCATGTTCTCCACAGATGCTGCCTGACCCACTGAGTTACTCCAGCACTCTGAAACGTCACCTATCCATGTTCTCCACAGATGCTGCCTGACCCACTGAGTTACTCCAGCACTCTGAAACGTCACCTATCCATGTTCTCCACAGATGCTGCCTGACCCACTGAGTTACTCCAGCACTCTGAAACGTCACCTATCCATATTCTTCACAGATGCTGCCTGACCCGCTGAGTTACTCCAGCACTCTGAAACGTCACCTATCCATATTCTTCACAGATGCTGCCTGACCCGCTGAGTTACTCCAGCACTGTGTGAAACATCACCTATCCACATTCTCCACAGATGCTGCCTGACCCGCTGAGTTACTCCAGCACTGTGTGAAACGTCACCTATCCATGTTCTTCACAGATGCTGCCTGACCCGCTGAGTTACTCCAGCACTGTGTGAAACGTCACCTATCCATGTTCTTCACAGATGCTGCCTGACCCGCTGAGTTACTCCAGCACTGTGTGAAACGTCACCTATCCACATTCTCCACAGATGCTGCCTGACCCGCTGAGTTACTCCAGCACTCTGTGAAACGTCACCTATCCACATTCTCCACAGATGCTGCCTGACCCACTGAGTTACTCCAGCACTGTGTGAAACGTCACCTATCCACATTCTCCACAGATGCTGCCTGACCCGCTGAGTTACTCCAGCACTCTGTGAAACGTCACCTATCCACATTCTTCACAGATGCTGCCTGGCCCACTGAGTTACTCCAGCACTGTGTGAAACGTCACCTATCCACATTCTCCACAGATGCTGCCTGGCCCACTGAGTTACTCCAGCACTGTGTGAAACGTCACCTATCCACATTCTCCACAGATGCTGCCCGACCCGCTGAGTTACTCCAGCACTGTGTGAAACGTCACCTATCCACATTCTCCACAGATGCTGCCTGGCCCACTGAGTTACTCCAGCACTGTGTGAAACGTCACCTATCCACATTCTCCACAGATGCTGCCTGACCCACTGAGTTACTCCAGCACTGTGTGAAACGTCACCTATCCATATTCTTCACAGATGCTGCCTGGCCCACTGAGTTACTCCAGCACTGTGTGAAACGTCACCTATCCACATTCTCCACAGATGCTGCCTGGCCCACTGAGTTACTCCAGCACTGTGTGAAACGTCACCTATCCACATTCTCCACAGATGCTGCCTGGCCCACTGAGTTACTCCAGCACTGTGTCTTCTTCTCTATACTTGTTTAGTTTAGAGATATAACACAGAAACAGGCACTTTGGCCCACTGAGTCACGCCAACCATTGATCACCCATTTTCACATTTAGTTCGATGCTGTCGCATTTAACATCCACTCCCTACACACTACAGCCTATTTACATAGGCTAATTAACCCACAAAACTGCACGTCTTTTGGATGCAGGCGGAAGCTGGAGCACTTGTAGGAAACCCATAAGGTCACAGGGAGAACATGCAAACTCCACACAGACAGCACCCGAAGTCAGGATTGAGCCCAGGTCTCTGGTGCTGCGAGGTAGCAGCACTGCCATCTGCACCACTGTGCCGCTATGGTTAACCTGACTTCAGGTACATCCAATGCTTATGCATCAGGCTGAAAAGGGTACAGAGAAGATTTACTTGGATGGAGAATCCCCCCCTGAAGATTCATTGCGAGAATATGAAACAATTCATCCTTGGACCTACACTACAAGGTCACCTACAATGTGTAATTTCTAGCAGAGACTTGTCAATAAGCACTTAAAAAGATGATTAACATTAAATAGATGCTCTACAAATTTATGATACATTTTCCCATGAGGAATGAAGAGTACAAGGGAAGAGATGCTAAAAATGTTTAGACGCATGCTTTCACGACATAATGCAAGAATACCTAGAATGAAAAAACAATTTTAAACCAGCCTCTTACAGTGCAGGTGGAAGCATAATTTGAAGTTACAATGCTTCCCAAGAGTCAGGAAACACAGCATCATTTCTTGGAATGTATGCGGGATAGTTTTCAAACCAACATGTAGAGGAACCAACGAGAGAGCAGGCTATTCTAGACTGGGTATTGAGTAATGAGGAAGGGTTAGTTAACAGTCTTGTTGTGCGTGGCCCGTTGGGCAAGAGTGACCATAATATGGTTGAGTTCTTCATTAGGATGGAGAGTGACATAATTAAGTCAGAAACAAGGGTTCTGAACTTAAACAAAGGTAACTTTGAAGGTATGAGACGTGAATTGGCCAAGATAGACTGGCAAGTGATTCTTAAAGGGTTGACAGTGGATGTGCAATGGAAGGTATTTAAAGACTGCATGGATGAACTACAACAATTGTTCATCCCAGTTTGGCAAAAGAATAAATCAGGGAAGGTAGTTCATCCATAGATAACAATGGAAATCGGGGATAGTATAAAAACAAAAGATGAAACATACAAATTAGCCAGAAAAAGCAGCCAACCAGAGGACTGGGAGAAATTCAGAGTCCATCAGAGGAGGACAAAGGGCTTAATTAGGAAAGGGAAAATAGATTATGAAAGAAAACTGGCAGGGAACATAAAAACTGACCTCAAAAGTTTTTATAGATATGTGAAGAGAAAGAGATTAGTTAAAACAAATGTAGGTCCCTTACAGTCAGAAACAGGTGAATTGATCATGGGGAACAAGGACATGGCAGACCAATTGAATAACTACTTTGGTTCTGTCTTCACTAAGGAAGACATAAATAATCTGCCGGAAATAGCAGGGGACCGGGGGTCAAATAAGGTGGAGGAACTGAGTGAAATCCAGGTTAGCCGGGAAATGATGTTGGGTAAATTGAATGGATTAAAGGCCGATAAATCCCCAGGGCCAGATAGTCTGCATCCCAGAGTACTCAAGGAAGTAGCCACAAAATAGTGGATGCATTAGTGATAATTTTTCAAAACTCCTTAGATTCTGGAGTAGTTCCTGAGGATTGGAGGGTAGCTAATGTAACCCCACTTTTTAAAAAAGGAGGGAGAGAGAAAATGGGGAATTACAGACCAGTTAGTCTAACATCGGTAGTGGGGAAACTGCTAGAGTCAGTTATTAAAGATGGGATAGCAGTACATTTGTGGTGATATCATTAGACAAAGTCAGCATGGATTTACGAAAGGTAAATCATGTCTGACGAATCTCATAGAATTTTTCGAGGATGTAACTAGCAGAGTGGATAAGGGACAACCAGTGGATGAGTTATATATAGACTTTCAGAAGGCTTTCGACAAGGTCCCACATAAGAGATTAGTATACAAACTTAAAGCACACAGTATTGGGGGTTCAGTATTGATGTGGATAGAGAACTGGCTGGCAGATAGGAAGCAAAGGGTAGGAGTAAACGGGTCCTTTTCAGAATGGCAGGCAGTGACTAGTGGGGTACCGCAAGGCTCAGTGCTGGGACCCCAGCTATTTACAATATATATTAATGATTTGGACGAGGGAATTCAATGCAACATCTCCAGGTTTGCGGATGACACTAAGCTGGGGGGAAGTGTTAGGTGTGAGGAGGATGCTAGGAGGCTACAAGGTGACTTGGATAGGCTGGGTGAGTGGGCAAATGCATGGCAGATGCAGTATAATGTGGATAAACGTGAGGTTATCCACTTTGGTGGCAAAAAAAGGAGGGTAGACTATTATCTGAATGGTGGCAAATTAGGAAAAGGGGAGATGCAACGAGACCTGGATGTCATGGTACACCAGTCATTGAAAGTAGGCATGCAGGTCCAGCAGGCAGTGAAGAAAGCAAATGGTATGTTAGCATTCACAGCGAAAGGATTTGAGTATAGGAGCAGGGAGGTTCTACTGCAGTTGTACAGGGTTTTGGTGAGACCACACTTGGAGTGTTGCGTACAGTTTTGGTCTCCAAATCTGAGAAAATCCATTCTTGCCATAGAGGGGGTACAGAAAAGGTTCACCAGACTGATTCCTGGGATGTCAGGACTTTCATATTTGGAAAGACTGGATAGACTTGGCTTGTACTCACTAGAATTTAGATGACTGAGGGGGGATCTTATAGAAACTTACAAAATTCTTAAGGGGTTGGATAGGCTAGATGCAGGAAGATTGTTCCCGATGTTCGGGTGGCCCAGAACAAGGGGTCACAGTCTAAGGATAAGGGGGAATTCCTTTAGGACCGAGATGAGGAAAACATTTTGCACACAGAGTGGTGAGTCTCTGGAATTCTCTGCCACAGAAGGTAGTTGAGGCCAGTTCATTGCCTATATTTAAGAGGGAGTTAGATGTGGCCCTTGTGGCTAAAGGGATCAGGGGGTATGGGGAGAAGGCAGGTGCAGGATACCGAGTTGGATGATCAGCCATGATCATATTGAATGGCGGTGCAGGCTCGAAGGGCCGAATGGCCTACTTCTGCACCTATTTTCTATGTTTCTATCATAATATAGGCAGCAATGGGCTCAAATAAGCAAACACTTTTTACAGCACCTTTTGCAGTGAGAGCAGGGCTACTCCAGTGAAGAAATGCATCTCCTCTGCTGATTGTAGATTATTGCCTCCCATCTTCTCTCTAGTAAATTCCAGTTTCCTCAGGTACCCCATTTCTCATTCCAAGACTCAGCCTTTTAATTTCTCTCTATTGCTTTGGCCCCATTTTGTTTACCCACAGCATGAGACCTTGGTAATAAATTATAATAAGGTGCTGCCATTCAAGTAAATATAATTTGATATCCTTCTTAAAAACTCAGGAAGTGGTGAATTAAGTTTGCAGAATTAATTTACAAATCCATTTTTGGTAACTACCCAGAGCATTATTACTTCATGGAACAGGCTATTTTAGATGTATTTTCCTGTATTGCAAGGAGACCCTAAGGAAATGTGAACTCAATATTCAGTTAATGATGGACACAAGTCAATCACAAACTAGAATCTTGAACATAAGCAAAATTGTTAGTTATGAGGGGCAAGAAACAAAAAAATAGACTATGTGTGGAAACAGTGCAGAATTGCATAGAAAACATGAACATACCAGAAATAGTGTGGCACCAAATGCCCAATTATGGGAAGACAGTTATTGGGTTGGATATTGTAGACCCAGACTGCTCACTCAGAAATCCCTTCCCACCCAAACTGCCTTTTACATTACAGATTAAAGGCCTATCAGTTAGGATCAGGCAACACTTCTTACCCTCAGAGACAATAGACAATAGGTGCAAGAGTAGGCCATTCGCCCCTTCGAGCCAGCACCGCCATTCAATGTGATCATGGCTGATCATCCCCAATCAGTACCCCATTCCTGCCTTCTCCCCATATCCCCTGACTCCGCTATCTAAGAGCTCTATCATGCAGGTTACAGTGCAGCATGAGGTGGGATATATTATTTTTTTTTTAATTACCTGTGAAACTGAAACACTGCAAAATAATCCAAATACTGCAAACTATATTTGGTACACAAAATGCTGGAGAAACTCAGCGGGTGCAGCAGCATCAATGGAGCGAGGGAGATACGCAACATTTCGGGCCGAAACCCTTCTTCAGACTGCATTTGGATATCAATGCTTGTTTTTAGCCATCATACAAATGATAGTTAATTCATTTCTGAAACAGCTTTCCCTTGCAATTATGATAATGCTTACCATTTCTTGTGCAACATCCTCAGGATTTTCTTTATTCAAGTTAAAACTGAACTCAATTGCACCATTGTCTTTTGGTTTGCCTTTCAGCTTCTTAGGATCATCAACCAAGAGTCTCATTGCAATTGAATTTTTTATTCCATCATCTTCTTCAGCAAGTTCAACCCTAACCCCAGTGTCCTCCGCAAAGAATGCATGATTTAAAAGATCTTTTATAGCATATCTGGAAAACAACAGCACACTCAATTATTCATTCTAAGTAGAGTTTCTTTTTTGGGAACCATCTTATATACTAGAATAAATTCCAACTGTAACTTTGGTATTTAAGATAAGTATTTACCCGCATGAATCTGAGCATTTGGCTGAATCTTAGTCACGTGCGTGACCAAAAAGTTGAACAATTGTGGGATACATCTCTTCTGATTCTGAAAGCATTACATGCATATTTTGTACTGTATATATGATCCATAGTTTTTTGGTTTATCAAGTGAGATTTTTATGTTATGCTGACAATGTTTGTTTAGGGTCAGAGGGCAAACACAACTGGTCACTTGTGTTACATCACACGGAAGCATGTTACAAACTCTGAATTTTAAAAAACTAGAATGTTCATATCTTTAGCAGACATGCATTATAGTTCTGTAGGTAGGAAAATAGCAATGAATAAGAATAATCTCTAACAATAATTTTTTAATGTATCACTTTGTGATGACATCTGGTCACGTGTGTGGCATTTTGGTTCACTTCCCAAAGAATGACCCATTTGGGTAATTGTTTAGAATACAACTACTCATATATTTATACTAAGGAACATGTCACTTTGGTTTATACAGTATAAAATAAATTGATCAAAACAAGTGTACCCAGTAGTTCGTCACCAGTGCACAGTTCTAATGCAGAATTCCTAATTATTGTGGTATACAGAACATAGTAAGGGTCAAAAGTAAAGTTCAAAAGTCATGAAGCTTTAGTGTCACTTCAAAAGATCCAGCTTAATTG
This sequence comes from Raja brachyura, assembly GCA_963514005.1. The sequence goes on along the minus strand of OY740796.1, from coordinate 55,626,670 downwards.
TTCAAGGCTGCGTTCTCACATTCATGCAAACTGCCAATGGTAATTAATATACTCCGAAGGTGCAGTTAATGTTTCAACGTTGCGATAATACCAACCTCAACTTCCTCCAACAGCTCATTCCATACACTCACCATCCATTGTGTAAAAAATGTTACCCACCAGGTCCCCATTAAATCATCCCACATTCCTTCCTCCACCCCCCATCATCCCACATTCCTCCCCCCCCCCCCCCATCATCCCACATTCCTCCCCCCCCCCCCCCCCATCATCCCACATTCCTTCCTCCCCCCCTCCTCGCTTTAAACCTATGTCCTCTAGTTCCCGATCCCCAACTCTGGGCAAAAGACTCTATGCATTTACCCAATTTATTCCTCTCATGATGTTGTACACCTCTCAGAGATCATCCCTCATCCTCCTGCGCTCTAAGGAATAAAGCCCTAGCCTGCCCAACCTCTCCCGATAGCTCAGGCAATTTAGTCCTGGCACCATCCTCTTACAGGTAAATCTTCCATGAACACTTTCCAGCTTAGAAACATAGAAAATAGTTCAAGGAGGAGGCCATTCGGCCCTTCGAGCCAGCACCGCCATTCATTGTGATCATGGCTGACCGTCCACTATCAATAACCCGTGCCTGCCTTCTCCCCATATCCCTTGACTCCACTAGCCCCTAGAGCTCTATCTAACTCTCTCTTAAATCCATCCAGTGATTTGGCCTCCACTGCCCTCTGTGGCAGGGAATTCCATAAATTCACAACTCTCTGGGTAAAAACGTTTTTTCTCTGCTCAGTCTTAAATGACCTCCCCTTAATTCTAAGACTGTGGCCCCTGGTTCTGGACTCACCCAACATTTGGCACATTTTTCCTGCATTTAGCTTGTCCAGTCCTTTTATAATTTTAGATGTTTCTATAAGATACCCCCTCATCCTTCTAAACTCCAGTGAATACAAGCCTAGTCTTTTCAATCTTTCCTCATATGATAGTCGCGCCATTCCAGGGATCAATCTCGTGAACCTACGCTGCACTGCATCAATCACAAGGATGACCTTCACCAAATTAGGAGACCAAAAGTGTACACAATACTCCAGATGTGGTCTCACCAGAGCCCTACACAACTGCAGAAGAACCTCGTTACTGCTGTACTGAAATCCTCTTGTTATGAAGGCCAACATTCCATTAGCTTTCTTCACTGCCTGCTGTACCTGCACGCCAACTTTCAGTGACCGGTGTACAAGGACACCCAGGTCTCGCTGTACCTCCTCCTTACCTAACCTAACCCCATTGAGATAATAATCTACCCCCTTGTTTTTGCCGCCAAAGTGGATAACCTCACATTTATATATATTATACTGCATCTGCCACACATCTGCCCACTCACTCAACCTGTCCAGGTCCCCCTGCAACCTCCTAATATCCTCTTCACAGTTCACATTGCCACCCAGCTTTGTGTCATCCGCAAACTTGCTAGTGTTGCTCCGAATTCCCTCTTCCAAATCATTTATATATATGGTAAACAGTTGCGGCCCCAACACCGAGCCTTGCGGCACTCCACTCACCACTGCCTGCCATTCTGAAAAGAACCCGTTTACTTCATCCGGAAGTGGCGGCGCCGCTTGGCTCGCCTGCAGTTCGTCTGTTTTTTATTTTATTTTTGTCTTCGTGTCTGTTTTTAGCGATTATTTTGGTTTATTAGGCTGTGTATGTGTGTGGGGGTGGGAGAAACAGGGTTTTAGTCTCTCCCTTCAGGGGGATGCGACTTTTCTTGTCGTGTCCCCCGTCGCCGTCTCCGTCTGTGCTGAGGCCCTAATGGCAGAGCCCGTGGCCTTCCAGCAGTGGCTGCACGGCATCGGTGCTCCAGCGGCAACCTGGCTTTCGGAGCTGCGGTGCTCCAGTGGTGTTCCGGCGACCTGGCTTTCGGGGCTGCGGTGCTCCAGCGACGACCTGGCTTTCGGGGCTGCGGTGCTCCAGCGGCGGCCTGGCTTTCGGGAGCTGCGGTGCTCCAGCGACGACCTGGCTTTCGGGGCTGCGGTGCTCCAGCGACGACCTGGCTTTCGGGGCTGCGGTGCTCCAGCGACGACCTGGCTTTCGGGAGCTGCGGTGCTCCAGCGACGACCTGGCTTTCGGGGCTGCGGTGCTCCAGCGACGACCTGGCTTTCGGGGCTGCGGTGCTCCAGCGACGACCTGGCTTTTGAGGCTGCGGTGCTCCAGCGACGTTCCAGCGGCGACCTGGCTTTGGGGCTGTGGTGCTCCAGCGTTCCAGCGGCGGGCCCTGTGGTGGTGTTCCGGCGTTCCGGCAACGGCGGCCCGGTTTCGGAGGCTCGGCCGAGGGCCTGGTGGACGGCAGCATCGGAGGCCTGGATCTCCTCAGCGCAGAGGGAGAACAAGGACGGAAGAAGACAGAGACTCCAAGACTTTTGCCTTCCACCACAGTGAGGAGGTGTTTGGTGAACTCGCTGTGGTGGATGTTGAATTTGTGTTTATTGTGTGGTTTTGTTACTTTTAATATATGTATGACTGCAGGCACGAAATTTCGTTCAAACCGAAAGGTCTGAATGACAATAAAGGTAATTCAATTCAATTACTCTTTGCTTCCGGTCTGCCAACCAATTTTCTATCCATGTCAACACCCTACCCCCAATACCATGTGCTCTAATTTTGGTCACCAGTCTCCCGTGCGGGACCCTTATCAAAGGCTTTCTGAAAGGCTAGATACACTACATCCACTGGCACCCCTTCATCCATTTTACTTGTCACATCCTCAAAAAATTCCTGAAGATTAGTCAAGCATGTTTTCCCTTTCATAAATCCATGTTGACTTGTACCAATCCTTTTACTGCAATCCAAATGCTCCATTATTACCTCTTTAATAATTGACTCCAGCATCTTTCCCACCACCGAAGTCAGTCTAACTGGTCTGTAATTCCCCGTTTTCTCTCTAGCTTTTTTTCTTGAAAAGTGGGATAACATTAGCTATCCTCCAATCAACAGGAACTGATCCTGAATCTATTGAACATTGGAAAATGATCACCAATGCGTCCACTATTTCTAGAGCCACCTCCCTGAAGACCCTGGGATGCAGACCATCAGGCCCAGGGGATTTATCATCCTTCAGTCCCATTAGCTTACCCAATACTATTTCTCGCCTAATGAAAATTTATTTCAGTTCCTCTATCCCCTTAGATCTTCTGTCCTCCAGTACATCTGGGAGATTGTTTGTGTCTTCCTTAGTGAAGAAGGATCCGAAGTACCTGTTCAACTCTTCTGCCATTTCCTTGTTGCCCATAATTATTTCACCTGTGTCTGCCTTCAACGGACATTTGACTTTGCTACACTTTTTCCCTTAACATATCTAAAGAAGCTTTTACTGTCCTTCTTTATATTCCTGGCCAGCTTCCCCTCATACTTCATCTTTTCAACCCGTATTGCCCGTTTTGTTTCCTTCTGTTCTATCAAAGTTTCCCAATCCTCTGGCTTCCGGCTACTCTTAGCTGTGTTATACATCTTTTCTTTTAGTTTTATTCTATCCCTACCTTCTCTTGTCAGCCACGGTTGCCTCCTACTCCCCTTTGAATCTTTCTTCCCTTTTGAAATGAAATGATCCTGCGTCTTCCAGATTATGCCCAGAAATTCCTGCCATTGCTGTTCCACCGTCATTCCTGCTAGGATCCCTTTCCCGTCTACCTTGGCCAGCTCCCCTCTCATGCCTTCATAGTCCCCTTTGTTCAACTGCATCACTGCCACTTCCGATTTAATGTTCTCCTTCTCAAATTGCAGATTAAAACTAATCATATTATGATCACTACCTCCAAGGGGTTCCTTTACCGCAATCGAGTTCTCTTATCATATCTGGTTCATTGGACAACACTAAATCCAGAATTGCCTTTTCTCTGGTCGGCTCCATTACAAGATGCTCTAAGAATCCATCTCGGAGGCATTCTACAAACTCTCTTTCTTGGGGTCCTGAACCAACCTGATTTTCCCAGTCTACCTGCATATTGAAATCCCCCATCACCACAGTGGCGTTACCTTTGTTACATGCCAGTTTTAACTCCTGCTGCAACTTACACCCCACATCCGGACTACTATTTGGGGGTCTGTACATAACACCAATTAGTGTCTTCTTGCCTTTACAATTCCTCAACTCAATCCACAGTGACTCTACCTCGTCAGTCCCTATGTCTTCCCTCGCAGGGGACCGAATTCCATCCCTCACTAGCAGAGCTACCCCCCCCCCCCCCTTCCTCTGCCCACCTACCTGTCCTTTCTATAGGATGTATAACCCTGAATATTAAGTTCCCAGGCCCGATCCTCCTGCAGCCACGTCTCAGTAATCCCCACAATGTCATATCTACCAACCTCTAACTGAGCCTCAAGCTCATCTACTTTACTTCTTATACTTTGCGCATTCACATACAATACTTTTAATTCCTTACCCATCTCACCTTTCACATCGATCCCGACTACACTTGGCCATACTCTCCTATCCCTTTGTGAGCTTCCTTTCCCGTTAAGTCTGGCGTCATTAACCATCCCTTTATTCTATTTCCCTTTAACTCCATCGTCGACTATCTCATTTGACACCCCACCCCCCCTTATTCAATTTAAAACCACCCGTGTAGCACTGGCAAACCTGCCTGCCAGAATGTTGGTCCCCCACCTGTTAAGATGCAATTCATCCCTTTGCTTGACAATATCTTTCTTATAACACGGTGACCAAAACTGAACACAGTACTCTTAATGTTTAAGAAGGAACTGCAGATGCTGGAAAATCGAAGGTAGACAAAAGTACTGGAGAAACGCAGGTGACGCAGCATCTATGGAGCGAAGGAAATAGGCAATGTTTCGGGCCGAAACCCTTCTTCAGTCTGAAGTTCCTCACCAACGTCTTACATAACTGCAACATGACCTCCCAACTTCAATACTCAATACTCTGACTTGTGAAGGTCAATGTGCCAAAAGCTTTTTAAGCACCCTATATACCAGAGACACCACTTTCAAGGAACTATGTACCTGCACCCCTAGATCCCTTTGCTCTACAACACTCTCCGGAGCCCCACCATTCACAGTGTAGGTTCTGCCCATGTTAGATTTCCCAAAAGGTAACACCTCACTTTTCTCAATACCACCCATTTTTTGTCATCTGTAAACTTGCTAGTTATGCCATGTACATTTTCTTCCAGATCATTGATATAGATGACAAATAACAATGGGCCTTGTGATGCTTACCATGCAGAACCTTGGCGAATGCCTTGTTGAAATCCACATGTACGTCTACAGCTCTACCCTCATCAAACTTTATGGAGACGTTGATGTGAGACACGACCTCCCATGTACAAAACCATGCTGACTATAACACTCCTAAATATTAATGTTGTATTGCATCATTATATGTTGAATACAATATTGTTATTAATACAAAAAAAAAGTACATCTTGCAAGCTGAATCAAGGACTCACTGATCACAGATTGAAGAACATTTATTGCAAAGGCCTCAGAGTAGTCAATTATTAGTTCCAGGAAACAAACACCTGTTCTCAATTTTGTTACTAACCTTTCATCTTTATTTTGGCAGATGCATTCTCCAATGATCTCCTTTATTTCTGGATCGATTACCTTACCAAAGCTTGCTGGTTTTACTCCCTGAAAATGTAAAACAGAAAATTGCACCAACTTAGATACTTTAAATGTTCAGGCTTGTAAAAATATTATTCAACGCTTTCATAATTCCTTGCCAAGATTAGTACAAATTTAAAAAGACAAATTTCTAAAATGTGGACTTGTAATTGTTTGCATTCCCAAATTCAATTTTGTTACAGTTAGCAAAACATTATAATTTCTCTTAAAAGTTTTCGGTTTCAGTTTATTGTCACGTACTGAGATATAATGAAAAACTTTTGCTTACGTGCTATCAAATCAAATAAGATAGTACAATGAATGAATACAATCAGGTCAAGAGCAAGTACAAAACATGGAGCAAAGAGAAAGACACAAAATGCTGGCGTAACTCAGCAGTACAGGCAGCATCTGTGGAGAGAAGGAATGGGTGACGTTTCAGGTCGAGATACTTCTTCAGACTGAAAGTCCTCACAACTCAGTCTGAAGAAGGGTCTCGACCAGAAACATCACCCATTCTTCTCCACAGATGCTGGCTGTCCCACTGAGTTACTCCAGCATTTTGTGCCTATCTTCGGTTTAAACCAGCATCTGCATTTCCTTCCTACACAAAGACAAAGACAGATTGTCTTCCTACACAAAGACAAAGACAAAGAAAATGTGATTCTGTTTGTAGTTTGTTGGTTGTTTGGTTGTTTTTTGCACAAAGTCTGCAGGCACTGCCACTTTTCATTTCAATGCACATCCCGTATGTGTATGTGACGAATAAACTTGACTTGACTGACTTGAGATTGCAGAACAGCAAGCTCAGCATGATAATGCAACAGTGCCAGAGTAAAAGTCCAATATCCACAATTGGAGAATCAGGACTGTACCCTAGTTTGAGTAGGAAAGAACTGCAGATGCTGGTTTAAAATCGAAGGTAGACATCTATCTGAAGAAGGGTCTCGACCCGAAATGTCACCCATTCCTTCTATCCAGAGATGCTGCCTGTCCTGCTGAGTTACTCCAGCATTGTGTGTCTACCTTACTGTATCCTGGTTTGTGGAATGACCTTTTATAAGTCTGATAACAGAGAGAAAGTAGTTCTTCCCTAGTCTGGTGATACATGCTTTCAAGCTTCGACATCTTCTGCCAGATAGGAGTGGGGAGAATGTGCAAATTACTATAGAAAGGGCATGTAATCTCTCTCAATTTATGTACTGGTGCCCGAGCAAATGTAATAGCTACTAAATGCTTATTTGTGCAGTGACAATTTTCTAACAAAAATTCAAAGAAGCCTTGTGTATTATATGTGTCTTTTTACAATACTGCACACAGAAATGTGACAAATGGGGTCAAAATTCGACAAAAAGTTGACAAGTACTTTATTGCGGTAATGACTAACATAGTATCAACAACAAAAAATAAGAAAAGATAGCATATTGATGGCAAGTTTCTGAAAATGACATCAGAATACACAAATGCATTTTGTGTAACGGTTGTCGCGTGGTGTCCACCAGTAACCTGGTTGGCACAGTAAGTGCATGTATTTCATATTCCGTTCTATGTTAATGAATACCACATGGAACAATAAAATTGCAAACACCGTTTCCACTTCATTCACCTGATCATGTAGTAGAATACTGCATCCATCTGAGTGGAAACCGCAACGCACGTTACACATCATACACACAGACGTACGTTGCGGTAGACACTAAAACATTTGGTGTCCAGGAAAACGAACATTACATTATTAGCAATGAAAAAGCCCTCCCCCACCCCCTCCAATCTTTGCACATCCCCAAATCTTTCCACTCGTCACTTTCATTCATGCATGATGTATTGTATTATGTATCATTTCATGCATCTTGTGTTTTATGTGTCAGACCAATTTCTCTCCTGGGATAAATAAAGTTCTATTGTAATTGTAGATTGGCTATTGCATGTTAGCCAATCAGAATGCTTAGTAATTATAACTCCGCCTAATGTATGCTTTATAGTGTAAGAACTCGCCTACTGTCTTCAGTGGCTGCAGTAGACTGAATGTATGATGTACTGCTTATGTGATCAGGGCCAGATTTAGATGAAGAGAGGCCCTAGGCTATTCCACTTGTGAGGCCCCTCCCAATCCCCCACCCCCACGATGAGAGGAAGATGGAAGAGTCCACCAGATTGACACCGATGTGCAGCCGAGCGTGGCCAATGAGATGAGGACCTGAAAGCTGTGCTTTTTATTTATTGCCAGTACTGGTGTCAGGTTATCAGCTTAAAACACTATTATTCTGAACTGGAGAGCAAGGAAAATGACTGAACTGTTGTTTCAAGATTACAGTGCGTTGTGACAGCATATGTAAGGAAGTCTTTGATAGTATCAAAAATATTATACACCAGGCCCGTACGAAGCTTTTCAAATAGGGGGAGTGGCATGGCATGATTACAAAAGTTTTATGTGAAATAAGTGCACGCAGCGTATATCACAAGCGCAAAGTTCAAAGACCCTTGCGCCGGAGTCCAGGGCCCACTTTAGGACCCTGGAAGCTCTGGGGTTTTAGATGCTCTCTGGTGCATTCTGAGCCTTATTTTGGAGCATTTTTGCACCACATTCATGACTAATATTTCAGAAATAATTTTGGTTGAGTCAAGATTAATGAGTGGTTGGAATGGGATGATTGGGATCATTGTTGTACACATTTTTTTTAAATCAAGAATTGAAGCTGTCCTTGTTTAGATAATCAAGTTGTATTGTAAAATGTTGTGTGAAATGTTATAAAGGAGCATGCAAACACTGTAAATAAAATACCATAAGTTTTTGCAGTAAATAAAGCCTTTTTTTAGAAAATGTATTGTGTGCTGATTTGATTGTCTGTTACTGTTCGACTGTGTTAGTATGCACATTAAAAATATGATGCAAAATGAAAGTCGCAAACTGTGAAATACATATTCTTCAGTATTGTTATCAAGGAAAAGAAAGCAGTTGCAATTGTTTGATATTATTCATATGGAGGAGAAAATATAATTGCTCTAAAACCTACCTTAATTTTGCAATCTCTCAAAAGTTAATCCCCATTTCCCTCTACCCCCTCCTCCTTCCCCCTCTCTCTCTCCATGGTTAGCGGAAGAAAATACACATCAAACTTAAACGCATGGTCTCCATTGGAGTCATTGCCGAGGTCAGCGAACCCTTTGACTGGGTGTCCACCATGGTCGTAACCACCAAGAAAAACAAAGAGTTGCGAGTCTGCATCAACCCCAAAGATTTAAGCACAGCAATCAAACGGCCACACTATCCGATGAGAACCACCGAGGACGTAGCTGCGCAAATTGGAAATGCAACGGTGTTCTCGGTCCTTGACGCCACAAGCTCTTTCCGGCAAATACCACTGTCTGCCCTAACAACTTTTTCCACGCCATTTGGCCGCTACAGATTTTTAAGGATGCCTTTTGGCATCAACTCTGCCAGCGAAGTCTTCCAGCGCGCAATAGAACAACTGTTTGCGGAATATCCATGTGCCATCATTGTTGACGACATCCTAGTCTATGGCCGAGATGTGCCAAGCATGATGCCAACCTGAAGATACTAAACCTGAAACTCAACCCTCTTAAATGCAAATTCCGGGATCTGGAAGTCACCTACGTCGGTCATGTATTCACCAGCAACGGATTAAAACCTGATCCGTTAAAGACTGCAGCCATCAACGAACAGCTGGTCCCAACCGACGTCACCAGCTTGCAACGGTTCCTCGGCATGGTTAACGACCTGGGTAAATTCATTCCCAACCTCAGCGGACTTTCTGCTCTTCTGCAACAACTGACCCACAAGGACAATGCATGGTCTTGGTACTCCCAGCACCAAAGAGCCTTCGAGACATTAAAGCTCCAGCTAGCCAGCGCACCTATGCTGGCATACTTCAACCGCAACCTGCCAATCACCATTACCTGCGATGCATTCCAGTACGGACTAGGCGCAGCGTGCCTACAAAAAACTACCGACGGCGACGTGATGCTTGTCTCCTATGCATCGCACACCTTGACAGACACTGGACAACGCTATGCCCAAATCGAGAAGGAACTGCTCGCTGTCGTCTTCCCCTGCTCGAAATTCAAAACTTCGTCTTTGGCAAAACCTTCACTGTTGAGTGACCACCAGCCACTAGTCACCATCCTAAACAAGCCCATCCACGCCACCCCGACTCGTCTACAACGAATGATGAGGTTTGACTTCCGCATCGTATACAAGAAAGGTAAAGACATGCACATCGCAGACACGCTCTCCAGCGCCCCGCGTACTACCAGCGAACGTCACCCCATCGAACAGGACCTATTCTCAGTCCTGAAGGTCTCGTTCGTGATGAGCTAGTGCTACAGGACGGAATAATCGTCAAAGGCCACAAATCTGTCATCCCCTCCACTCTGCGGAGTACTACGAAGACATCCACGGAGGCCACCCTGGTTAAGAGGACACTCTAAAACGAGCCCAGAACATGACCTACTGGCCCGGAATGACAAGGTACATACGCGGTAAGATCGAATCATGTGCCATTTGCAACAGTTTAACACCACACCAACAGAAGCAGCCCCTCTTGCCACAGCCAGCTCCCTCCCTTGCGTGGTTGTCACTGGCCGCCGACATCTCTGAATGGCATGGGAAGCACTACCTGGTCCTGGTACCCTCCTACAGGGCTGGTTTGAAATCGACCTACTCCCCACGTTAACCTCTGAAATCTTGATCCAGAAACTGTCAATCCATCTGTCCGTGCATGGTGCCCCTGTTCGCCTTCAAACTGATAACGGAACCCAACTCACCAGCCAAAAGTTCAAGAACTTTGCCAAACGGTGGAACTTTCAACATGTCACTAGCAGCCCTGAGTACCCACAGTCCAACGGACTTGCTGAATGCGCTGCTCACAGCACTAAACAACTTATGGAACGCTCCCTCCTAGCAAAATCAGACATCTACCTGGACCTGCTAAACTTACGGAATATTTCAAGAGACAGTATTCTTGGCTCCCGCGCCCAACGACTAATGTCCTCCACTGACTGTCTCCCAGCAACAGCTGCAGCCGCAAGTCCGCTCTCCCACTGAGATACAAAAGCGTGTGCAGTTTAAACGCGACACACAGAAGCATTTCTATGACAAAACCAGCAAGCCACTCAAACCACTTATACACGGACAAGTGATGCGCCTGCAAACTGACAAAGGACATACCAAACTGGGACATATTCATGGCCCCTCGAGGGAACCACACTCCTACCTGGTCGGAGTCGATGGTGTCCTCTACTGATGCAACCGTCAACACCTCCTTCCAGTGAAGGAACATCGTCTGGTACCCCCGGGTCCTCATGCCCCACCGCTCGTGTTCACACCAACGCCTGTTTCAGCTGTTCCATCACCTGCCGCGACCAAGTCCGCCCACTCCCTGCGTCAGTCTGCCCCTGCATCGCCTGTTGTAACCGGTGCCCTGGGCTCCCCGCGTCGGTGCACCCCTGGTACCCCGCGGCGGTCTCTCCCCACAGACCCATTGGGTCTCCCGCGGTATTACCAACCCCAGCCCCCATCTTTTCAGAAGGAAAGGGTGATGAGGCAGCCCCCTACCGCACGAAGACAGGGCGGGTTAGTAGGCCACCCATTAGATATGGAGATTTTGTTTAACCCTACTATTATTCCCGCAGCTTACCATTTAAAGTGCCTTAGTTGCTTTTTCATTTCTGCAAAAAGAGATGTAGATTGGCTATTGCATGTTAGCCAATCAGAATGCTTAGTAATTATAACTTTATATAATGATGCTTTATAGTGTAAGAACTCACCTACTGTCTTCAGTAGCTGCAGTAGACTGAATGTATGATGTACTGCTTATGTGATCATGACCTGAACATTAAAGATGCTTGTAACCCAACTAGTGTGAGAGTCAGGTACTTACAGTGATGTAATAGAATAAAGGTAATTTAGCTTTAGCAGTCGAGTATTTTCCAAAATACAATACAAATAAACACACTGCTCTGCGCTTCACACACTGGCATGAAAGATGTTGACACTGTAAACTATAAAAAGCTAGGCTGAATTTCCTTTCAATCAAGAAACTGCAGACAATGTGATTTGCACAGCCATAAACAAAGATTGGTTTGCTGACATGATCTCAAACTAATGACAATTTAATATTTTTATCTCACTTTGCTCTTCCTGTTCTCGGGCTACTAACATTTTGTTACACAAAAAGCTGGAGAAACTCAGCTGGTGCAGCAGCATCTTAGGAGCGAAGGAGATAGGCGACGTTTCGGGCCGAGACCCTTCTTCAGACATTTTGTTACAACTGCTTGAGCACTCTCAGAAATCATTGTTTGTCAGCACAGGGCCAGCACTCTCTAGAGTTTAGAAGGACCGGGGGGGGGGGGGGGGGGGGGGGGGAGACCTCATTGAAACTTAGCGAACAGTGAAAGGGCTGAATAAAGTGGATGTGGAGAGGATATTTCCACTAGTGGGAGAATCTAGGACCAGAGGTCATAGCCTCAGAATTAAAAGGCATTCCTGTAGGAAGGAGACGAGGAGGAATTGATTTAGTCAGAGGGTGGTGAATCTGGAATTCAATACCACAGAAGGCTGTGGAGACAGTCAATGGATATTTTTAAGGCAGAGATAGATAGATTCTTGATTAGTACAGGTGTAAGGGGTTATGGGGAGAAGGCAGGAGAATGGAGTTAGGAAGAAGAGAGAGATCACCCTTGATTGAATGGCGGAGTAGGCAATGGGCCGAATGACCTAATTTTGTTCCTATCACTTATGTAATGCTCGCAATACCTAATTTGCATATTTTGAACATTGCCCATATCCAGAAAAGCATTATATAACTTTGGAACATTTTAAAACTTCATTTGAATTTGTGGTTGTTCTTTAAATTTCTCATTTTTGTCTTCAATATGAGTAGTAAAGTATTAAAGTTCAAGAACAAAATTGTGCTACTGAGATAAAACAGCTTTGCATCTATTCTCAAGCTGAACACCCATCACTGGAACGCATTTATTAAACTTCCCGATTATCTCGAGAACTTGGTGGCATGCTGTTCTTAAATACAATGACAAGACACACCTGGTCCAGTTGACTTTTTGTCAAATAATGATACCCGGGATACTGGTCCAGGACTGCCAAGGCCCTGCACAAGGCACAGAGCTGGCTGTGCTTTTTGATAAAGGCTCCATTCCTTCAACGTCTGCAGTGAGATGCTGCAGATGTTCTAGCAATCAGTGGTAGCCAGTGCCATCTTATTCGCTGCCATGTGCTGGGGCAGCAGAGCGAAGGCAGCGGATGCAAATAGGATTAACAAACTCATCCTGGGGACAAAGTTGGATCTATGGGGGTGGTCTTGGAGGGGAGGATGCTGGACAATACAGCTCACCCCCTCCATTTCACACTGGTCAACCCGAGTACCATCAGCAGCAGACTGGTTCCACCAACATGCAGGAGATCCTTCTTCCCTGTGGCTATCAAACTGTACAACTCCTCCCCCTTCTGTTGAGGGGTAGACCGACTCCCTCCCCCCCACCCCCGCTCCCCAATCTTTGCATATCCCCAATCCTTTCCACTCATCACTTTAATTTCATGTATCTTGTGTTTTATGACTGTTGGCAGATCAATTTCCCTCCTGGAATAAATAAAGTTCTATCGTATCGTATTGATAGCGGAGATCTTGGCTTAGTAATACCATTGAATTTCAAGGGTAGATGATTAGATTCCTTCTTATTGGAGAAGATATTTAGGAACAAGTCAACAATGACCATGGCTACATGAGCAGGCCAGAGGCCACATATGATTGTTGTCCACATCTCACTGCATGTACACATGGCCAGTTCATTTGCTGAGTCAATGCAAATAGAATAGAATGTTGCCAAACCGCTGAATATCCTCACTTCAACCCTGAATGGAAATGTCGTATGCGGTGGAGAGAACTAACAGCTTCAGATAACTGGTCCTAGGCCAGCACCTAGATGTAATCACAAAGGTGATGTGCCAGCACCTCTACTTTCTCAGAATATTAGATTTGGGATGTCTCTGAATACTCAAACAGATTTCTCCACATATACCATAAAGTATTTTGGCCAGTCTGAAGAAAGGTCTTGACCCGTAAAGTCACCCATTCCATCTCTCCAGAGATGCTGCCTATCCCACTGAGTTACTCCAGCTTTTTGTGTCTATCTTTGGTTATATCATCGCCTGGTATGACAATTCCAACGCACAGGACTGCAGTGAGCGATGGATTCAGTCCTGTCTATCACCGGCACAAACCTCCGCTCCATTAAAAGCATTTACATGGGGCACTGCATCTATCATCAAGGATCCCCGCCATCTGTAATATGCCTTCTTTGAACACAGAACAGCACAGGAACAGACACTTTGGCCCACAATGTCTATACCAAATATGACGCCAAAACAAATTGATCTGCCTGCACATAATTCCCTTATTTCCCTGCATATCCATGTGCCTATCCAAAAAACTCTTAAATCCCACTATGAAAACAGCCTCCACCTGTATTGAGGCACCCAGAACTCATACAATACTCCACATGTGGCCTCACCAAAGTCCTGCAAAGCTGCATCATGACTTTTTAACTCCTCTTGCTACTACCATTGGGCAGGAGACACCTCCAGGTTCAGGAACGACTATTTGCCTACCAAGTGTGTGGATTGAATGTGGCCTGCAATGGCTCGCAGCAGTCAAGGAGGACATCGGCAGCATTGCCTGGCCAGGTGGATCATTACAACTCTTACCAAGTGTCACAGCCAGGACAATGGCCCTTTATGGCCAAGTTATGACTAGCATTTTTAACAACTGTGAATTTAAAGGGGTACAAGGTGGCGCTGGGAACCTGCCGACTCTTGTGTACTGCCTTAGTACAATCTACAATTCCTGACCTCTTGTACTGGGTCGTGTACAAGTAGGATTTTTACTGAACTGCATGCAATGCCAGAATTTCACTGTACCTAGGTACCTGTAACAATAAAGTACCATTGAAATTCCAATATTGCCTGGTGGGATTTTAATTTGGGTCTCTAATTTGTTAATTCAGGTTCCCAAATTTCTAGACTACCGATTTAAAATCATTGAGCCACCAAACGATACACAATAACTTCTGACTTTCCCCCACTTTCTACAAAAAGACAGACATTTGAGAAATGGTTACACTCTCGATTGCTCCTTTAAGCCAAACCAAAATACCCGTTTCTTTCATTCACTTTGCATTTCCTTTAGTACTTGGAACCTTTAGTATTTGGAACCTTTTTAAGATAGATTTAATACTGTATATTGGTCATGCTTGTAGTTACTACTATATTTCAGATGCTTTGCAGGTAATGTCGAGAGTTACAATAAACTAGTCAACAGACTGTCAAAGGAGAAAGGGACAAAGTTTAGAGGGGATGTGCAGGGCAAATGTTTTTTATAAACATACCAGTGGGTGCCTGGGATGTTGATGGAGACAGGTACAATAGTGGCTTTTCAAAGTGTTTTAGATAAAATATGAATAGAGGGATATCAGCACATGCAGGGAGGAGATTAGTTTAACGTGACATCCTGTTTGGCATTGACAATGTGGGCCGAAGGGCCTGTTCCTGTGCTGTTTTATGTTCCACGACTCCTTATTCCGATACTGATATCCCACTCTAAACTGTAACTAAAGGAAACATCTTCTAACGGCTATCTAGACAACTTAATTTACAAAGTTCTAAACTCCCCCCTCCCTTCCCCCACGAGTCAAGTGTAGTACTGAAAAACGTTCTAATCACTGAATAACAAAACATGTGTTATTTACCCGAGAGATTTGTCTACCTTCATACATGTCAGGATCTGCAACACCCCTTTGATCATAATACTGACTGCTCTCAAGACACTTCTATTGACTGCCCCAAGTTTCTCAGTCCTCCTATCTTTCTTCACGGTACAATTGGAGGAGAAATACTCTGAGGACTTTGCCCATCTCATGTGGCTCCACATTGAAGATAGACACAAAATGCTGGAGTAACTCAGCAGGACATGCAGCATCTCTGGATAGAAGGAATCAGTGGTGTTTTGGGTCTCGACCATACATTAGTCTCCACCCAAAACATCACCCATTTCTTCCATCTAGAGATTCTGTCTGTCCTGCTGAGTTACTTCAGCATTTTGTGTTTATCTTCAATGTAAACCAGCAGCTGCAGTTCCTTCCTACACATTTCACGTGGCTCCATGCAGCATTGACCACCTTGATTCCTGAGGGGGTCACACTTGCTCTCTATTTACCAATTTTCCCTTTATGTACATAAATTATCTTGGGATTATCCTTAATGCTATCTGCCAGAGCTATCTCTTGTCCCCATTTTGCCCTTCTGATTTCCTTCTTTAGTTTGCTCCATAGTTTCAAAAATTCTCCAGTGATCCCAGCGGCCTATACCAATCCCATGCCTCATTCTTATTCTTGACCAAAGCCTCAAAGCCTTCGTCATCCAGGCTTCCTTAGGTTTTGCCTGCCTTGCCCTTCACTCCAACAGGAACGTGCATGTCCTGGACTCTTATCAGCACACTTGTAAAAACATCCCACTTTCCCAATGTTCCTTCTCTTTCAAACAACCTCCTCTAAAACTTGAGCAAATCCCTCTCTCATCCAGGAACACTTCATCCACTCTCACGACTAGATCAAGCGTTGGCCTCTCTCGTGTAGAGCCCTCTACATATTGCTGAAGAAAACTCTCCTGAACACTTTACAAATTGCACACCTTGGCCCCTAATCCATCTAAACCTTTTACGCTAGGATTTTCCTAGTCAACATATGGAAAGTTAAAATCCTCTGCAACTCTTCAACTTTGCAAAATCAGGGAACTAAAAGCCTGTGTGTACACCTTCCCCACATTTTAATCTTTTCAACCCATTTTGGACCCCTCCTGGGCCAATATACTCTTCACAAGACGAGGTATCAAACCCTGAATGCCGACTCCAGTTAAGATCTGAGCAAGGCCCTATATAAGAGAAGCACAACTTTCTCTCTTTGCATTTGAACCCCTGTGATTATCACTCACTCCATGTTAGGGTTATGGAGATGTAAAATGGCAAAACAAACTTGTAGATATTTCATTAAATAATAAGACAGTTTAAGGAAATTAATGGTTGTTGGGGAAAAATTGCTTTCCTTCACTTAAATTCATGGTAATACTATAGAGGCTGTTCCACTGCGGCGACCTAATTGGCGAGTTTAGGAGAGTTTGAAAAATGTCATGTTGAAGACCTCCTTTGACTATGTAGAAGACATCCTTCCACTATGTAGAAGACCTCCTTTGACCTCGTTGAAGACTAGCTTCGACTAGCTAAGACTAACTTCGGGTAAATTAGACACCGAATAATGGAGAGTGAAGACGGCCTCATTCGACCTCCCTTCGACTATGATGAAGATTATCTACGACTACCTTCGATCACCTTCGACTACCCTTGATTACCTACAACTAACATGCCGACCTACTAAGACCCACTACGACTAAACCTACGAGTTAAAAAAAAGTATCGATTTTTTCCATGGCGACCTTTTTTTACTCGCAGGCATTTTTCAACATGTTGAAAAATACGCCGCGACCTAGCTGAGGCCTCGAGTACACGGGGACTACTCTCGAGCATGAAGGAGAGTTACAAAGACCTCCTGCAACCTCGTGTCGACCATGCTGCGAGTATGAGTCAAGGGCAAACTCGCCAGAACTCGCGGATTAGGTCACCCAAGTGGGTCAGCCCCTTAAATTATAGCCATAACATTGCTAAATAAAGAGCTCATTACATTGACTGACATGGAGATGAATCTAAAACTTGGGATAATAAAGTGAGTCCTCAGTAAACGAACAAAATAATCAATGACCAGAAACATTTATTCTGTTTCTCCTCCACAGAAGAAAGTGATTCCTGACCTGCTATTTCTGACAATTTATATTTATATTTCAACTAAATCTGCATTGTTCAGCAATCAATGGAAAAGTAAATGTTTTTCCTCCACAAAATGTATGTTGAAATTAATGACATATTTTGGAAAATTCTGCAAAGTCAAGTTTATATTACACCAGTTTTTTTTCTGTCCAGCTGTGTTGTATGCAACATGTAGAACCTGCAAGTAAAATATAATGTTTTTCCACACACTGAGAAATGGTCGAGGATGTAAAAGAAAACAAGGTTTTTTTTTAATTTAAAATTTTCTAAAATGCAGCATTATACAAGTTCATATGTTAAAAGACAATTACGTCTTTTAAACTTCCACTGTCTTATAAAGTGTAATGCTTCAAAACTGCTGTTCTGCTGTATGAGACTAAATCCAGCATTATAATTTTCTGGTTTGAAGGCAGAAACAAAACTGGAGACTGCAGAAACAAAACTTAAGAACTTTTCTTGTGGTCCTTGTTTAAAATCCAAATCATTTTGATTTTGATTGTAATTGTGTTGTGGAAAAATATTGATATGCAGCACAAAAACTTGCCACGAGTGAGAAATGTGTGCTAATCTAACTAAGGTCATTAGTATAATTAATATAACTAGTGTAAACTAGCCACTAATTAGCTTGCCAAATGACAATTAAGGACCATTTATGTGGTTAACCAATACTTACGCTTGTAACTTTTCGATATATCTGAGCAGCATTCTGACATTCTGAGTATGGATATTCTGAGGTAGCCATTTCCAACATGCACATTCCAAAAGCATACACATCCACAGATTCATCATAGTGTTCTTCATACATTTCTGGAGCCATGAATTCTGGAGTACCTAAGGACAATTAAAAGTAAACACATCATAGTAATCACAACTAACATTAGGCAGCAAATCATAAACTACGGGGCGATTAATTACCTGATACACAGTTAATGAATTTGACAAAAATATAATCACAAAAAACAAACCTTTGTTCATATTTAAGAATCATTAATTTTTCAAAAATTGTTCGAACATTTACGGAACATATACTGTATCCAGTTAATGACTATCACAAAACATTCATATTCATTAGTCTAACAGCATTCTTTTCTGTATGTCAGTTGACACGGTATACAGTTCAGTTGTAATTGTTTTAAGGGGATACAGTAGATAAGGCATGAAATAAAGAGCAAAGTGGAAGTAACCTTTCCCATCTTGAAAAACCCTTTAAACATTTGTGGTCAGATTGAATTAAATTAAATTGCAAGAAAACTTCAACTTGCCCGCATTTAATTGTCTTTGAAATTTCTAAGTCTGTGTTTCCATAGTTAAGGACTCTCTGGCTCTGTTGTCATCTTTTCCATCTGAGTGTGCCACTAACATTTACAAAATTATGACATTAAACCACGGATTATGGGAAATTATAAATAATACAAGATGGATGAAATATCACCTAGCGTTAAATATATGTAAAATCACAATCAATCACAATCTCAATCAATACCCGATTTATCATGTTATTCCGATGCCTTGATATAAAGTATAAATATAAATTTATAGAGAATAAATCTGACCAACCAAGCAGACTTCTCCTTCATTTCAACCCCATCTTTCAATAACGGTAGATATTCAGCCATATTTAGGAACTCCCAGAGCCAAAATCAGAACATTGAAAGAGTCAAGATCTCAATGATTCAAGCTATCAGCACCAAGTACAATCATTGAATTACACGTGTAAATTTGATCAGAGTCCCGAAAAGGAATTCTTAAAACTCAAAATACATGTTATCTCTTAATACACAAAAATGTTGAACTACCATTCTTTTCCCCACCAAAATGAAATGGATTCATCATAAATCTAAAGGAATAGGCAAATACCTACCTATAACACTTTTAGCAAAAGAGGCACGCTTTAAAGTTGCAAGCCCCAAATCTCCTATTTTCACGGATCCTGTAGGTCCAGTAATAAAAATATTATCACATTTTAAATCTCGATGAATAATTGGCGGTGTCCTTGTGTGCAGAAAATATAGGCCTTTCAATATTTGCCGACACCAGCTTCGCATAACTTTTGTTTTCATCACTTTAAATCTTTTTAAATATCTGCAAATAAAGACAAATATTTTTCAGCAGAAGCACGACACAAACATGCAACTTAAAACATTTTAGAATCTCTCAGGAATCTTAACATGTTGAAACAAATGTTACTAAAAAGTTAAAAACTTTAATTTTTGCTATGATAAATTAATTGTTTCTTTACAAATATACAGCTGACATGTTGCACGTTTCCTTCACCATTTTAATTTCAGATTTCTAGTTGCTACAGTTTGTAATATTTTCAGATAAACTAATTTCACACACAACTTTCTGCAATATGCAAAATAATTAACAGACAACATAAAATAATACAAAAGACAAACACAGCATTCTGCCCACAATGTCTTACACTTGCTCGCTCACAACATAATGCAAAGCTAAACTAATCTCATCCGTCTGCACTTGATCCATACTACTCCAGCCCCTGCATTGTAGAAAACTTGTCACACTGTTTTAATGGCAATTCTATACAAAGATAATAGTCCAGATTGATACTAGAAAATTCAACAATTTTCATCACTTTCTATAATTAGGATCCTGTGAATCGTTGAGTCTAAGAGGAAGGAAAAAAATGTTCATAAGTGATAGGAGCAGTATTTGGTATTCAGCTCACCGAGTCTACTCTGTCATTCAATCATGGCTGATCCATCTTTCCCCATCAACCCCATTCTCCTGCCTTCTTCCCATACTCCTTGACACCCATACAAATCAAGAATCTGTCAATCTCCACCTTAAAAATACCCACTGACTTGGCCTCCATAGCCGTCTGTGGCAATGAATTCCACAGATTTACCACCATTTGACTAAAGAAATTCCTCCTCATATCCTTTCTAAAGATACATCCTTTTATTAGATAGAAACATAGAAAATAGGTGCAGGAGAAGGACATTCGGCCCTTCGAGCCAGCAACACCATTCATTGTAATCATGGCTGGTCGTCCGCTATCAATAACCCGTGCCTGCCTTCTCCCCATATCCGTTGACTCCACTAGCCCCTAGAGCTCTATCCAACTCTCTCTTAAATCCATCCAGTGATTTGGCTTCCACTGCCCTCTGTGGCAGGAAATTCCATAAATTGATAACTCTCTGGGTAAAAAAGTTTTTTCTCACCTCAGTCTTAAATGACCTCGCCACTGCCTGCCATTCTGAAAAGGACCCATTCACTCCTACTCTTTGCTTCCGGTCTGCCAACCAATTTTCTATCCATGTCAACTCCCTACCCCCAATACCATGTGCTCTAATTTTAGTCACCAGTCTCCCGTGCGGGACCTTATCAAAGGCTTTCTGAAAGTCTAGATACACTACATCCACAGACATCCTTTCATCCATCCGAGATGAGAAGGACTTTTTTCACACACAGAGTGGTGGGTCTCTGGAACTCTCTGCCACAGAGGGTAGTTGAGGCCAGTTCATTGGCTATATTTAAGAGGGAGTTAGATGTGGCCCTTGTGGCTAAGGGGATCAGAGGGTATGGAGAGAAGGCAGGTACGGGATACTGAGTTGGATCATCAGCCATGATCATATTGAATGGCGGTGCAGGCTCAAAGGGCCGAATGGCCTACTCCTGCACCTAATTTCTATGTTTCTATATTTCTATTTTACTTGTCACATCCTCAAAAAAATCCCAAAGATTAGTCAAGCAGGATTTCCCTTTCATAAATCCATGTTGACTTGGACTAATCCTTTTACTGCAGTCTATCCAAATGCCCCATTATTACCTCTTTAATAATTGACTCCAGCATCTTTCTCACTACCGAGGTCAGGCTAACTGGTCTGTAATTCCCCATTTTCTCTTTCGCTCCTTTCTTGAAAAGTGAGATAACATTAGCTATCCTCCAATCCACAGGAACTGATCCTGAATCTATTGAACATTGGAAAATGATCACCAATGCGTCCACTATTTCTAGAGCCACCTCCCCGAGTACCATCAGGCCCAGGGGATTTATCATCCTTCTGTCCCATTAGCCTACCCAATACTATTTTGCGCCTAATTAAAATTTCTTTCAGTTCCTCTACCTCCTTAGATCCTCTGTCCTCCAGTACATCTGGGAGATTGTTTGTGTCCTCCTTAGCGAAGACAGATCCGAAGTACCTATTCAACTCTTGTGCCATTTCCATGTTCCCCATAATTATTTCACCCGTGTCTGCCTTCAAGGGACCCACATTTGACTTTGCTATTCTTTTTCCCTTAACATATCTAAAGAAGCTTTTACTGTCCTTCTTTATATTCCTGGCCAGCTTCCCCTCGTACATCATGTTTTCAGCCCATATTGCCCGTTTTGTTTCCTTCTCTTGTCCTATGAAAGTTTCCCAATCCTCTGGTTTCCGGCTGCTCTTTGCTGTGTTATACATCTTTTCTGTTAGCTTTATTCTATCCCTAACTTCTCTTGTCAGCCACGGTTGCCTCCTACTCCCCTTTGAATCTTTCTTCCTGTTTGGAATTAAATGATCCTGCGTCTTCTGGATTATGCCAAGAAATTCCTGCCATTGCTGTTCCACCGTCATTCCTGCTAGGATCCCTTTCCAGTCTACTTTGGCTAGCTCCCCTCTCATGCCTTCATAGTCCCCTTTGTTCAACTGCATCACTACCACTTCCGATTTAACGTTCTCCTTCTCAAATTGTAGATTAAAACTAATTATATTATGATCACTACCTCCAAGCAGTTCCTTTACCTTAGAAACATAGAAATTAGGTGCAGGAGTAGGCCATTTGGCCCTTCGAGCCAGCACCGCCATTCAATATGATCATGGCTGATCATCCAACTCAGTATCCCATACCTGCCTTCTCTCTATACCCTCTGATCTCCTTAGCCACAAGGGCCACATCTAACTCCCTCTTAAACATAGCCAATGAACTGCCCTTAAATACCCTCTGTGGGAGAGAGTCACCACTCTCTGTGTGAAAAAGGTCACCTTGAGTTCTCTTATTATCTGGTTTATTGGACAACACTAAATCCAGAATTGCCTTCTCTCTGGTCGGCTCCATTACAAGCAGCTCTAAAAATCCATCTCGGAGGCATTTTACAAACTCTCTTTTGTGGGGTCCTGAACCAACCTGATTTTCCCAGTCTACCTGCATATTGAAATCCCCCATCACCACAGTGGCATTACCTTTGTTACATGCCAGTTTTAACTCCTGCTGCAACTTACACCCTACATCCGGACTACTATTTGGGGGTCTGTACATAACACGAATTAGTGTCTTCATGCCTTAACAATTCCTCAACTCAATCCACAGTGACTCTATCTCGTCAGTCCCTATGTCTTCCCTCGCAAGGGACTGAATTCCATCCCTCACCAGCAGAGCTACCCCCCTCCTCTGCCCACCTGCCTGTCCTTTCTATAGGATGTATAACCCTGAATATTAAGTTCCCAGGCCCGATCCTCCTACAGCCACGTCTCAGTAATCCCCACAATGTCATATCTACCAACCTTTAACTGAACCTCAAGCTCAAATACTTTACTTCTTATACTTCGCGCATTCATATACAATACTTTTAATTCCTTACGCATCTCACCTTTCACATCAATCCCTATTACACCTGGCCATACTCTCTTATCCCTTTGTGAGCTTCCTTTCCCGTTAATTCTGGGGTCATTAACCATCCCTTTACTCTCTTTCCCTTTAACTCCATCCTCGACTATCCCATTTGACACCCTATATTCTGAGGCTATGTCCTTTGTTCCTTGAATTTCCAACTAGTGGAAACATCCACTCTATCCACACCTATCTGAGCCTTTCACTATTCGGTAAGTTTCAATGAGGTCCTCCCTCATTTTTCTAAGCTTCACAAGTACAGGCCCAGTGCTGTCAAATGCTCATCATATATTAACCCAATCATCCCCGGGGTCATTCTAGTAAATCTCCTCTGGACCCTCTCCAATGGCAACACATATTTCCTCAGATAAGAGGCTCAAAACTGCTCAGAATACTCCAATGCCGTCTGACCAGTGCCTTATCATGCCTCAGCTTTGCATCCCTGTTGTTATGCTCTAGCCCTCTCAAAATAAATGTTAACATTGCATTTGCCTTCCTTACTACCATTTCAACTTGCAAATTAACCTTTTGGGAATCCTGCACCAGCACCCTTTGCACCTCTGGTGGAAGGAAGGGAAAAAAGATGTCTCCCTGATGCTTGAAAAGATAACTTGAACACTGTGCAGACATCAAGTCAAATATGCTGCAGCAGTTTCAGGATATATAATGAGGATACACATTACCCCACAAATTTACCTAAATAAACAAACAAATCCACACCTTAGGGAGAGAAGAGGTGAGACTGAGGAGCGGGAGGGGGGTGATTTAACACAACACATTTGGGTAACATGTATACCAGTTCCACATTAGGGTTTTTGAATTTTTTTTTTTTTTTTTTTTTAAATCAGATTGATACAAGAGTGACAAGCCACATGTGACCAACTTCTGCGCTTAAATGATAGTGATTTGATAATTGAAATTTATTTAGAGTAAAGAGTGGGTCGCCCTGAACGGGCTCCATACGGGGTCGGCCGGTTCACCGCTAACATGCATTGCTGGGGGCTGCGTTCATCAGCAGCCTGCATGTGTGGAGCAGACCAACAAACAGCGAAGCAGCACGTCATTTTCAACTGCGCTGTCCTCCGCCCCCCCCCCCCCCCCAGTGGAGGGGTAGACCTCACGGCCCTCGACAATAGTACATTGAACTGGCTAGAGCGCCTGGAGGACGTTACATAACCTCTGCTGCCTCAAATACAAGAAGAAGAAGAAGAAGAAGAAGAAGAAGAAGAAGAGTAAAAAAAAAACAAGATAATTCTACAATTCTTTCATCATTAAAAGGTCAGCACTGTGTTTCACTTAATAACTTTTGGAGCTGAAAACTGATCTCATATACAAATGTAATGGTAAGCATCAATAAGTGTTATAATTACTATGGAAATGCAATCACAATGAAAATTAAAATCTTCAGCATTTGCATTCCTCCAGTGACTATTGTGGTTAATCGAATACTTTATCTAACATATCAACACTTTACATGCAATGCACTTAAGGAAGCCACTGTGCAGAACATCCCTGATGCAAGTTCAGTTGCATGGATCCAATGATAAACATTTGCGATTGATCCATAACGTGCAGCTTCTATTTTCCCCCCCACACAGATCCTTGTTTAGATTTTAAACAAACTGCATTCCAGATGCAGTTCAGTACAAAAAACGTGACATGAGGCAGTTGTACAAGTCATTGGTGAGACCACACCTGGAGTACTGTGTCCAGTTCCAGTTGCCCAGCTAGAGAAAGGGTGATATTAAGTTGGAAAGGGTGAAGAAGTTGTTCACCAGGATGTTACCTGGGCTTACGGGTTATCGGGAGAGGTTGGATAGGCTAGGATTATTTTCTTTGGAGCATAGGAAGCTGAGGTGACCTTATTGAGGTGTGCAAGATTATGAAGGTCATGGATAAAGTGAACACTCAGTCTTTTTCCAAAGGGTAGGAAGACTCTAAAACTGGAGGGCATAAGCCTCAGATGAGAAGAAAGACGTTTATGACAGGTCTCGGGGCAACAATTCACCAGAGGCTAGTCTATATCTGGAATGATCTTCCAGAGGACACTATACATAGAAACATAGAAATTAGGTGCAGGAGTAGTCCATTCGGCCCTTCGAGCCTGCACCGCCATTGAATATGATCATGGCTGATCATCCAACTCAGTATCCTGTACCTGCCTTCTCTCCATACCCTCTGATCCCTTTAGCCACAAGGGCCACATCTAACTCCCTCTTAAATATAGCCAATGAACTGGCCTCAACTACCCTCACCACTCTCTGTGTGAAAAAAGTCCTTCTCATCTCGGTCCTAAAGGATTTCCCCCTTATCCTTAAGCTGTGACCCCTTGTCCTGGACCTCCCCAACATCAGGAACAATCTTCCTGCATCTATCCTGTCCAACCCCTTAAGAATTTTGTAAGTTTCTATAAGATCCCCTCTCAATCTCCTAAATTCTAGAGAGTATAAACCGAGTCTATCCAGTCTTTCTTCATAAGACAGTCCTGACATCCCAGGAATCAGTCTGGTGAACCTTCTCTGCACTCCCTCTATGGCAATAATGTCCTTCCTCAGATTTGGAGACCAGAACTGCACTCAATACTCCAGGTGTGGTCTCACTAAGACCCTATACAACTGAAGTAGACCCTCCCTGCTTCTATACTCAAATCCTTTTGCTATGAAAGCTAACATACAATATACAAGCAAATACAATTACAATTTTTTAAAAATGTGATAGATTCATTCTCGTTAATGAATGTCACCGGTTCCTGATTAGCCTATTTTGCTCTGGTATTGCCATGTTTAATCGATAATGTTTTATTATTAATGTTTAATGTTTTATGTGTCATTCTCAATTGTCATTTGCGAGTGGAGCACCAAGGCAAATTCCTTGTATGTGAACATACTTGGCCAATAAACTTATTCATTCACAAACGTATTAATTCATTAAAAATTAAAAATAATAATTCCTTTCCCAGCACCAAAACAAATATTGTCTTGGTGAAATACTTACGTTTTCAATGTTCCCGAGGTCATTAATTCAGTAACTAATACAATACATTTTTTCCCTTTCAGAGGACTTTCCCAAGAGTCATAAAATCGAACAATATTAGGGTGCTGCAATCCTTTCAGCATTTCTGCTTCTTCGCGAAACCGCTGACGCTCTGCCTTCGTAAGTTTTCTGTCCTGTCATGAAAGAAACATAAAACGAGTTAAATATACAAAGTGAGGAATTATTGATTTAACATAACTCACCATGTAATCCCTTTCAGGAAATTAAATTATGTGCAGTATGTATATCATTTATGATAAACCTCCAGATTTTGACTACATGATCACAAGTGCAAACTCTCTCAAATTTAACCAATGGGAATCAGTCTGAAGAGGATCTCGACCCGAAACGTTGCCCATTTCCTTCGCTCCATAGATGCCGCCTCAATCCAGCATTTTTGTCTACCCCATTCATCCTGTACTGATCCCCCCCTCCCTATTCATCCTGTACTGATTCCCCCCCCCGTCCATCCCGTACTGATCCCCCCCGTCCATCCCGTACTGATCCCCCAATTCAACCCCACTGACATCACCCGCGCTCTAACCCGCACAATTTTACGTACTCCAACCAACACCCACTAATTCCCCAGCCTAAATCCATCCATTCCGCCCCCCCCCCCCCCCCCCGTCCCCCCCCACCGATTTTTCCATCCAGAGTATATTTTACTCGTGCACATGTTGAAAAATCTTCACAAGTTACCACGTTTCCCCGAGTACCTGCCGTTAGCACTAAGAGATGTCCTGAGCTCCGACGTACCTACTACATTCATTCTACGTGCTTACCACGAGTTTGATTTTTTTTAAAACTCAGGAGAGCTCTTGGGTGAACTCGCACAGTGGGACAGGGCTTTAGAAATATAGAAAATAAGTGCAGGAGTAGGCCATTCGGCCCTTCGAGCCTGCACCGCCATTTAATATGATCATGGCTGGTCATCCAACTCAGTATCCCGTACCTGCCTTCTCTCCATACCCCCTGATCCCTTTAGCCACAAGGGCCACATCTAACTCCCTCTTAAATATAGCCAATGAACTGGCCTCAACTACTTTCTGTGGCAGAGAATTCCACAGATTCACCACTCTCTGTGTGAATTTTTTTTTTCTCATCTCGGTCCTAAAAGACTTTTCCCTTATCCTTAAACTGTGACCCCTTGTTCTGGACTTCCCCAACATCGGGAACAATCTCCCTGCATTTAGCCTGTCCAACCCCTTAAGAGTTTTGTAAGTTTCTACGAGATCACCCCTCAATCTTCTAAATTCTAGCGAGTACAAGCCGAGTCTATTCAGCCTTTCTTCATATGAAAGTCCTGGTATCCCAGCAATCAGTCTGGTGAACCTTCTCTTTACTCCCTCTATGGCAAGAATATCTTTCCTCAGATTAGACCAAAACTGTACGCAATACTCCAGGTGTGGTCTCACCAAGGCTCTCCTTTACTGCTTCCATCAATCTTCTTTAATCCAAGTACCCCACCATCTCCAATTCAATCTTGCAGTTAAAATTCCTCATTCTCGGAATCAAAACGAATGCTTCCTCGAGCTTCTTTATGATTATCATATCCTTAAGTGTGGTGGACTGAACTCGATCCAAAATTTCAGGTCTGACCCAACCAATATTTTGTACGTTAAACATTACTTTCCCGCCTGTTAAAATTTTTTTCTAGTATCTCAAATACATTTTCAACACTGTCACATTAAAGGTGTCGATCCCTTGTCCAGCCTTGACCCTTTCAAAAGCAAACATTCACACTGCAAAACCATTCCTTGTCCTTTCTACCAAAGTCCATCACTTCATACCTTCACTATTGAATTTCATCTGCCCATTGCAACAGCCTATCTATATTTTCTTGCAGTCTATAAATATCCTCCATCACATACTACTCTACAAAGCTGTGTCATCTTCAGATTTGAAATTTCATCCAGTTGGTAATAAAACAAAGCAGCGATTCCAACTCTGCTCCTGGCAAACAATAGAGGTCCCAATTTTTACGTCTGAAGAAAAAATGGTATTTACCACCTCTGCTACTTACCTTTATGTTTAATTTCTTTTATTAGAAGTAATCAATTTACAATAGTGTAAACAGCTTTACAAACATCAACTTAATTCCATGTTTTTTTAAATAACCCGTTGAAAGTTATTATCTTCTATTTTTTTTGGAGATAAAGATAAGGATAGAGTAGTTTTAAATCAATAAGAGAGTGATTAAATAATAATTTGATTATATAAAAGAGAAAAAGAAAATAGAGAAAGGAAAAAAGGTTAACAAAAAGTAAAAAGATATTATATATATATATATATATATAAATGAAAATCAACAAAATATATTGTATCTAAAACTATTACAAATAATAATATCAATGAAGATATGCCTATTAATCCTAGTATAAAAATAAGTTATTCTCATCAAGTCCCGCAGGGTACCCGTCAAGCTGTGATGTCAAGAACAGCTACTTCTCTAGATACTGTATATATGGAGACCATATTTGTTCGAAGGAATTATATTTGTCCAATAGGACAAATCTGATTCTTTCTAATTGTAACGTCTCCAACATTTCTGCTGCCCACATTTTAATTGTGGGGGATAATGTTCCCTTCCAAAATTTCAATATGATTTTTTTTCCCTATTATCAAACAGTAATCAAAGAAATTTCTTTGATTTACTGTAAGTACCGAATTTGAATCCAAAATTCCAAGTATTAATAACTTTGGGTCTGGATCCAATCTAATTTTAAGAACTTCAGAAATAACCTTAAAAATTTCTGTCCAGTAGTGATTCAATTTGGGACATGTAGCAAAACTGTGTTAAATTTGCTTCTAAATTCTTACATTTATCACAAATTGAAGAGAGATTGGGAAAGATACTATTTAATTTAGTTTTTGAATAATGTAATCTATATAATACTTTGAATTGTATCAATGTATGTCTGGCATTTAATGAACACAGATGTATTTGCTGTAAACTTTCTTCCCAATTTTCTTTTGTTATGGATAAACCAATTTCATTTTCCCATGCTTGACGATATGTTTCAGTTGTTGGATTCTCCTTATCCAAAATTATGTTATATATATATAGGCTATTAATTTTTCTGTATTTGGGTGCAAATTAAACAAATCATCTAATAATCCTGGTACTTTATTTTTATAATCTTGTGTGTTGGATTTTATATAATCTCTAATTTGTAAGTACCTAAACAAGTGTTGCGGAGACAATCCGTAGATATCTTGTAACTCTTGGAATAAAAGAAATTTTCCTTTTCTATAAAGGTGCTCTATCCTTTTAATTCCTAAATCATCCCAATGTCTAAACCCTCCATCCAATATAGAGGGTTTAAATAATGGGTTATTCGTTATTGGTAGTCTGAGTGAGAGATTATCTAGCTGTAAAGTCTTAACTATTTTTTTCCAAATACGTCTATTATTATAAATTATAGGGTTGTCCCTATAAATTTTTTTTTGTACTTCCTTTGGGGCAAAGAGAATCGAGCCTACATTGTAAGGTAAACAATCTTCCTTTTCCATCTTTAACCACATTGGTTCATGATCCATATTTACCCACCAAAAATTCATATTCTTAATCTGGTCTACCCAAAAATAATATAAAAAATTTGGAAGTGCTAATCCTCCGTTTATCTTAGATTTACATAAATGTTTTTTACTTATTCTATGATTTTTATAATCCCAAATAAAACTATTAATAATATTATCTATTTTTTTAAAAAAGGTCTTTGGGAGAAAAAAAGGAATAGCCTGAAACAAATATAATAATTGTGGTAAAAACACCATCTTTATAGCATTTATTCTACCAATCATGGATATAGGAAGTGTTTTCCAATACAAAATATTTTTTTTAAGTTTATCTAATAATAGAGGGTAATTAGATTTAATTAGTGAATTATAAGATTTAGTTACATTAATTCCTAAATATTTAAATTTGTCTGTAACTATTTTTAATGGATGTTGTTGTAATATATTTAAATTAATTCCTGTTATAGGCATAATATCACTTTTGTTCCAATTAATCCTAAATCCTGAAAATGTGCCAAATTTAGTTATAACATTAAACAGCTTAGGTATACTAATTTCCGGTTTTGTAATATAAATCAAAACGTCATCTGCATATAAAGATATTTTGTTAGTTGTTGTGTCAGTATTATAGCCATAGATTTCAGGTTCAGATCTGATTCTTTCCGCCAAAGGCTCTATCATCAAAGCAAATAGTAAAGGCGATAACGGACATCCCTGTCTACATCCCCTAGAGAGCTTAAATTTAGCTGATAATATTTGATTAGTTAAGATTCTTGCCGTTGGATTCAAATATAAAATTCTTATCCATTTACAGAATCTATCCCCCAATTGAAACTTTTCCATTATATTAAATAAATATAACCATTCCACCTGATCGAATGCCTTTTCCGCATCTAGCGATACAACTGCTAATTCCCTGTCCCGTACTCTTTTTGAATATATAATATTAAACAAGCGTCTGAGATTATGGGATGAATAGCGTTTTGGAATAAAACCTGTTTGATCATGATGTATTAATTTAGAAATCACCAAACTTAATCT
This sequence comes from Raja brachyura, assembly GCA_963514005.1. Next base: position 55,595,948 of record OY740796.1, on the reverse strand, counting down.
CCGAGATAAAACTTTAGTTAATATTTTTTGGTCTGTATTTAGAAGTGCGATCGCTCTATATGATCCTGGATCTTCCAAATCCTTATCTACCTTAGGAATGAGTGTAATTGTGGATTCGTTTAAAGATTCTGGTAATTTGCCTTGTTCATATGCATATCTATATACTGTATATAATCTTGGGGAAATCAGGTCTAGAAATTTTTTATAAAATTCTGCACTCAGGCCATCAGGGCCCGCTGCTTTTCCATTCTTTAACGAACTAATTGATTCTTCAATAGATTGATTCTGCTACTTACCTTTAACAATGAATGCTGCTACTGGCTGTTTCTCACAAGGTTTAATGATGTTAACGAGATACTGCACGATATCCTTTACCAAGTAACCTCTGAACTATGTCAATAATGTGTACCCTGGCAGATCCATTGTTTCTGCTTGCTCCTGTCCCACTGAATTAATTCCCACATAGCTCGACTCCATCCTATCCCCCCCTGGTCCAATTCCTCCCTACCCATGTCCAAGAAACCTCACACGCCCTTTGTCTCTTCAATTACTTTTGTTTTCCATGATCCAACCTTCTCTATGGGTGTTCAGTCACTTTACACCTCCAACCCCACCAGGAAGGTCTTAAAGCCCTTCTTCCTCGACCGCAGAACCAGCCAATTTCCCACTATCAACACTTTCCTCAGCCGAGCAGAGCTGGTCCTTACCCTTAACGATTTCTCCTTCATCTCATCCCACTTCCTCCAAATCCAAGGCATAGCTATGGGCATTCTGGCCTGCCTCTTTGTAGGGTATGTTGAACAATCACTGTTCCAGGCATACACTGGTCCTATCCCGAATTCTACCTCCACTACATTGACCACTGCATCGGTGCTACTTCCTGCACACATGCAGAACTCACTGACTTTATTAACTTTACCTCTAATTTTAATCCTGCACGCAGATTCACTTGGCCCGTCTCCAACATCTCCCTAACTTTTCTTGATCACCATCTCCATCACAGGAGATAGACTATCAACTGACATCTATTATAAACTCTCTGACACCCACAGCTATCTAGACGACACATCTTCCCACCCTGCTTCCTGTAAAGACTCTATCCCCTACTCCCAATTCCTCCGTCTATGCCGCATCTGCGCCCAAGATGAGGTGTACCATGACCTCCAAGATATCCTCATTCTTTACAGAACGGGGGTCCTCTCTTCCATCATACATGAGGCCCTCATTAGGATCTCCTTGATATCCCACAGCTCCGCTATTACTCCCCCTTCCCCCCCCCCCCCCCCCCCCAGTCGTAACAGGGGCAAAGTCCCCCTAGTCCACACCTTCCACTTGCACCTCCTCCGACCTCATCCACGGTACCCGCCGTTCCTGGTGCGGACTCCTATATATTAGCGAGACAAAACGCAGGCTCGGCGATCGTTTCGCTGAACACCTCCGTTCAGTCCACCTAAGCCTACCTGACCTCCTGGTTTCTAAATACTTTAACTCTCCTCCCATTCCCACACAGACCTTTCTGTCTTGGGCCTCCACCATAGTTAGAGTGAGGTCCAGCGCAAATTGGAGGAACAACACCTCATATTTTGCGTGGACAGCTTACACCTCAACTGTGTGAACAATGACTTCTCTAACTTCAAGTAACCCTTGCTTCTCCTCTCTCTCCATCCATCCCCCTTCCCAGTTCTCCGACCAGTCTTACTGTTTCAGACTACATTTTATAATGGTTTTCTTTGTTATTACTTTCTCTCAGCTAACAATGATGTATTCTACATTTTACAGAAATGTAATCTCCCAATCGGTGATAATTATTTACAGCACTGAACCACATGCTTGAAGAATTACAACATGGTGGATGAGATGGAATTAAAGTATTTTATGTTGTTTCAAAACTTTTTGTTCATTAGTTCGGTTACTATTAATTTAAGATGAAAATGTGTCTTACAAATGTCTATTACTAGCTGGAGTACATGTTCATAAGTGATAGGAGCAGAATTAGTCCATTCAGTCCAACAAGTCTACTCCACTATTCAATCATGGCTGATCTATCTTCCCCTTTTAATCCTATTCTCCTATCTTCTCCCCATAACCCCCGACACCCATACTAATCAAGAATCTGCCCATCTCTGCCTCAAAAATATCAATTGACGGCCTCCACTGCGTTCTGTGGCAATGAATTCCACAGATTCACCACCACATGACAAATTAAATTCATCCTCATCTTCCTAAAGATGAGCCTCTACTTCCTGAGAAGATTACGGAGAGTCGGTTTGTCAAGGCGGACTCTCTCTAACGTCTACAGGTGTACAGTAGAGAGCATGCTGACCGGTTGCATCGTGGCTTGGTACGGCAACTTGAGCGCCCTGGAGAGGAAAAGACTACAAAAAGTAGTAAACACTGCCCAGTCCATCATCGGCTCTGACCTTCCTTCCATCGAGGGGATTTACCGTAGTCACTGCCACAAAAAGGCTGGCAGCATCATCAAGGACCCACACCATCCTGGCCACACACTCATCTCCCTGCTACCTTCAGGTAGAAGGTACAGGAGCCTGAAGACTGCAACAAGCAGGTTCAGGAATAGCTACTTCCCCACAGCATCAGGTTATTAAACCTGGCTCAGACAAAACTCTGAACATTAATAACCCATTATCCGTTATTTGCACTTTATCAGTTTATTTATTCATGTGTGTATATATTTATATAATGGTATATATACACACTGATCTGTTTTTGTAGTTAATGCCTACTATGTTCTGTTGTGCTGAAGCAAAGCAAGAATTTCATTGTCCTATCAGGGACACATGACAATAAACTCACTTGAACTTGAACTAAAGGAATGTTCATTTATTCTGAGACTATGACCTCTGTTCCTAGACTCTCCCACCAGCGGAAACATCCTCTCCCCATTCACTCTATCCAGGGAGCTCCAAGAAACCAAACAAACTCCATTAGTAAAAATCATGGGACTAAGTAGTGACAGCATAAATATAAATCTAGCCAAGTAGAGGCTAGTGCTTATAGAAGATCCGTGTACTTGTGTGCAAATATATTTGGATCCTGTTGGCCTGGAGAATGTCATGATGCATCTTTATGACAATATAACTGTGCCAGGAACAGTGCCTGCAAAAGCTTGAAAACATACTTGAAAGTTATGGGCCTGTCCCACAAGGGCGATTTTTTCGACGACTGTCATTATCGTAGCAGGTCGCCGAAAAACCGGCGACTGGACCACTATACGACAATGTCTATGACAATCCATAACAACAACCTACCACCTAGTCAAGATCAAGCTACGGCAAGCTACCGACAACCGCCGACCCATTAGGATGTCCGCCTACGACCACACCTACGACAACCTACGTCCACGCGCGACAAGCTAAGACAATTCAGTTGCCTGTACCCGTCGCCAGTTGACGTAGGTAGTCGCCATGGAATTCACCGGTCAGCACCGGCGACAACCTACGTCATCCTGGCAACAACCTATGTCAGCATCTGTGCCAGAAGTCAAGCTATGTTCATTGGCGTGAAGCCAATTGTCGCCCAAAGATTTTGAACATTTCAAAATCCAGCAACGACCAGAAAAAAACTATGATACTTTGGGTGGCTGAGGAGACTTTGGGTGGCCATGCAGACACCACCCTGGCAACAGAGACTCCTCATGGCCATGCAGACACCACCCTGGCCATGACCACCCCGGCAACAGAGACTCCTCATGGCCATGCAGACACCACCCTGGCGACAGAGACTCCACCAGAGACTCCTCATGGCCATGCAGACACCACCCCGGCAACAGAGACCCCACCATGGCCATGCAGACACCATCCTGGCAACAGAGACCCCACCATGGCCATGCAGACACCATCCTGGCAACAGAGACCCCACCATGGCCATGCAGACACCATCCTCAAGTCAAGTCAAACAAAGTCAAACAAACTTTATTGTCATTTAGAAATACATTGATACATGCAGTTCCAAACGAAATTACGTTGCATTTGGCTCCCTGTGCAACACAATAAATTAACCGAAGGATAGGCATGGGTGAAAAGGATAAATAGACACTAGTGGCAGCCCATTACATGGCATTCAGGAGTCTGATGGCTCGTGGGAAGAAGCTGTTGCAGAACCTTGATGTTCTGCTCCTTATGCTGCGATATCTTTTTCCCCCCGAGGGCAGCAGAGTGAACAGTCCGTGATGGAGATGTGTGGGGTCTTTTATAATACTGCTGGCCTTAGACACACAGCGTTTGGTCGCAATATCCCCGATTGAGGGGAGAGAGGACCCGATGATTTTTTCCGCTGTCCTCACCACTGACTTCCAGTCGGAGGCTCTACAGTCCCCAAACCAGACAGTGATACAGCTGGTCAGAATACTCTCTATGGTGCCCCTGTAGAAAGTAGTGAGGATGGGATGGGGGAGATGAGCTCTTCTCATCCGGCGCAGAAAGTGCAACCGCTGCTGCGCTCTCTTAACAGTTGATGAGATGTTATTCGACCAGGTCAGACTGTTAGTGATCTGCACCCCCAGGAACTTTGTGCTACTGACCACCTCCACATCGCTGTCGTTGATGTGAAGTGGTGTGGGACTGTGCCGGGTTTTCCTGAAGTCGACGATAATCTCCTTTGTTTTCTCGACATTCAGGATCAGGTTGTTCGTATTGCACCAGTCCGCCAGTTGTTTCACCTCCTCCCTGTAAGCCAGCTCATTGTCGTCCCTGATGAGGCCCACCACTGTTGTGTCATCTGCGTACTTCATGATGTGGTTCGTACTAAACCTGGCACAACAGTCGTGAGTCATCAGGGTGAACAGCAGTGGACTCAGGACACAGCCCTGAGGGGAGCCGGTGCTCAGAGAGATGGTATTGGAGGTGTTATTTCCAACCCTCACAGACTGAGGTCTGTCAGTGGCAACAGAGACCCCACCATGGCCATGCAGACACCACCCTGGTGACAGAGACTCCACCATGGCCATGACCACCCCGGCAACAGAGACCCCACCATGGCCATGACCACCCGGCAACAGAGACCCCACCAGAGACTCCTCATGGCCATGCAGACACCACCCTGGCAACATAGACCCCACCATGGCCATGCAGACACCACCCTGGTGACAGAGACCCCACCATGGCCATGACCACCCCAGCAACAGAGACCCCACCAGAGACTCCTCATGGCCATGCAGACACCACCCCGGCAACAGAGACCCCACCATGGCCATGCAGACACCACCCTGGCAACAGAGACCCCACCATGGCCATGCAGACACCACCCCGGCAACAGAGACCCCACCATGGCCATGCAGACACCACCCTGGTGACAGAGACCCCACCATGGCCATGACCACCCCAGCAACAGAGACCCCACCAGAGACTCCTCATGGCCATGCAGACCCCACCATGGCCATGACCACCCCGGCAACAGAGACCCCACCAGAGACAACTCATGGCCATGCAGACACCACCCTGGCGACAGCCTAGTCACCACAAGTTGCCCAAAAAAACACAAAAATTGCCTAAGTGGGACAGGGGCATTACATATTCTGCTTTGCATAAAACTACTACCTATTATATTCATGTATTATTACACACCATCTCCCAATGCATTTGAAAAGAAAATAATAAATTGGTCATAACAAAAGGAACGCGAGTACTTTTCTTCTGGATTGTTGAAATGCAATGAGGTGTTTCACTTGGCAAATTTTAGTAGATTTATAGCTCCATAACTGATTTTTGGTAGTGCTGTCTAAAAACTCTTTATATACTGGTAATAATGCCTAAGAAAGAGCAAGCGAGAGATAGACTGATCAATCAATCAAATTTATTCATCACCTACACAATAAAGTGCAGTGAAATGAACTTGTCAGCAGTGGTACAATCAAAAAGAACACACAATAAAAATGTAACAGAAACATCCACCACAGCATTCTTCACTGTGGTACAGTCAGCCCTCCTCCATTGTTGCCCTGTGGTCGGGCCCATAAACCTCCGCAGTCGCCGCTGTGGGCGGCCAGATGTACAGGCCGTCTCATCTGAAAGGTAATTACCGAATCGGTGCCTTCCTACCGGAGACCGCGGCTTTAGGATGTTGTAAGCCGCAGGCAGGCGGTCGGAGCTCTTCTTCTCCAGGGATCCCCAACGAGGGATCCCAGGCTCCGGACGCCACACCCGCGGCTAGAAGCTCCGCAGACTGTATAGAGGCAGGGCAAAACAATTGAGTATTTTTCTGCATTAAAGAACTTAATCTTGCATTATAATTTTCACGGCTTTTTAAATTGTCATAAGGGAGTAATAAGCGAAGGATAATCATGGCTATGAGAAAGTATGGCAAGCACCCCATTCAAATTTTCATTTAAAATTACTCTGTTGTTAAAAATGACATTCAAGAATTGGTTAGAGAATTTAATCTCCACAAGCAATTAGTTGAAATTTAGTCATACAGCGGTACGAAAGTCCAAGGCCACAAAAGCCAAAGTGAATTTAAGACCAGTTCAGTCCATCGCTATTGTTTCAATGGTCATCATTCAACTCAGTCTTGGAGACATCTTGAGCAAAACAAAGTGCTTAGCGGGTCAGGCAGCATCTCTGGAGAAAATGGATAGGCAATACTTTGTGTCTAACGATGTGTCCCAACTTGAAACGTCACCTATCCATTTTCTCCATAGATGTTGCCTGGCCCACCGAGTTACCCCACACTTTGTGTCTATCTTTGGTATTAAACCAGCATCTGCAGTCATTCTTATTACAAGTGCAGGAGGAACTCTGACTCAGGCAGCATCTGTGAAGCAAATGGACCATCAATTCAGTTTTGTCGGGATTTTATTATTAGAATGTTGTTCTTCACCAATGAGAGCACTGGAATTGCATAGTAACAATGCTACTTGCAGTAATAATAATTATATAAACTGGCTGATTTTAAGGTGGTGATTAACTTGTGCAACCTGCTACTGCCATGGATTGATCAAGCAATAAATCAAAACACCTATTCTAGTAAATCCTGCCATACAATAATAGAAAGCACTGAAAACCGATGCTGCGGAGTCTTTATTGATAATAAAGCAGTGGAATGCATGGTGCAAAACAATTGACAAGCGAGTTGATCTACCCATGACTGCAGAAAACTCAGAAGGACTGGCTGAGACTGTTCAAACCAGATTTTAAAAATGTTTTAAGTCCTCCAGTGTGATCTAAAAAGTTAAGCTAGTACACTGCATAGATCGAAACCGTGAGATAGTGAAAACTAAGCAGGAAGTGAGCCACGCCAGTAGTGAATACACATCTTCACACCAAAACAAGCTGCAGATGATCAATGCCCATTTTGCAAAATGTATGCAGAATTTGTAGAATTGTAAGTTTTCATAAAATTGGACATCATCCATACCTATTCACAAATGAATATTCTGAAAAATAGTCAAGAGGAGCTATCTAGAGTGCTCAAACTAGTTTATAGAAACGTACAAAATTCTTAAGGGGTTGGACAGGCTAGATGCAGGAAGATTGTTCCCGATGTTGGGGAGGTCCAGGACAAGGGGTCACAGCTTAAGGATAAGGGGGAAATCCTTTAGGACCGAGATGAGAAGGACTTTTTTCACACAGAGAGTGGTGGGTCTCTGGAACTCTCTGCCACAGAGGGTAGTTAGATGTGGCCCTTGTGGCTAAGGGGATCAGAGGGTATGGAGAGAAGGCAGGTACAGGATACTGAGTTGGATGATCAGCCATGGTCATATTGAATGGCGGTGCAGGCTCAAAGGGCCGAATGGCCTACTCCTGCACCTAATTTCTATGTTTCTATGTTATCCTACCGTCAGGTCTTTGCCTAAGATCTGTGCAGTAACAATGGGAAAAATCGTGAAAGGAACAGATCATTAATTGTATAAAACAAACTGATCTGTTACTGGTCACTAAATATGATTTTGGAGGAAGCGTTCAGATTACTATGTGAAGATGAAGCAGCTGTGCAAAACAAATTGGTATAATCTTGTCTGAAGCTTGCTAGTATTGAACGACAACCAGAGAAGGAAGAGTGCAACACTAGATATGGCAAGTTGCAAAGTACAGAATTACAAGACAGTGCAACATTAAGGGCCTGTCCCACTTGGGCGTTATTTGCACGTCATTTACGTGACATCATTTACGTACCACGACGCACAACGCGCGTGTCGTGACGCACACTTGATGCGCGCATGGTGCGCGCCATCTGCGTGATGCGCAAATGACGCCCAAGTGGGACAGGCCCTATAGGCGATTCATTCCAGATCTTTGACCATTCTCACTTAATTACATAACTTGAAAAGGATAGTCAGCATGGCTTTGTGAAGGGGAGGTCCTGCTTGACAAATTTGCTGGAATTCTTTGAAGTAAATAGCATGACAGGAGTGTCATTAGATGTTGTTTACTTTTCAGAAAGCCTTTGATAAGGTGCACACGCGAGGTTGCTATGGAAGATGAGAGCCACGGTATCCAAGGGCAGATATTAGCATGGATAGCAGGTTGGCTGGCTGGCAGAAGACAGAGTGGCAATAAAGGGGGCTTGACTAAATGCAGTCAGTATTTGGCTTCAACAAATAGCTGAAACTCCTTTGCAGTCAAGGTCATGGCCCACCGGACCTTTTTGTCAATTTCCTGGTGCTAATCAATGATCAAACTAGACTGGTGAATGTATTATTGATGAGCTGAGGTTTGTGTGCGCACATCATGTCTGACCCAAGCAACTCATTTTGGACTGTTTTCATTTACTATTTGCTAACTTTATGAAACAACAACATCAAACATACTTTCATCCATTTCACAACCAACTTCCATCCGGCACTCAAATATACTTGGACCATTTCCGACATTTCCCTACCATTCCTTGACCTCACCATCTCTATTGCAGGTGATACACTCCTGACTGACATCCACTACAAACCAACTGACTCCCACAGCTACCTGGACTACTCTTCCTCCCACCCTGCTTCCTGTAAGGACTCCATCCCCTATTCCCAATTCCTCCGTCTACGCCGCATCTGCTCCCAGGATGACGTGTTCCACACCAGGTCATCGCAAATGTCCTCGTTCTTCAGAGAACGTGGTTTACCCTCCCCCACTATATATGAGGCCCGCACCAGGGTCTCCTCCATACCCCGCAACACTGCCCTCTCTCCCCATTCCCCCACTCACAACAAGGGCCGAGTCCCCCTGGTCCTCACCTTTCACCCCACCAGCCAGCGCATACAACAGATAGTCCTCCGTCAGTTTCGTCACCTCCAACGTGACCCCTCCACTCGCCACATCTTCCCATCTCCCCCCGTCTGCCTTCCGCAAAGACCGCTCCCTCCGCAACTCCCTCGTCAATTCTTCCCTTCCCTCCCGCTCCACTCCTTCCCCGGGCACTTTCCCTTGCAACCGCAAGAGATGCCACACTTGTCCCTTCGCCTCCCCCATCCAATCCTTTCAGGGACCCAAGCAGTCATTCCAAGTCCGACAGAGGTTCACCTGCACCTCCTCCAACCTCATCTACTGCATCCGTTGCTCCAGATGCCAGCTGATCTACATCGGTGAGACCAAGCGGAGGCTGGGCGATCGTTTCGCCGAACACCTCCGCTCGGTCCGCAATAACCAACCCGACCTCCCGGTGGCTCAGCACTTCAACTCCCCCTCCCACTCCGTATCCGACCTCTCGGTCCTGGGCCTCCTCCACGGCCAGAGTGATCAACACCGCAAGTTGGAGGAACAGCACCTCATATTCCGCTTGGGGAGTCTACATCCTCTGGGCTTAAACATTGAATTTTCTCAATTCTGTTAACCCAGACTGCCTCCCCCCCACCTCTCCCTCAGCCCTCTGGCCCTGACATTCCTTCTCCATCTCCCCCCCCAGTCGCACTAGCTTCTCATTTTCACACCACAAACAGCTTACAATGGCCTGCTTCCTTTATCACCAATACTTTTTTGCATATCTTTCACTCATTGTTCCTTATCTCTCCACATCACTGTTTATATCTCTCGTTTCCCTGATCCCTGACCAGTCTGAAGAAGGGTCTCGACCCGAAACGTCGCCTATCTCCTTCGCTCCTTAGATGCTGCTGCACCCGCTGAGTTTCTCCAGCTTTTTGTGTAACCCTCGATTCTCCAGCATCTGCAGTTCCTTCTTTAATACTTTCACATTATCAGGGTTCAAATGGAGTAGCTGACAAATAATGCTGCAGTGAAAATTGGAAAATGGAATACATTTTTGGCTAACATTGATATAGGCTGCAAGGCCTTCTTTAGGGCCATTGAATTTTCGTCATTGTTCACTATAGTTTTTGTTGCGGTTAGCAGAAGCCACAAAGTAAACGGACAAGGAGAAGCCATTTGTGCTTACTCCTGCATTCAGCGAGATATTTTATGCCCATGCCGCACCCAGCAATATCCGTGTGTATTTTAATTCCTTTAATATCTAACTGTCAATCTATTTCTTGGAAATATGCGTAGCAATAGTTTCCACCACACTCTGGAATTCTAAAGATTCACCACCACCAAGTGAGGAAAGGCCAGCTTCATAAACTGGGACCCCTAGATCTAGACAACCCAGTGACAGGGAGACAATTACTCGATCAATCGCCATAATCATCCCTTATTCATTTAAATATAAGATATGAACCCAATTTGTTTCATCCTTCTGCAATCTGGGGAACCTTCTGATGTTGCATGTACATCCTTCTTCACACAATGTCAATATTCCAAATACCATCGCACCAGGGGACTATATAATTGAAACATCACCTCTTCGATTGCATACAAATCCTCTTCCAATAAAGGCCAGACGTAACAGTTGTCCTCCTAGTTGCTCGCTCGCTCCATTCGTTTTTAATCTTAATTTTAAAAATAATTTCAAAAATATCATTTTTTCTACACATGATCTCTCATTTGTGTAGGAAGGAACTTCAGATGCTGGTTTAAACCGAAGATATACACAAAATATAGACCCATTCTTTCTCTAATAGCTGCTGGAGTGCAAATTTGTGGTACTCATTCACTGAAGTAGACTTGTAGACTGGCAGAGTAGACTTCATAGGCCGAATGGCCTAATTCTGCTCCTAGCACTCAAGAACCCCAAATGGCACAATTGTTTAAAGTATACTCATTCAAGTACAGTTATTTGTCTGACATGGAGAGGAACCTGGGTATTTGGTGCCCAGGCAAATTCTGAAAATATTTAGGAAAATTAATAGAATGTTATTGCTTATTGGTGTAACCTGAACGCAAAATTAAGGATCTAGGCTTCAGTTACAAAGTCATATATACCATAACTATAAAGCAAGGAAACAGGCTCTTTGGCCCAACTCATCATGCGACAAGTTCCTTATCTTGGTGACTCTCACTTACCTGCATGTATTCTAAAATCATGGCAAACTTTTTCTATCCTTGTACCTGAATAATCTATTTTAAAGTTGCATTTAACCCTAACCCACCTCTACCACTTCCGTTTCCATTTACACACCACCTTGTGAAAAAGTTGCCACTCAATCATTTAAATATTTTCCTTCTCATCTTATTCATATTGGTTGATTGTCACGTAGCATTTTTCTGATGGTTAGGATGTGATTACAGGCAAGCAACAGGCACTGATGAAAGGCCTTCATCTTTCATAGTTGCATAAAATTAACTTGAGGAAGTTAAGAGTAGGGGGCCTTGGAGTAGGGGGTAGGGGGTAGGGGACCTTGGAGTAGGGGGCGCCGTCGAGTATGGCCGCCCTGGCAGCAGCTGTTAGTCTTTTCATTCTTTTTTTATATTTTTAGTTAGTTAAAGTGTTTGGTTTTTGGAGGTCTTTTAATCTTTTTATGTAGAGGGTGGGGGTGGGGGGGGGGGGGGGGGGAAGGGGGAAACTATTTTCTCAGTACCTACCTGGTCGGAGATGCGGCTTTTCTCCGGGCCGTATCTTCGCCCTTTCCTCGCGGCCTACAGGCAGTCTGGAGCAGCGTTTCCTCCCGGGACCTCAGCTTCGGCGGCGGTACACAGCGCTGGGGCGCCATCGCAGAGCGGGCGATGCCTTGCCCTGGTCACCGTGCGGTGGAGCTCCGGAGGGCTGGGACCACCGACTGCAACATCGTGGAGCTGCGGTCTGTGAACTATCCAGCCGCGGGCGGGCGGCGCTGAGTTTTAAAAACTGCGGAGCCTGGGATCTCATGCCAAGATCACCAGAGTCGGAGCTCCGACCAGCGCGAACCGTGGACTACGGGAGCTGCAAACTCCGGGGAGGAAGCGGCCGCTCCAGACACTCTGGGCCGCTGAGAGTGTTCACCCGTCGCCAGAACTCCATCATCCGGCGTGTGGGCCTGAAGCATCGGGCTGCCGTAGCAGCAGCTGCAGAGGCCTCAATAAGCCCGACTATGGGTGAACTGGGGATGGGACTGGACTTTGCTGCCTTCCCCCACAGTGGGAACCAGTGGGGGGGTGTTTTTATGTTTTTTTTGTTAAATACTCTAGTGTTGCGTATTATCTTTATTCATGTGCTGCATTGGCAAATCAAATTTCACTGCACCAATTGGTGTATGTGATAATAAATGTCCTTTGTCTTTTGTCCTTTGTTAAGAGTCAAACTTAATTGTCATAGGTACATAATTCTTCCTGGCATTAGCTTAATAAGCCTGTAAACAATACACACAAATAATCAAAGTAATTTGATGAATTAATAACGGTAATATGAACAGAAAATCAAAGTCCATGGTGCAACCAAAGACCCAGTCCATAGACTGTTGTATAGTTGCTACATTGGCTGTTGGCACAAAGATGGGGGAAATTGTGAGGTACTCGAGGCAGGTTTAAAAGACATTTGTGTTGGTACATGATAGGAAAGGTTTAGAAGGATATAGGGCAAACACAGGCTGGTGGGACTGGTGTAGATGGGACATCTTGGTCGCCATGGACAAATTGGGCTGAAGGGACCGTTTCCTTGCTACATGACTCCATGACTATGTCTCTAACTTGATCCGTATCGACATCCATGGCATTCAGGCCAGGATATGGAGAACTCTGATGCTTATTAATTTCCAAAAGCAGTGTAAATATATCTGCACCTCACTCCCATATATGTTAATCAGTAAAACAACTATTACAATAATGATGCAAAAATTACTAGTTAAGAAAAAAAAGTTAGTGCTGAGAAACTATAATTGTATCAGGTATAATGTATAACGTGCAATTTTGGGAAGTTTTGTGCAGTTTGATTTTAAAGCAATAAACATATTCCTAGCAAGAGACTTCTCATTCTCTTTAACTGAAGATAACTTACTGTTAGCTTACTTTAGAGATACAGCGTGGAAACAGGTCCTTCAACCCACCGACTCTGCACTGACCAGCAATCACCCCGTACACTAATACTATCCTATACACTAGGAACAAATTTTACAGAAGCCAATTAACCTACGTAACGTAACTGTACGTAACGTGGAGTGTAGGAGGAAACCGGGGCACCCAGAGAAAACCCACTCCGGTTACTGGGAAAGCGTACAAACTCCACAGAGACAGCACCTGCGGTCAGGATCGAATCCGGGTCTCTAGTGCAAAAGGCAGCAACTCTACCGCTGCACCACTGTGTTGCCCTAGTTATTCGACTTTTACGAGATACCAAATCATGGGGAAAAAGAGATGATATCATGACAATGAATCATTGTGATCATTATAGGCAACATTTAATTAAAAGATTTTCCTAAACCTTCATTGCAGCATGGCCAGTTAAATTGTAGTTTTAAAATGTGTGCAACTCAATCACGTCATCAAAAGGCAGTATGAAGATGTGCTGTACAGCTTTTCATTAAGTTTTACTGTTAGAAACCATCAACCAGTTGTATGCTGCAAATGTAACAACTTCACCACTTCCTCAGATAACCTGTTCAACGTACCTACTATCCTCTACGTGGAAAAAGTTGCTGCTCAGGCCCCCATTGTAGTTAGCAGCTGTGAATGGACATTTCAAAGGCATTTATGTGGCACTTATTGCCACGGAGTATACGACATGGGGCAACATCCTATGGTCAGGGCTTGCGGCTTGAATAAGCAACATGCATTATCAATCAGTATGAAGACATGCAAAGCTAAATCTGGTGGTTCATGTTAGAACAAAAATTTGTACATAAAAGAGAGATAAAATGATAGAAAGGAAAATAACTCTCTAAAAATTCCTCAATAATAAATCCCAAAAGATTCAACATGCAGAAGACAATTTTAGTGCCAGAGTTGAATGATAGTAATTAGGAGTCATCACAACTTTAGTTTAGTTTGGAGATACAGTATGGAAACATGGTCATCAGGCCCACCGAGTCCACACCAACCATCAATCACCCGTTCACACTAGTTCTATATTAACCCACTTACAAACCCACATGTCTTTGGGATGTGGGAGAAAACCATAGCACCTGGTGGAAACCCACATGGTCACAGGGAGAATGTGCAAACTTCACACATATAGCACTTGAGGTCAGGATTCAACTCTGGTCTTTGGCACTGAGGCAGTGGCTCTACAAGCTGTGCCACCCAAACTTTCATTCATATTACAATGCAGAAATCCAATTTATTCTAGCACATTTAGTTTGCAAATAATCGCCATATTATAACACCTTTCATCTAGTATTCATTCTTAAAGTGGAAATATTAATGAAGCTTGTGCAGGGACATGCAAATCAGACAGTAAACCCCAATTTTCCCATTTTAACACTTTGAAAATATTGGAGGTTACTGTCTGATTTATCCATGTCAGTGAATGGTGAAGTTAATGAAGTTAATAGTTAATTAAGTCAACTATTAACAGATCGTTGATAAAGTTACTGTCTGACTTACTCCATATGAGTGGTGATTACTTCACTATTGTTCTTATTATAAAAGTCCAGGTAGTCAGTAAAAGTAAATAAAGATAATTTCAGTAAATTGGTGATGACGTTTTATTCAGAATTGCCGTATCAATTAGACTAACAGAAATCCTCTACCACTATAGCACATCTACCCTCTCATAATATAAACATGTGGTAACATAAGGACTGGCTTACAGAAGGAATGCAGCCCCCTAGTAAGTATTAAAAACTTGAATAAGTTACCACAAATTACAATGATTCAAATGCAGTTAAGGGTTATGTAGGTATGTTACAAAACTTACCTTGAGCAGCGCTGCAGTTCTGCCGCTCCCCGTGTGTGAGACTTTGGCGCCTTTCAGAGGGGGGCGGGCTTAAAGTGCCGTTTTCCTACAGACTGGGCAAATCGATCCATGTCGGGCGATTTCGTTGCGGAAGAAAAATCGCTCCGACATTTCATTAAGGTATTTTTAAATTACGCTAGATTATTTATTAACTAGAGTAATTTAAAAATCACCTTCAAAAGCCGTGAGCGCCGACAACGGGAAGGATTTTGCGTAGGGGAGAAAAAAAGGTAGTTTATTTTTATATTAAAAGTTGGTTTTTATGGAGGCTTTAATCATATTTTCATGTTGAGAAATGGGGTCCAAAAAAATGTATGAACCAACAATATTTTTCCTCCCGACTTCACCGCTGACCGCAACGTTCCAATCCACCGCATTCCACTAAAACCCACTCGCTAGTTGATTTAAATGGCCATTAATTTACAGGCATTAAACACTAAATTCCTTCTATTTGATTCATGAAAATGAGATTTAAAAATTATGTTATATTGTGGATTATTGTGTGAATGTTATTTGGACACTTAGGCAATTTTAAAAAAGTTTATCTTTTCTTAAGAAATGGATAGATGTTTAGATCTACTCATTGAATTTTGTAATTAGCTGCAATTAGATAACTAATTATATGCTTTAATTTCACGTCATTCAAGTAAGATTATTTCATATTTGTTTCAGAATGCTTCAATCTATAATAACTGAAAATTTCATTGAGTTCTCTTAATTTTTAAGAAAGTAATGGGCTTTTAACAGTTCTAGATCACAGCTTTTGAGTTAAGTCAATTGAAAGGCAATGGGGAACAAGATGCTACTTTCCGAGTATGAAAATGGTCATAACTTTCTTAATACTGAAGATATGAAAGTGAATTAGGTGTCAAATTAAACTTCTTTTTATGCTTTATCTGATGGGATAAATTGCAGACTTGATTTTTAAAATCTCAAAATTTTGTAACATTGCTAGGTTATGTTGCCTAAAATTTACCATCAATACAAAGCTGTTCTCTTCACACCAAGTCACAGTTCTGATGCAACTTAAATTCAGAAACTGCAAGCATTATAAAAAAAGATTACTGCCAATGTGAAGGAGAAACTACATTGCATTCATAAAAGCAAATAAATAAACTATTTAATGTTATCTCAAGATTAGTTTGTAAATCTTGCACATTATCCAGAACACCAGGTGCATTGTTACAACAATCATTAACACTGCATTAGTTTAATAAACCAGTGCCGGTACTAAATGCTCACTTTCGGTACTTTCATTGCATGGAAATGTAAAATATAAAGTAAATGTAACTTTCCATGCAACTTCCCCCAAGGCATGCATGCATGTGCGTATATATATCAAGATGGCGGCGCCTCGCGGCAACGGCCTCTGCAATCCGTCTGGTGGTTTTTTTTTGTCCTGTTAGGTGTATGTTTTGGTTTTAGTTTTGTATTATTTTCAGCTGTGTATATGTGGGGGGCGGGGGAAACTTTTAAATCTCTTCCCTGTACGGGGACCCGTTTTCCTTGTCGAGTCTCCGTTGTCGTTGGGGCCTAACATCGCAGAGCCTGCGACTCACCATCGTGGAGCTGGCCTACTTCAGAGCGCGAAGCGCTGTGTGGCGCGCGGCTGCGACCCGACTTCAGAGCTTCCGGCTGCAGGCCCTGTGGACGGTAACATCGGGAGCTCGCAGATCTCTGGTGGGAGACCGCTTTTCAAAGCTCCCGCAACGGCAAACTTCGCCCGCCCTAATCGAGGGGTTTAAATCGACCCGAAATGGGGCCTTACATTGCCCGGCGCGGATCTAACATCAAGAACCTCAATCAGCTCGATGCAGCAGTTTGTCTGCTTGACTGCGGGGGAAGAATAAGAGCAGAGAACAGGGAAAAGATAAGATTTTTGCCTTCCATCACTGTGAGGTGGTGTGTGGAGATTCACTGTGATGGATGTTTGTGTTAATTGTGTGTTTTGTTTTTTTTGTTATTATGACTGCATGAACATAATTTTGTTTGAACTTATGTTTAAATGACAATAAACAGCATTCTGATGTGTGTGCGAATACACACACACACACACATATATATACACATACATATATATAGTTGTAACCTTGTTAAGATAAAGATTTTTGATTTGTAATTTTGACTTTATGAACATTGGAAAATGTAACATATTATTGATAACTGCATCCATTGTTCACCTGCAATTCACATACTAAACAAGAACATTATTTTTAAACGGTAACGGTAAACCAAAATTGAATTACTGAAAAAATGTGGTTAAAAGACGCTTCATGCATTTTTTACTACTAATTCATATTAACATAATATACTGCAAAGTTATAACTAAAAGAGATACAGAATAGAGTTAAGGTATGCACTTGGAATATATCCAAAGACTGATTTTGTGAAGGCTTTGTAGGTGAACTACACAGAAACTGAAATCAAGAGAGCATAGAGCATGAAATGGAATTCATAGCACAGAAATAAACTGTGCAAATTTAATGTTGGCATTTGTGAGCCCATATAGATCCATAAAATATGGCGTTTGAGTTGCCAAGTTGAATTTTATGCAAAATTATACAGCACCAGTTGACTTTTATAAGAAGCTGTGTATTAATGAATACGCACAAGAAGAGTGGATGTACAATACCTGTGTTGGTGCTTCACAAATCCAGAACCTGACCAGAATTGTCTATATCGATACGCTTTGGGGCAACTGAGGCTCTATGAATGCACAAGCCATGCAAAATGAGAAGACAGTGATGTATCTAATCTCCTGTGGTTTATAATAGACAATAGGTGCAGGAGTAGGCCATTCGGCCCTTCTAGCCCGCACCACCATTCAATGTGATCATGGCTGATCATCCCCAATCAGTACCCCGTTCCTGCCTTCTCCCCATATCCCCTGACTCCGCTATTTTTAAGAGCCCTATCGAGCTCTCTCTTGAAAGCATCCAGAGAACCTGCCTCCACCGCCCTCCGAGGCAGAGAATTCCACAGACTCACCACTCTCTGTGAGGAAAAAGTGTTTCCTCGTCTCCGTTCTAAATGGCTTACTCCTTATTCTTAAACTGTGGTTCTGGACTCCAACATCGGGAACACGTTTCCTGCCTCTAGCGTGTCGAAGCCCTTAAAAATGAGATTCCCTCTCATCCTACTAAACTCCAGAATATACAAGTGTAACATTCACACGGTCCTAAAATAGGCTCCTTTCATCCCAAGAGCCTTTAGAAATACCAACATGCAGGAGTCATTTGTTTACCAGTGGCTTTTTATGTCAATGAGGGTAACGTGTTTAAATAACTGAATGCATTGCGGGAAATTTAGGGTTTTTTTTAAATTCCCCAACCTCAAATGTACCTAATTTAGGGTTCAATAATGCAATGTTATAAAATATTTACATTATACAAAAATTGCATATAGCAAACAAAATCAGATGCTAAAAATTGAAAGGAATTAATACCTGTACCTATCATGAAGAACATGGTGGCCCTGTGAAATACCAACATATTAACAATGGAAACTGCATAATTTTGTCCCCATCCCCTTTACTCCATTGGAAGCCAAAACAAAGGCAGCATACCAATCGTCCAAACCATTCTACAGGAACGTTTCCATAGGACAATAACACATAGGAACAGAATTAGGTCATTAAGCCCGCGAGTCTACTCCACCAGTAAATCATAGCTGATCTATCTTTCTCTCTCAACGTCTTTCTCCTGCCTTTGCTACCCTTACTAATCAAGAACCTACCAATCTCTTATGTAAAACTACTCAATAACGGCCTCCACAGCCATCTGTGGCAATGAATTCACAGATTCACCACTCTCTAGCTAAAG
This sequence comes from Raja brachyura, assembly GCA_963514005.1. Next base: position 55,576,989 of record OY740796.1, on the reverse strand, counting down.
AAATTCCTCCTCGTCTCCATTCTGAAGGTACATCTTTTTATTCTGTGGCTATGCCCTCTGGTCCTCGACACTCCCATTGCTGGAAGCATCCTTTACACGTCCTCTGTATCTAGGCATTTCATTATTTGGTTGGTTTCAATGAAATGCACCCATCATCCTTCTCAAATCCAGCAAGTAGAGCCCCAGAACCTTCAAATGCTCCTCATACGTTAACCCAATCTTCCCAGGGATCATTCCCCTAAACCTCCTCTGAATCCTTTCCAAATCCAGCACATCCTTTCTGAGACATGGGGTCCAAAACTGCTCACAATATTCCAAATGTGGCCACACTAGCATCTGGTACACTCCCTCAAAATGAATGCTAATATTGCATTTGCCTTCCTTACCACCGACTAAACCTGCAATTTAAGCTTTTGGGAATCCGGCACCAGCAGTCCCAAGTCCTTTTGGACCTTTAATTTCTAAATCCTCTCCCCATTTACAAAATAGTCTACTCCTTTATTCCTTCCACTAAAGTGCATGACCGTACACTTTTCTATGCTGTTTACCCATTTGTCACCTCTTTGCCCACTCTTCATACTGACCAAGTGCTTTTGCAGCATGCTGCTTGTTCAGCACTACCTGCTAGTCCACCTATCTTTGTATCATCTACAAACCTGGCCAAAACCAGCAATTCCCTCAAGATGATTAAAATGACAGAAAAAGTAGCAGACCCAACACTGACCCCCTTCAGAACACCACTAGTCACTGGCAGCCAACCCAAAATATGCCCCATTTATTCCCACTCTTTGCCTTCTGCCAGTCAGCCAATCTTCTATCCATGCAAGTACCTTACCATGGGCTCCTTTCCTGTTTAGCAATCTCATGTGTGGCACCACGTGCAGTTTTAGCATGACTTTCTGTAAATGACTTCCAGACTCAGTACATGATTCTAACACATCTTTAATCAGCACTAAAACTTAACAGCATGAAGGATGATTAGTTGTCAACACATCCTGACTGCTCTGACCGTCGGTGCTGAGAAATAGTATTAGTATAAGTATTACAGTGGGGTGGAGTTAGAGATGCTGGCTGGTGTGTGATTGGTTAACATGCAACATCAATCTACATCCTTCCCCCCAAAGGTTAAGTGTGAAAGGGCACTCATGCCATCGGGTTAAACATACTCGCCATATCTGTCTGGTGGTCTACTAACACGGCCCGAGCGGTGCGGACCAACCCCCCCCCCCCCCCCCCTTGAAAGATGAGACACCGAGCCTGGAGGCGAGAATGACGTGATGGAGGCCTGTGGTGACCGAAAGGGGAAACATGCGGTGGGAGAGGCCCCGTGGTTAGTGGAGACCGCGGGACATGGAGGGGTGCAAGGCATGCAGGGACGGGTGGAAGACATTGCAAAAGATGGCTGGAACTGGAGCGGTGGAGCATAGGGACCAGCAGGCGGTGGTCGAGGCTCCCTCACAGCAAGCAGGTGTTGTCGACTTCTCCGGTACACCGCTCCCTCAGTCTACCAGGTAAGACCGTGGCTCGTCAGTTGGGTTGACCACAGTGCCCAGACGGGAATGGCCAGTTGTAGCTCGTAGGCGGACGACCTGACCCGGAAGTAGAGGCTTGAGTGGTCTGCTGGAATTGTCGTATGACCGTTTCTGAATCTCATGCTTCTCTTGTAGAAGTTTCTGGATAGTGGCAGGCTTCAGTACCTGAGGAACCAGTTGCTGTTGTGCGATGGGTACCGGAGGCCTCGCCAATCTCGACATCAGTCGCTGTGCTAGCGACCCCAGGGTTCCGTCCCTGGCAACATTTCTGAGATTCAGGAGATCGAGATAAACGGCTGACTTTGAAATCTGTGCTCGTTCCAGCAAGTGTTTGGCACTTCTGACAGCGCGTTCAGCGAGACCATTACTCTGTGGATACTCGGGACTGCTCGTGACGTGCTGGAAGTTCCATCGGTCTGTGAAAAGCTTGAACATGTGGCTGGTGAACTGCCGACCGTTGTCGGTTCTCAGGCTGACAGGACGCCAAAGGTAGACCATCTCAGATGTGAGGGAGGTTAGTTGGTCTAGTTCAAACAAATTAGAAAATGAGTCGACTAGAACAAGGTAGTACTTCCCGCACCATTCAGAAATGGCCGCCGCCAGCGATGTCCAGGGCAGAGCTGGAGGAGGTTGTTGCAGAAGGGGCTGCCGCTGCTGATGAGGCGCAAGGCTGTTGCAAGCGGGGCAGGAGGCTACACGGTCCCGGATGTAGCTGGCCATTCCCGGCCAGTAGAACAGGCTGCGGGCGCGTGCCAGTGTGGCGTCGGCTCCTGGGTGAACGCTGTGTGCTGTGTGTTAAGTATGCATCTTGTAGCGATGAGGGTATCACCACCTTGTGACCGTTGACGACAACCCCATCCTGAACTACCAATTAATCACGAACCAGGAAGAAAGGCTGCACCTCTGTGTGCGTGTTGGATTGTCTGTCTGGCCAGCCTGTTTTGATGATGGAGGAGAGGATTTGAAGCGTATCATCTGTGGCGGTGTGCGCGGACAAGGTGCGCAGTTGCTTGCTGGAGATGAAGTCGACACCGAGAACCATGATATAGGGATGTTGTTCGCAAGATGCCAGAGGTGCACGGGAGAGAGTGTCAGCGACATGCATGTCCTTACCCTTAGTATAGGTAATCGAGAAATCGTACCACTGCAGCTGCATCATCATACGCTGCAAACGAGCTGGCGTGGATGGGCTTGTTCAGGATTGTCACCAGTGGTTGGTGGTCCGTCTCGACCATGAAGGTGTTGCCAAAGATGAAGTCGCGGAATTTGGAGCAAGCGAAAACAACGGCCAACAGTTCCTTTTCGATTTGCGCGTAGTGCTGCTCCATGTCGGTCATGGTGCGAGAGGCATACGAGACAGGTAGTAGAATGCCCTCGGCAGATGGTTGCAAGCAGGCTGCGCCGAGCCCGAATTACGAAGCATCGCAGGTGATCGTCACCGGACGTTTCAGATTGAAAAACAATTAGGGTCGGTGCACTGGTCAGTTTGGACTTTAAGACATCAAAAGCAATCTGATGTTGCTGGTGCCATGACCATGCTGTGTCCTTTTTTGTCAGCTCCCGCAGTGTGGAGCTTAGTTTGCTGAGGTTCGGTATGAACTTGCCGAGATAGTTTACCATGCCCAGAAAACGCTGCAGTCCTTTCACGTCTGTGGGGGCAGGTATTTCTGTGATGGCAATAGCCTTCTTCGGATCAGGTTTGAGACCCTTAGGAGTGAAGATGTGGCCGAAAAGGAAACCTCTGGAACCCGGAACTTGCACTTGTCAGGATTAAGCTTGAGGTTGATCTTGCATGCGTGATCCAAGATGAGCCTGAGATTGTGGTCGTGCTCCGCTGCATCTTTGCCATACACTAGGATATCGTCGACAATGATGGCACAAGCTAGGTCCTCGAATAATAGCTCCATAGTTCTTTGGAAGACTTCACTGGCAGAGTTGATTCCGAATGGCATTCCCAGAAACTTGTATCTGCCGAATGGGGTGGCAAATGTGGTGAGGTTTGATGACTCCTTGTCCAGCGGTATCTGCCAGAAAGAGTTCTTTGCGTCGAGGACAGAAAATAAGGTGGCTGTTCCGACCTTTGCTGCAACATCCTCGACAGTCTTCATAGGATGGTGTGGCCGCTTAATGGCAGTGTTCAGTTCTTTCAAGTTGATGCACAAACGGATTTCATTTGTCCCTGCTTGACTATGGCAATCATGGTTGAGACCCAGTCGGTGGGGTCGCTGACTGCTTCAATTATGCCTGTGGAGGCCATGTCCTTTAGCGCAGAGTGAACCCTGTCAGTCATGGTAAATGACAATCGGTGTGGAGGTCGGATGACGGGTGTCTCTTCGGGGACAATAATAATCTTCTAAGTCACGGGCAACTTGCCCAGGTTATTATCGAAAAGATCAGGGAATTCACTCAGCGGGTCCAGGGAAATTTGCAGCTTGTGGACCGTTTTGTCAAAGGAGATCAGCCCCAGTTCCTGACAGGCCCGGTTGCCAAGCAGAGTAACTGAATTAAAGTTCAAGACATAGAACTTCAAATTCCTTGTGTTCTTTTTCAGCACACATTTCAAGTTGGTTTTGCCCAAAGGCACCAGAACCTCCCCTCCAAACGCATGTAGAGTGGATTTGTCCTTGATCAGTGGCTCGTTAGTTCTTATCTTGTTGAAGAGGTTGATTGACATAGTATTTACTTTTGCTCCCTAACCCGTGTCTAATTTTGCGTCAAAATGAACGTTGTTTACAGTTACTGTCACGGTCGGATCATAATTCTTAGCAGCAGCCAGCTGTAATGAGTAAACAGTCGGGTCCTCTTGTGAGTTAATTGGAGTCTGTTTGTGGGCAGGTTCGAGCTGGAATTGGGGAGTGAGATTATTGCTGTCTCGTAGCAAGAAGTTGAGATTAGACCTGGAGCTAGGCGAATTCTTCCCACCGGCCCAACTTGCTGCCCAACATACAGAGGTATAGTGATTTAACTGTTTGCAGTAATTGCATGATTTACCAACAGCGGGGCAAGCTGATTGTCTGCTGTGTGAGTAGTTACGATTTGGGCATTTCTTCTGAGGATCACCAAGAGCCGCCTGACTGGCTTTGGTCATAAATCACCTGTTATCTGTGTTGGTTCGCTGCCTAGTAAAGCTCAGCAGATTGAAGCCCTTCTGACACCATGTAAATGACTTCCAGACTCAGTACATGATTCAAACACATCTTTAATCAGCACTAAAACTCAACAGCATGAAGGATAATTAGTTGTCAACACATCCTGACTGCTCTGACCGTCGGTGCTGAGAAATAGTATTAGTATAAGTATTACAGTGGGGTGGAGTTAGAGATGCTGGCTGGTGTGCGATTGGTTAACATGCAACATCAATCTACACTTTCAATGGTAAAGCACCTGCTTCCGAGGTCAAGTCTCTAGTGAGTTTAAAGGGTAAACATAGTAATTCTAGTATTAATAATTATATAATACTGTTTTATGATCAACTGGTTTCAGGAACACATACAGAATGAAAAATTAGGTTTCTCAAAAAGCTTGATGGATGAATACACTCTCATGTTAAGATTAGTCAAATCAATTATCCAACCGAGATAAAAAAGTTTGGTGCTGATATAAAGACATGGCATTGACAATAACTAAAAAAAAAAATCACCTTACTGCTCATGCTTACCAGTTTAATAACTAATGCAAGTAATGCAACATTGCAATCCTAGAGGCAAAATTTCAAAATTAAATAAAGACCTTGAAATATGCTGTTTACATACATCTTTGTTGATCTTTAGCCACAAGAGGTCTCTTGATGATTCGAGTTAATGCAAGTCACAACTATATTGCCAAACCTACATAACTGAAATATTCCAATTAACAGTTACATTGTGTTGATAACTGCACAGCATCAAAACAAAGGTCAGCAAATAACAAATAGAATGGATAAGGGAGAGCCAGTGAATGTGGTGTATCTGGACTTTCAAAAAGCCTTTGACAAGGTCCCACACAAGAGATTAGTGTGCAAAGTTAGAGCACATGGTATTGGGGTAGGGTATTGAGATGGATAGAGAACTGGTTGGCAGACAGGAAGCAAAGAGTAGGAATCAGCGGGTCCTTTTCAGAATGGCAGGCAGTGACTAGTGGGGTGCCACAAGGCTCAGTGCTGGGACCCTGGTTATTTACAATATATATTAACGATTTAGAGGGAATTAAATGTAACTTCTTCAAGTTTGCAGATGACACAAAGTTGGGTGGCCGTGTGAGCTGCGGGGAGGATGCTATGAGGCTGCAGGGCGAGTTGGATAGGTTGCGTGAGTGGGCAGATGCATGGCAGATGCAGTATACTGTGGATAAATGTGATGTCATCCACTTTGGTGGCAAGAACAGGAGGGCATCTTAATAGTGTCAGATTAGGAAAAGGGGAGGTGCAACGAGACCTGGGTGTCCTCACAAGATGGCGGCGCTGGCTTAACAGCTGTGGCCCGCCTGCAGTCCGTCTGTTATTTTATTTTTTTTGTCCTGTTTTTAGTTGGTTTCGTTTTGTTAGATTGTGTGTGTATGTGAGTGGGGGGGGAGTAACATGTCTGGGTCTCTTCCTTCGTGGGGGGTGCAACTTTTCTGTCGTATTCCCAGTTTTCGTCTCCGTCTGCGCCGAGGCCTAATGGCGAAGCTGGCGGCCTCGGGCCCCGGGGCTGTCCCGGCGGCGGCCCGACTCGGTCCCGGAGCAGTTCCAGCGGCGGCGGCAGCAGCAGCGGCAGTGACCCGACTCTGTCCCAGAGCGGTCCCAGCCGCGGCGGCCCTACTAGGTTCCGGAGCAGTACCAGTGGCGGCGGCAGCAGCAGCAGCAGCGGCCCGACTCGGTCCCGGAGCAGTTCCAGCAGCAGCGGCGGCGGCCCGACACGGTCCCAAAGCGGTTCCAGCAGCAGCAGCAGCGGCCCGACTCAGTCCCGGGGAGGTTCCAGCGGCGGCGGCGGCCCAGCTCAGTCCCGGAGCGGTTCCGGCGGCGGCAGCAGCAGCCCAACTCAGTCCCGGGGCGGTTCCAGCAGCAGCGGCGGTGGCCCGACCCGGTCCCGGGGCGGTTCCAGCAGCAGCAGCAGCGGCCTGGCTCGGTCCCGGGGCAGTTCCAGCAACACCGGGGGCAGCAGCAGCAGCAGCGGCGTCCCGACTCGGTCCCGGACCGGCGGCAGTGGCAGCGGCCCGACAGCGACTACGGGCCCGGTGGAATACCATCACCCGGTGGGGTCACACTGAAGCCTGGATCGCCTCGGCGCAGAGGGAAACAAAGAGGGAAGAGACAGAGACTTTAAGACTTTGCCTCCCATCACAGTGGGGAGGTGTTTGGTGAACTCACTGTGGTGGATGTTGGGTTTGTGATTGTTGTGTGTTCTGTCTTTTTTTTTATATAAAAGGATTGTATGTATGACTGCAGGGGAACGATGTTTCGTTCAGACCGAAAGGTCTGAATGACAAATAAAGAATCTAATCTAATCTAATCTAAAAAGTCCTTGTACATCAGTCACTGAAAGTAAGCATGAAGGTACAGCAGGCAGTGAAGAAAGCTAATGGCATATTGACCTTCATTGCGAGAGGATTTGAATTTAGGAGCGAGGAGGTTCGACCACAGTTGTACAGGGTTCTTGTGAGATTGCACCTGGAGTATTGTGCGCAATTTTGTTCTCCTAATTTGTGGAAGGACATTATTGCTGTTGAGGGAGTGCAGCGTAGGCTCACCAGGTTATGATGAAAGAATGGTCAACTGGGCTTGTATTCACAGGAATTTAGAACGATGAGAGGAGATCTTATAGAAACATATAAAATTCTTAAAGGATTGGACAGGCTAGATACAGGAAAAATGTTCCCCATGTTGGGGGAGTCCAGAACCAGGAGGCACAGTTTAAGAATAAGGGGTAGGCCATTTAGGGCTGAGATGAGGAAAAACTCTTTCACCCAGAGAGTTGTGAATCTGTGGAATTCTCTGCCACAGAGGCAGTGGAGACCAAGAACAGGGTCCTAATGTTAGATGATCAGCCATTACCATATTAAATAGTGGTGCTGGCTCAAAGGGCCAAATGGCCTACTCCTGCACCTATTTTTCTAACCGATTATGGTTAGTCATCTATAATAATGCATCTTGCAGTCACTAGGTCATAAGTGTTAAAAGAATTATGCCATTCAGCTCATCAAGTCTACACCGCCATTGAATCATGGTTGATCTATCTCTCCCTCCTAACCCCATTCTTCTGCCTTCTCCCCATAACCTCCAACAACTATATTGAGCAAGAATCTATCTCTGCGTTAAAAATATCCACGGACTTGGCCTCCACAGCCTTCTGTGGCAAGTCTGAAATATGATCCAAAACATCATCTCCACAACTTCCCTCCAAGGATGATGCCTGACCAACGAGCTCCTCCAGTACCATTAATGTATAATGCTCATTAGCTCAAGATATACAAATTGTCATAATTCAATTACTCCCCCGATTTGTGTCCTGCATTAAAATAGCTATGCCTACATTTAACAATGCAAGGAAGGAGTTGGCACAAATGTTAAATCACATGCTGCAAAATATTCTCAAAAATTATGGAACCGTAAAAAAAGACGAGGGAAACTACGCAACTTGGACAGCAATCAATCAGCTAAGGATTGTGGTGGTTTGTATTGCTACCTGATCCTTCAGAGAATTAAACAAACAGGAGGACTGCAACCAATGAGCTTTGAACCACTGATTGGTTGTGGCATTGGTGAGGAGGCAAGGAACTCTCTCATTTTATTTGAAATCAAGTACACTCTACAAAATCACTATCTTTTCATGGGGGAATGGAACCAGTTTTGGATCTCTGAGGAATTTATTTTCCAAAACATTAGCCATCCAGTGAATGGCCAACTAGTAGCAATGTTACAAAATGTTGAGATTTAAAAAATCAAGTCTGCAATTTATCCCATCGGATAAAGCATAAAAAGTTTAATTTGACACCCAATTCACTTTCATATATTCAGTATTAAAAAGCATCTTGTTCCACATTGCCTTTCCATTGACTTAACTCAAAAGCTGTGAGCGAGGACAGTCAAAAGCCCATAACTTTATTAAAAATTAAGAGAACTCAATGACATTTTCAGTTATTATGGATTGAAGCATTCTGAAACAAATATGAAACAATCTTACTTGGATGACCTGAAATTAAAGCATATAATTAGTTAGTTACCTAATTGTAGCTAATTACAAAATTAAATTACTAGATCTAAACATCTATCCATTCCTTAAGAAAAGAGAAACATTTTTAAATTGCCTAAGTGTCCAAATAACATTCACGCAATAATTAACAATATAACATGATTTTTAAATCTCATTTTCATTAATTTATAGGCCAAATGGAAGGAATTTAGTGTTTAATTCCTGTAAATTAATGGCCATTTAAATCAACTTGCGAGTTGGTTTTAGTGGAATGCGGTGGATTGGAACGTTGCGGTTTGCAGTGAATTTAACCCACAGTCGGCAGGAAAAACACTGCCGGTTCGTATATATTTTCTTGTCCGCATTTCGCAACATGAAAATGTGATTAAATGCTTCCTAAGAAGCACGTTTTTATGTAAAAATAAACTTTATACTTTATTTTATCCCCTACGTAAAATCCTTCCCGTTGTCGGCGCTCACGGCTTTAGAAGACGATTTTTAAATTACTCTTGCTAATAAATGATCTAGTGTAGTTTAAAAATACCTTCATAAAACAAATGTCGGAGCGATTTCTCTTTAGCGACGAAATCCCCTGAGATGGATCGACTTGAACTGTCTGGCGAAAAACGGCACTTTAAACCCGCCCCCCTCTGAAAGGCGCGCACACGGGGAGTGGCAGAATTACAGCGCCGCTAAAGGTAAGTATTGTAACATACCTACAACTAGGATTATTCATATGCAGCATTTAAAAGAGCTGGATGTGTATCTTAAAAGCAAGACTAACGGCACTGGTCTGGCATAGCACCAGTATGCACTCAACAGACCAAATAGTTTTTCACATTATGCCATTCAACAATGCTTACAGAAGATCAACCCTATTTACTCACAGGACTCTCTCCCACCCATTTAACATTCTGCTGCAAGTACCATTAATTAACACCTCACAATAAATGGGAGAAAGTGCACTATTTGGTTACAAGGTATGATTTTTATTATATGTGTCCTTTTACAATACTGGAGAGTTTTTGACGAACAAGATTAGTATTCACTTAACACCAATACATTGTTCTTAACAAAGATCTACCCAGCATGTGAAACCTTATAAATAACAGATATAAATTAGTTAACCAAAACCAAACGTCAAAAACTTTTTTCATAACAGACAAATTGTCATTGTTTTCATCAAAGGAGCCAGTTGGACACCAAAAGTGTGACATTACAAACTTCCACATTTAGTCATGAATATTTAATTCATAAATAAACTTCATAATGGCCCCTCATACATATACATTTTGATAATGATCTAGGGAAATATCCTCAATACCAGGAGAAAAATACAGTAACATAAAGGTAATACAGTACAGTAAAGATCCCGTAACGGTCATTGTGCTTGGTGCCCATTGTCACATCGACCATTATCGGGGTCGGTACCTCCGCAAGTTCAACCACGGAGGCTCCAAACCTCTAAGGCTTTTCAAACACCCAACGAGGTATCCTATGGTATTATTTTTCGGTCAATTATTATATTTTTCTTATTTTCCAAAGTAATATATCTAAAACATCGTGGTGTCAAAAACCCAACGACCGTTTACGATATCTTTTCCGACTTTTTAAAATCAATTAAAAAAAACCTTTTTGGACATAAATCAAAACTGGGAAACTGATCCAATCTTTAATTTGGCAACACACTGTCTTTTGTTTACCTGTCGTATGGACCAAGTCGTTAACTTTCGGGAAGCTCCGCAACGACCATTTTGGAGACATTTTACTTACAAAATAATCAGCCCAAATCAAACTAAATGACGAATCATCAGCCATCGATAGGTCAAATCCACACGGTAATGTACCGTTTAGATCACAATGGTGAAAATGTTTGGTTCTCGCTAATAATGTAACGTTCGTTTTCTGGGACACCAAACATTTTAGGGTCCACAGCAACGTACGTTTGTGTGTATGATGTGTAACGTGCGTTGCGGTTTCCACTCAGATGGATGCAGTATTCTACTACATGATCAGGTGAATGAAGTGGAAACGGTGTTTGCAATTTTATTGTTCCATGTGGTATTCATTAACATAGAACGGAATACGAAATACATGCACTTACTGTGCCAACCAGGTTACTGGTGGACACCACGCGATAACTGTTACACAAAATGTATTTGTGTATTCTCAAGCCATTTTCAGAAACTTGCCATTAATATGCTATCTTTTCTTATATTTGTTGTTGATACTATGTTAGTCATGAACTCAATAAAGTGCTTGTCAACATTTTTGAAGACATTTGAAATTGGACCCCATTTGTCACATTCTTGTGTGCAGTATTGTAAAAAGACACATATTATGATATATTTGTGTATTATTGCATTTACAAGCCTGTTAAGCTGCAGCAAGTACGAATATCATCAGTCTGCTGTTGGTATATATGACAATTAACACTCAACGTGACTTGAAAGTGTTTGATTAGCTATATCCAAAGTGTGTGGGCAAGTGCCTAATGATGCAATGCCCCATTAAAAATCATAACTAACCCTACTGCTTAAAGTTTGCAGAAGACCATAGATACTACACAAAAAATATCCATTACTTCTGTATAAGTTGTTAGGATACACATTGTCATTATTGCCACAACTATTACACGATGCAACAATGGATGACATGTATACCTTTGTTAAAGTAACAATGCATAAGAGTCAAGTCAAGAGTGTTTAATTGTCATATGTACCAAAACAATGACAAACTTACTTGCAGTAGCACAATAGTTTTATAAACACAGTACGCAATAGATAACATAATAAACAAACAAGAGTTCAATAAATGTTTAAAAAGCAATCTAGTGCAAAATCAAAAGCCCAAAGTGCAACCAAGACAGTTTGAAATTTAGTTTTCTGTTTTTAGTGTTAAATATCCTGATGGATGTTGGGAAGAAGCCATTCCTGATCCTGGAGGTCACCATTTTTTAGACTCCTATTCCTTCTTCCTGGTGACAGGAGTGAAATGAGTGAGGCCTGGCTGGTGTGGATCCTTGATGATGCTGGATGCCTTTTTGAGGCGGTGCCTCCTATAGATCCCTCCGATGGTGGGGAGGTCAGTACCCATAATAGACCAGGCACTTTTTGTACTCTCCTTCATTCCTGGGCATTTGGTTTGACGAACCAGGCTATGATATAATCAGTCAACATGCGTACTACTGTAGAGCTGTAGAAGTTCAAGAGAGTATTCAAATCTAATCTCCTAAATCGTCTAAATAAGTAGAAACCTTGATGAGATTTCTTTATGATTGCCCTTGGGATGGTGAAATTGTGACTCTGGAGAGTTGCAAGTTACGTCCTTGTGTGGTGATGAGATTTATTAAATATCTTTCCAATAATTGAATTTACCCTCAGATCGGGGCAGCAGAACTGCTCCTTTACAGCACCAGAGACACGGGGTCGATCATGACTATGGGTGCTTGTCTGCAGGGAGTGTGTACATACACCCTGTGACCACATTGGTTTCCTCCCACCCCACTCCTATGTTTGTAGGTTAATTGGCATTGGTAAAACTGTGAATTGTCCCAAGTGTGTTTTGTGTTGGATGGTGTTCGTGTGATCGCTGGTCGCCACAGACTTGGTGGGCCAAAGAGTCTGTTTTCACGGTGTATCTCTAAAGTCTAAAGAAACTACCACTCTCAACTCTAAAATAAAATGTTGAAAATTGACCCGTTTCAGGAGATACGAAAATACTGTAAATTAAAGAGTGAAAATTTCTTCATTCACCTCAAATATTTTGGTGACTTGCACCTATCTAGTGAAACTTCAACATCACATTATACAGCAACATACAGGAATTGGAGTGTACGACTTTATGTAATGCTGGATAATAATCTGGACTGCATCATGGTCACGCGTGTTAGAAAACATATCTAATTATGCTTTCAGAACCTGCCCGTGCAAAGAAATGGTAGCACCCTCAAGCTTTTATTGATTTCTCTCTGTAAATAATGTTTAACATTTATAATTTTAATCACATCAATATTCTAAGTAAGGAAGCTAAATAGGACAGTTTAAAAACATTTCCCGCTATAAATGCACCCGAACACTCTATTGCGCATTCCGCTTTTCCATTTAACGCGATGAAATCAAGTGAAAACCTCAGCGTTCAAACCCAGATTATGTTCAAAAGTTACCGTTAATCCGTTCACTGGAGTAATTTTAAATTATGATTTTTTCAATTTATAACCAGATTCTTTCGAGCAAAGCACTGAATGCAATTCGGTGCAATTTAACTTGCGTAACGAGGCGATAAAAATACTAGGCACTACCGCCAGCCTTCAGATTATTACAACCACAGCTCAGCTTCCCGGGGGGACAATATCATTATTAACGCGAAGTCAGGGGGCGACCATTGCTCGGGTTTAGATCTCAGTTTTCCACAACTCCATTCAGAGAGAAAAAAATAAAGAGTTATTACTAATTATATCTTATGACGCAAATGTGTCCAATCTCAATGGTACACGACCGGCAACGACGCGCATCTATCCATCCACCTGCCGAGGCACCAAACCACAACTAACTAACTGTGCCAGTTATACAAGAAGTTACTAGAATGTTTAACCCATCTGGTATCTGCTCACGTTGTCAGTTATTGTACAGCCGGATTTGATCAGACAGCAGATTGTGATGTTAGTGCACGGATGATGTAGTGGATGTGGGTTCAGCATCTCACCTGCAGCTCGCACCAGGCCACCTCCAGCCACGTCTCAGCGTCCAGCCCCTTGTACACCGTCTTGAAGGAGCCGCGACCCAGCTCAATGTCGAACTTGAGGAACCTGCCGTCGGGAGAGGTGGCGACCGCCTTCATCTCGGCTTCCTCCTCGTTCTCCTCGCTCTGGGCCTGCGACAGCGACAGCGACAGCTCCCGGCCGTCCGCGACCCCCGGGCTCTCCATCTCCATCTCCCGCTCCCCGTCGCGGCTGTCCGTGTCCCCGGCCTCGTCCCCCCGGCTCTCGGTGCTCGACCCCTCGGCCGCCGCCGCTCCCCCCGGCCCGGGCCCGGGCCCAGGCGGCACCGTCCTCCTCACGAAGCGCTGCGGGGGTCGCGGGTGGTCGTGGGCGGGCGGCCGGTCTGCGGGCGCTGCGTGTGGGCACCTCCGCATCCCCGCAGCCGCGGCCCCGCTCCCGCTCCCTGCGCCAGCATCACCCTCAGCCCCAGCCTCGGCCTCCCCGCTGCCCCCGGGCCCGGCCAACGGGCCGCTGTGTCCCGCCACTGCCACCGCTGCGGCGGCGTCGCCGGGCTCGGGCTCCCGCTCCCCGCCGCTCACCTCAGGCTGCGGCTCCATGGCGGAGTGTGGCGCGGGGGCGGCGCCCAGATAACGGCCCGGGCCCGCGCTCCCGCTCCCGCGCCGCGCGCTCCCGCCTCACGCCTCACGCAGGCGGCGGCGGCGGCGGCGGGCGCGCGCGTGCCCGACAGCCAGGGGCTGACATCTCGGTGCGCGTGCCCGGTCCTGCGGAGCGGACAGAAGTAACTGCGTTAGATCACCGGGTCCGCAACGTCAGTGCTTGTTGCCTCGGTGCACGGCATCGGTGCTGCACGTTGCATGGGTGCTGCACATTGCATGGGTGCTGGGCACTGCACGGCATGAGTGCTGGGCGCTGCACATTGCATGGGTGCTGGGCGCTGCACATTGCATGGGTGCTGGGCGCTGCACGGCATGAGTGCTGGGCGCTGCACGTTGCATGGGTGCAGGGCGCTGCACGTTGCATGGGGCTGCACGTTGCATGGGTGCAGGGCGCTGCACGTTGCATGGGTGCAGGGCGCTGCACGTTGCATGGGTGCGGGGCGCTGCACGTTGCATGGATGCTGGGCGCTACTCGGCATGGGCACTGCACGTTGCATGGGTGCTGCACATTGCATGGGTGCTGGGCGCTGCACATTGCATGGGTGCTGCACGTGGCATAAGCATCTCTGTTTTTAACAAACTTGTCACAAGCCCAAAGGGAGCAACGCCAGAGTTTTGCTTGTACTAAAGAACCAATTAAATGATTGAGATATGACGCGTAATTAACTAAAGACTCCTACGATTCAAAATCGCCTTGTTGCCCCGTTGCGACAGCTGCACATTGCACCCGCACATGGGAAAAGGCGATGCAATCTGTGCGTTAGTTAAAAAATGAGTAAGAAGTAACTGCAGATGTTGGTTTAAACCAAAGATAAACACAAAGCCCTGGAGTAACTCAGTGGGACAGGCAGCATCTGCGGAGAGAAGGAATGGGGGACATTTCGGGTCGAGACTGCCCTCAGTCCTAAGATGGATCTCGACCTGAAACGTCACCCATTCCTTCGCTTGTTACTGTAGCATTTTGTGTCTATTGTAAAAAAAATGAATTCGGTACTGGATATCTATTGCAGCATGCCATGGCTTCCACGCTTACATCCAGGAGCATCCTTACTGCTTTTTCATTAATGTAGCATTGATCTAGGGAAATATTAAACAGAATTTTACAATCTCCTGGGTTAACATTTCAGGTCAATCCGTAAAATTAATTCTCAGGTGTTTAAACATTATTGGCAACATCACACGCTTCCCCATTTCACAGCCATCTAATATAATGCAGGGGAAAATATAGTCGAAATGCTTCAGGTACCCTATATATGTGACTAAGAACAGAATTACCGAGTTGAATCTTTCCGGGTTGCTTAACCCCGGCAGTTTCTGAAACTGA
The DNA here is from genome assembly GCA_963514005.1 of Raja brachyura. Next base: position 55,561,609 of record OY740796.1, on the reverse strand, counting down.
CAAATCGCTCAACACACTAATCTCAGTTTCTATGATCTCATTTGCACCGTATCTTTACTTGCACTTCAGGCAGCCCCGGCATTCTTACTCTATCCTTCCCCCACTCATTGCACTAGCTTCTCATTTTCACCCAACAAACAGCTAACTATGGCCTGTTTCCTTTATCATCGTTACTTTTTTGCATATCTTTCATTCATCGTTCTTAATCTGTCCACATCAACGTCTATATCTCTCGTTTCCTTTATCCCTAACCAGTCTGAAGTAGGCTCTTGACCCGAAACGTCACCCTTTCCTTCTCTGCAGAGATGCTGCCTGTCCCGCTGAGTTACTCCAGCCTTTTGTGTCTACACAGGCAATGTGGTCAGATTTAGAAAATTAAAACTGCTGTAAAACTTTTAATTGTATAAAAACAGAAGAGACTTTTGTATCTGTCTCAGTATAGTTTTGGTGACCTTTAACCCTAACCAGTGACATCACTTTCCCCAATCACAAGTCAATGTTCAGAAAATGGGGAGAATACACAGCAAAATCTTCATCTGAAATGTTAACCTTGTTTCGCTCTCCTTTCACACTGTTTCAATCAATGCATGTTTATTTCCGATATCCTACATATGTAGTTATTTTTATATTAAAAATATCCCCATCATTTTTACACAATATTAATGTTTAGATGCTTAAATCTAAAATATGCCCATTTCTCCACTTCAGCTGAAAGAATAAATAAGACTCAGCTGTGCTGAAGTGGAAGCCACATCATTAGGGCTGATGCATATTATCCTGATTTTCCTGCTTCAAATATATTGCTGAAGCAAACCACATGGCTTTAGTTTGGAACCATCCAACCTTTTATTCTGATTATGTGTTGAACCTCTCCTTATAGTTAATACCCTCTAATCTTCACATAATTCTGGTAAAGCTCATCTGCACCCTCTCCAGAGCCTCCACATCCTTCCTGCAGTGGAGCGACCAGAACTAGGCCCAATAATCCAAATGCCACCTTACCAAAGTGTTATAAAGCTGCAAAACAACTTCCTGACTTCTAATGTCAATGTGTTGACCAATAAAGGCAAGCATGCCAACTGCTCTATCTCCTTGTCACATTTGGGAAAAAATCATTCTCTGCAATGTGTTTTGGGATGCCTCGAGAATCTGAAACACTATGTGTGTACATACTAAAACACACAATGATCATCATGTTTTTGAATTGAGTCAAGTTTATATTTATTCCCATTATTGAAAAAAAAAATCATAGGCGTTGATAGACTTTTTTTGTGTTTCAGAGTATCACAGAATGCACCGGAATTGATGAAGTACATAACTATATTATTAACATTATATTTTGCATAGGCAGACAACTCCATGGAATCTAAATTTCAGATCTTACTTTCTTCAGATTGTCTCTGAATAGAACACATTGCAGCTTTTCATTTGGTCATAGAATCATATTATTAGGATCAGATATATTTATGAATTATTCCAGATCCCTTCTATACCAGAAGATATCTTGAAGATAATGGGCAATCAATCATCACTGCTGCTATTATTGCTTACATTACTTGGAAGCTTCAGTATGTCACCAGGTTAATTTCAATAGCTCATTACGCATGCAGCAACATTTAAAATTAGGGAAAGGAGTACGTCAGAAATCATTTTATCATTGTTTCTGGGTAAACTAGAATTAAACTGGATTCTACCTCCTGCAAGAAACAAAACGCAGAATAAAAACTATTCTGGAAAGAACTATATTTAATTTGTTGTCTGTATTATTTATATCCTACAACACTTCTTATTGACAATTAGAGTAAAAAGTGCAATTAGATGATGAAATGGGTGGACTGGCACAATTTAGTGAGTCATGTCAATGCTTTTAGCATTCAGAGTGGTTATTTAAGATAATTATGGAGAACAACTGAAGGAATCACTCATTTGACATTTTATGCCCGCCTTTCACTATCCTGTTTAATTCTACATACTGGATTTTTAAAGAACAAAATACTTTGTACTCGAAGTTAAAATTCCTGCGTAAACATCCCTCTGCAGCAGATGTTGAATGTGCACGTGGATTGGGATGATCATGGGGGAGAAAAGTTTCTAGGTCTTAGATTAAATGCTGGCATTCAGATATCCATGTTCTGTTACAGTCTGCGTTTCCAACAAATGCTTTTAATGGAAACGTGAAGCTACAAGACAAGCCTTATTTACCTGACAAAGTGCCGTCTCAAGTATATTTGCCAATATAGTCACATACAAGCAGTCAGTGAAACCATGATGTTTACTACAGCACCATTGTTACTTCTTCACACTATGCATAAACACACAATGATCATCAGTTGTTGTTGGAAATCTAAATCAAACTAAACAGCAGTGGAAATTACCACAGATGTTGGCAATATGCTTGATATTGTTTAGCCAAATATGTTAATATTTTTTATTAGTGATTTGTATATTTTTAGATTCTCAAATTGAGTGAAAAGTTAACTATGGCAATACTGTTGCTTCAGTTGCCAACATTTGTAAATTCCTGTTTTCAATTTTTTTTAAATGCAGCAAAAGAATAAAAAAATAATGACCATGGGCATTAGCCTAACATTGGTGAATTAGATTCGATGCTCATAATGTTTAGGTTAATTATTGTCGCCTGTACTGAGCTTTGTTTTGTACGGTTTCCAATCAGATCACATAATTATATACATTCAAAGATTTAATGACACTTTGTCACGTACCTAGGTACAACCCGGTAATATCATATAACAGACCTCACTCACGTAGGCATTACACATTTGCCACATTTTGGTTCCAACAAAGATGCGAAAGTTCGCAGCCCTATCTATTGGACAGTCTAGTACAGTATCTGCTGGACAGTCTAGTACAGTGTCTGCTGGACTGTCCAGTACAGTGTCTGCTGGACAGTCTAGTACAGCGTCTGCTGGACTGTCCATTACAGCATCTGCTGGACTGTCCAGTACAGCATCTGCTGGACTGTCCAGTACAGCATCTGCTGGACAGTCCAGTACAGCATCTGCTGGACTGTCCAGTACAGCATCTGCTGGACTGTCCAGTACAGCATCTGCTGGACTGTCCAGTACAGCATCTGCTGGACAGTCCAGTACAGCATCTGCTGGACTGTCCAGTACAGCATCTGCTGGACTGTCCAGTACAGCATCTGCTGGACTGTCCAGTACAGCATCTGCTGGACTGTCCAGTACAGTATCTGATGGACAGTCTAGTACAATCTACTGGACTGTCTAGTACAGTACAGTATCTGCTGGACTGTCTAGTCCAGTGTCTGATGGACTGTCCAGTACAGTATCTGCTGGACAGTCTAGTACAGTATCTGATGGACAGTCTAGTACTATCTACTAGACTGTCTAGTACAGTACAGTATCTGCTGGACTGTCTAGTCCAGTGTCTGATGGACTGTCCAGTACAGTATCTGCTGGACTGTCTTATCTACTGGACTGTCTAGTGTCAGGGGAGGGGGTGGGACAAAGATAGAATGTAGGTGGAGACAGAAAGACCAGTGGGAGAACTAAGAAGAGGAAGGGGTGCAAAGCGAAAGCCTCTCTGTCCTTCCCAGTTCTCCCACTGGTCTTACTGTCTCTGCCTACATCCTATCTTTGTCCCGCCCCCTCCCCTGACATCAGTCTGAACAAGGGTCTTGACCCGAAATGTCACCCATTCCTTCTCTTCATAGATAATGCCTCACCCGCTCAGTTACTCCAGTATTTTGTGTCTACCTTCAATTTGACCAGCATCTGCAGTTCTTTCTTACACAGTACAGAATCTACTGTACACAGTACTAGAACAGTCCTATCTACTGCCTAACGCTGTACATGGTCTCAAAATCATCTCCTAATAGCTCAGAACAATGATGATTTTCTGGCTGTAGGTATTGAAGGTACCATCTGGTAATGCCAACAGGGATATTCACAATATGCTTTTATCTTTAATAATCACTCTTGGGAAATTACAGTTTGCTCAAGACACTTCATGCATAGATGAAAAAAACAATGCATGGAAAAAAATAGTTTATATATATAGACCTATCAGTAAGTCACCACAAACAGAATATTGCCAATATAATTATGTGGCCATCAAAATAGTAATTATTATATTGCAAATTATATATTAATGGCAAGTCTTGAAGAGTTTGTTGGAGCGGCTGTTGCCCGTAATCCATACTCGGGAAGAATCACTGGGTTCAGGAAAAATGGAAGAAATTGGGAGGAACAAATCCAGGCACTGATGACAAAGCAATATTTACACAGTACCCCAACGAATAAATCACTCTGAGGAGTTTTGGTTCAGAGATACAGCGCGGAAACAGGCCCTTCGGTCCAACTGAGTCCGCACCGACCAACGATACCCGCACATTATCACTATCCTACACACACTAGAGACAATTTATACCAAGCCAATTAACTACAAACCTATACGATTTGGAGTGTGGGAGGAAACCGAAGATTTCAGAGAAACCCCACGCGGTCACAGGGAGAACGTACAAATTCCGTACATAGAAACAGAAAAATAGGTGCAGGAGTAGGCCATTCGGCCCTTCAAGCCAGCACCACCATTCCATGTGATTTCAGTACAGGTTCTTCTGCAGTTGTAGTGGGCTCTGGTGAGACCACATCTGGAGTATTATGTACAGTTTTGGTCTCCTAATTTGAGGAAGGACATCCTTGTGATTGAGGCAGTGCAGCGTAGGGTCACGAGATTGATTCCTGGGATGGCGGGACTGTCATATGAGGAAAGATTGAAAAGACTAGGCTTGTATTCACTGGAGTTTAGAAGGATGAGGGGGGATCTTATAACAGGGCTGCCAACATTGAGACCAAGCCCGAGGGAGCATAGCAACCGGGGGTGGGGGGAGGAGGGTGTCCCCCTCCCATTATTAAGGCACTTTTGCATTTTTCAGCTTGAAATTGTGCAATATGGTGCATACTGTAGCGAGTCTTTTAACTTACACTTGAATGCAATATATATGCTTTAAATTGGATTAGCTATGAATAAGGTTAGGCTAAATTACATTCCTAATTACATTCCACAGTAGAGTCCAGGCTCTGATCAACAGGTGCAGCACATGCATGGTTTAGTGTATTCATGTATGGAAATCAGATTATAATCAAGCACTTGGCCCATGTTGACCAACCTGGGTCTCACTGCACACCTGGTACTATTCCTGGCCCTGACTCCATTTGCATACCTTCACTCATTCCTGTCCCCGAGTCCAGACTTACACCTGGCCCCCTATTCTACCCTGATCATAGCTGCTTACCTGCTTAGGTTCCCAGTGCTGAACACACCCCTGGTCCCAACTTTGACTGCACATCTAGTACTATTCCAGACCTTGACTCTGGATGCAAACTTGGCCTTGCTCCTAGCCCCTTTGCACTGACAATATATCTGGCCCCATATCTGACCCCCTGGACTTAACCTATTACATTCAAGTCCACAGGTGTTCCTCTCATGCAGTAAGCTTTTATGGGGCACTTCACAGACCAAATTATCGAGAACAAAATTTGCTACATTCATTGGCTTCCTTGATATCTAACATGCTAGTTACTTTGTCAAAGCAGTCTTCAGTTGGTTGAACACAATTCCCATCCATAAAATTATACTTACTCAGCTGTATAAGTAGTCTGATACCATTTCTTTCATTTTTGTAACAAACTGTCCTGAAATCATTTTCACCCCCAATATTTGCAGTATTTTGCTGTCTTCCTCTCAGCTGGGACTTTTCCAAAGTGCAAAGTTCAATAACTATATATTTAAGCAATATTATTCTATTAAATGTGATCTTGAGAGTACACAATATTTTCTGTGGTATTCATAACACAACAATGATAAAAAGATCTTTGTTTTGATTGTACCTACCAACATGCATACATTATTACATTACAGTTAATATGTACCAAGGACAAAGTTTTGTTCCAATGCTCCCCATTCCCAATTACTTCTACATTGAAATAATTGAAATCCAAGTGAAGTTTAAATGTCATCATAAAAGTAAAACCTCTGGAATGGATGATATTCATTATGTGGTCGGTTGGAGTCAGTATTAGCACAATTACTATATTAAAGTTTGAATCTTCAGATGTCCTGGTTCAAAACTAAAGTCAAAAAAATAATCTCCTCACACATTCCCCTGCAAGTATCTCTGTCACTCCTTTAAAATATGCCCCTTCTTTGAACAAGCTCTTAAACATCACATCTGAATCAGTTTCCATCTGATTACACTCCTTGAGGATGTTCATCTACATGTTCAATAAATAAAACAATGTGATTGGGGACATTTCTATTCAACCTGTCAAAGGAATTGGGGGTGGGGCGGTTAGAAATAGTCAGTGAGGTAAACAAACATAATAATTGAGTGCCAAATGACAATAGTGTTACTTTCCCAATATTTAACCAAAGGAAATAAAGGGTTATCAGGGCTGTATTTTGTGACAGACAGCCTGACACCTTGCATGTAATTTAATATTAACTTATCCCATCCCCCTGGATATTCCGGATTAATAAATTAAGGTTTTGTCAACTAATTACAAATCAGGCTAATTACAAATTAATAACATTAGCCAACTCCGAAACATGAAGTGCTGAGCCTTGGGATCCAGACATCACGGACAACTGGCCTCAGTTCCCCACTCACATCCGGCAGTGTTCTCTATGAAGCATTTTTGAAAGGGGGGAGGCTGAGCAATCACTGATCACTGGCCTTGGGGGTACCCGGTGAGGGAGTGGAGCAACCGAGTGGGGAGAGGGTGTGGAAGAAGGGTGTCCCCCCTCCCAGAGTAGGAACTTTTTGAAATTTGATGTATTAAAATTATGTTTTAGTGTATTATAGAAGTATGATTTCAATGTTTTTTGTACGAAGGATTTTTAAGAGGTAACTTTTTAAGGGGTAACTTTATCCACACAAAGGGTGATGGGTGTATAGAACAAGCTGCCAGAGGAGGTAGTTGATGCAGGGATGATCCCAACATTTAAGAAAAAGTTAGATTGATACATGGATAGGACAGGTTTGCAGGAATATGAACCAAAAGCAGGTAGTGTAGCTGGGACATGTTGGCGGGTGTGGGCAAGTTGCGTCGAAGGGCCTGTTTTCACACTCTATCACTCCATGACTACATTATACCTCCACCATGCATGAATGCTTCAAAATCAAGTGATCCGAGTTTTATTGCCATATACTCCAGCATAGAAACATAGAAAATAGGTGCAGCAATAGGTCATCAGCCCTTCGAGCGAGCACTGCCATTCAATATGATCATGGCTATTCATCTAAAATAGTAAGATTAAACAAGAACTTACCAGTTTGAAGTTTGATCTTTATTTTGATGAGGGATTACGTAAAGAAGCCCGACTGCCCGCAGAGCGCGTCACTCTTCAAAGCACCAGTGTGAAATCACAGGTAATAGTGACTGAAGTATAATAGTAAGAAAACAGAAGACTAGAACTACCAGATGATATTTATGAGGGTTGGGAGCGGAGGGCACGTAATCCCTCATCGTAACTCGTCATAAAATAAAGATCAAACTTCAAACTGGTAAGTTCTGATTTAAGAAGGAACTGCAGATGCTGGAGAATCGAGGGTACACAAAAGGCTGGAGAAACTCAACGGGTGCAGCAGCATCTAAGGAGCGAAGGAGATAGGCGACGTTTCGGGTCGAGACCCTTCTTCAGACTGGTTAGGGATCAGCGAAACAAGAGATATAGACGGTGATGTGGAGAGATAAAGAACAATTTCGCCACCTCCAACGTGACCCCTCCACTCGCCACATCTTCCCATCTCCCCCCACCGTCTTCCTTCCGCAAAGACCGCTCCCTCCACAACTCCCTTGTCAATTCTTCCCTTCCCTCCCACTCCACCCCTTCCCCAGGCACTTTCCCTTGCAACTGCAAGAGATGCTACACTTGACCCTTCACCTCCCCCCTCCACTCCTTTCAGGGACCCAAGCAGTCCTTCCAGGTCTGACAGAGGTTCACCTGCACCTCCTCCAACCTCATCTACTGCATCCGTTGCTCCAGATACCAGCTGATCTATAGAGGTGAGACCAAGCGGAGGCTTGGTGATCATTTCGCCGAACACCTCCGCTCGGTCCACAATAACCAACCTGACCTCCCGGTGGCTCAGCACTTCAACTCCCCCTCCCATTCCGTATCTGACCTCTCGGTCCTGGGCCTCCTCCACGGCCAGAGTGAGCAACACCGCAAGTTGGAGGAACAGCACCTCATATTCCGCTTGGGGAGTCTGCATCCTCTGGGCTTAAATTCTGTTAACACTTGCTGTCTCCTCCCCTTCCCACCTCTCCCTCAGCCCTCGGGCCCTGGCATTCCCTCTCCCTCTATCTCTCCCCCACCCAAGTCGCACTAGCTTCTCATTTTCACACTACAAACAGCTTACAATGGCCTGTTTCCTTTATCATCAATACTTTTTTGCATATCTTTCATTCATTGTTCTTTATCTCTCCACATCACCGTCTATATCTCTCGTTTCGCTGATCCCTAACCAGTCTGAAGAAGGGTCTCGACCCGAAACGTCGCCTATCTCCTTCGCTCCTTAGATGCTGCTGCACCCGCTGAGTTTCTCCAGCCTTTTGTGTACCCTAAGTTCTTGTTTAATCTTACTATTTTACTTCGGAGTCACGTGAGTGATTCCATGAAGATTTCAAAGCTCTGTGATTTCACGCCATGAGAAACAAGTTTACACAGCCACAACTGCTTCATCAACATATAAAGGAAATATATATATATAATACATACAGTCATGACATAGATTTAAACATGCTTATGTTATTAATGAAGTCATAATAATAGTCCCACCTTTCACTCGGATGGAATCTATAATCAATGAAAATAGTTGACAAATACCCTTGGTCTAGTAATGGATTATTATAAATGTTTGAAATTGCTTGACCATGCTGCAAGCGTTAGGACGTGGTCCAATGGCACGCAAGACCCTTGCTATTGATGTTATAGCAGCCCTGATGGAGTGATAACTGGACTCAGTATCTACTCCTACATAATCCAAGTCCATTTTATCCTCTGGAAGTGACCTGAACAGATACGTTGTTATAAGTTTTTATGACTAACAACATAGCGAGTTCAGAGCCTCGAAGACTCTCAGTGACCTTAACGTATTGTTATATATGTGTGTCCTCGCTTTACCAAAGGTCCCTGGGTATGCCTTGAACTATTTTGAGATCTGACGCCCCTTCTGCTCTGCTTAAGTGAATTATAAGCATAAATATTATATATTATTGTTTACAAACGTAACCATCTTGTTCCGTTGCAACTATGTAGCGACTAAACCTGTTGCGCTAAACCAGTGCCAGGAGGATAACCACCTATGAGATCCGGAGAAAATAAGGATGTAGCTGGACCACCCTGGTGAAATAGTGTTCACACAACGTTGACATCCCATACTGCATTGTACTTGGCCTAGGAAACATTGTGTTAAAAGACATGCTTACCAACTTGATATCCAGGGTGAACCCGACAGAGCGGGTCTTGTTTGCTGCAGTCAATACAATGAGAAGGCACGTTGGCACAGTTAATGGCCGTACAACTTAATTATTGACCAAGATCATTAAAAATGATCTCCAAACATCAGTAATTTGTACTGTCTTCAATGCAACATGAACATTCAACAAACGCTTTCCATCTCCTGGAAAAGAAAGTCCTGCTTTTCTGGTGCTATCGCAGCAAACAAGGACTGATGTAACAACCCAAGCCGTAGAGCAGTCTATTGAATCTGCAGAACATAATCTGCAGGACACAAAAGTCCTTCCTTCTCCTTGTAGCGAGAATGTATCTTTCACCACTGTTATGCCACATATTTTGCAACCTGTGAATAAGCATGAAACAAACATATGTACATTCAGTGTGATTCAACACCCATTCTGTGTTGTCATTGATCTATACCTGATGTTACTCCAGTGGCCAACGAGATGATGTAACCACTTTACCTGATTGCACCCACATGTACTAACATATGCCACCATCATAATGTGTCAACATGAAGTTGAGCATGCAGGTATGCATATCTGCTCTATTAGTCTTGACCCACAAATCCGTAGGGTCTATAGATATTTGACACCAATAAATGAAGAATTGGCAACTCATGCACATCTCCTCCAGCTCCAAACCAAAGATGATATTCACAATTTCCCATTCTTAGGCCATTAGCATCATTTTGTAATATAATTAGATATTTACTGATTAACCTACTGGAAATATGATGTTGTGGCAATCAGTGAAACATGGTTGCGGGAGGGTTGTGATTGGAAACTAAATATTCCAGGATTTTGTTGCTTCAGGTGTGATAGAATTGGAGGGACCAGAGGTGGAGGTGTTGCATTGCTTGTCAAAGATATTACAGCAGTGCTTTGGCAGGATAGATTAGAGAGCTCGTCTAGGGAGGCTATTTGGGTGGAACTGAGAAGTGGGAACGGTGTAGCAACACTTTTAGGGGTGTATTATAGACCGCCAAATGGGGAGCGAGAATTGGAAGAGCTAATATGTAAGGAGATAGCAGATATTAGTAGTAAGCACAAGGTACTGATTGTGGGAGATTTCAATTTTCCAAAAATAGACTGGGAAACACATTCTGTAAATGGGCTGGATGGTTTGGAGTTTGTTAAATGTGTGCAGGATAGTTTTTTGCAGCAATACATAGAGGTATCGACCAGAGAAGGGGCAGTGCTGGACCTCCTGTTAGGAAATGAGACAGGTCAGGTGACGGAGGTATGCGTTGGTGAGCACTTCGGGACCAGTGATCACAATACCATTAGTTTCAATATAATTATAACCATATATCAATTACAGCACGGAAACAGGCCTTCTCAGCCCTTCCAGTCCATGCCGTATGGAGCTTTCTTTACCACCCTACATGCAATTATGGAGAGAGTCAGAACTGGACCTAGGGTTGAGATTTTTGATTGGAGAAAGGCTAACTTTGAGGGAATGCGTAATGATTTAAAAGGAGTGAATTGGGACATTTTGTTTTATGGGAAGGATGTAGAAGAGAAATGGAGTACATTTAAAGGGGAAATTGTAAGAGTACAGAATCTTTATGTCCCTGTTCGGTTGAAAGGAAATAGTAAAAATCGGAAAGAGCCATGGTTTTCAAGGGAAATTGGACACGGTTCGAAAAAAGAGAGATATCTACAATATTATAGGAGGCATGGAGTAAATGAGGTGCTAGATGAGTATAAAAAATGTAAAAAGAATCTTGAGAAAGAAATAAGAAAAGCTAAAAGATATGAGGTTGCTTTGGCAAGAAAGGTGAAAGTAAATCCAAAGGGTTTCTACAGCTATATTAATAGCAAAGGGATAACGAGGAATAAAATTGGACCATTAGAGAGCCAGAATGGACAGCTATCTGCAGAGCCAAAAGAGATGGCGGAGATATTGAACAATTTCTTTTCTTCAGTATTCACCAAGGAGAAGGATATTGAACTCTGTGAGGTAAGGGAAAAAAGTAGAGTAGCTATGGAAACTATGAGATTCAAAGAGGAGGAAGTACTGACACTTTTGAAAAATATAAAAGTGGATAAGTCTCCAGGTCCTGACCGAATATTCCCTAGGACATAGAGGGAAATAGTGTAGAAATGGCAGGAGCTATGACAGATATATTTCAAATGTCATTAGAAACGGGAATAGTGCCGGAGGATTGGCGTACTGCGCATGTTGTTCCATTGTTTAAAAAGGGTTCAAAGAATAAACCTAGCAATAGGTGCTGCTGGCTCAGGCTTACCTATATGCTCATCATTACTTAGAATCAACATCCCCTAAAACAGCCCTGTGCAAAAAAGGTGCTGCTAGCTCAGGCTCACCCATATGCCTGGCACTGTCGCAACTCATGTAGTTGGGGTGTATCTAGATGGAGCCTCCTTTCCACGAGGGCTCCATCCTGGTCAATCTAAAAATGTTTTTCATACCCGGAGGGGAACCCTCCCGGCATCAGGGCTGACCATATTGGTTGGTTCCCCCCCCCCCCCCCCCATCCTATAACTACTGCGGTCTGGACACCGCATTGCTGCTGGGTTTCCCCTCCCCGGGGCAACCTAGCGTCTGTGTGCCTTACCAAGGGGAACCCCCCCACGGCACCCGGGCTGACAGTTCTGGTCAGCTTCAGCCCCATATTGTGGGCAACTGCAGTCTAAAACCGCACTGCTGCTGCAGTTCCCCTCCTCGGGAACCCAGCGTTGAAAAGTCACTGACCATTCTGGTCAGTTTCTGCCCATATCGTGGGCCACTGCAGTTCCCCTCCCCGGGAACCCAGCGTTGAAAAGTCACTGACCATTCTGGTCAGTTTCTGCCCATATCGTGGGCCACTGCAGTTCCCCTCCCCGGGAACCCAGCGTTGAAAAGTCACTGACCATTCTGGTCAGTTTCTGCCCATATCGTGGGCCACTGCAGTTCCCCTCCCCGGGAACCCAACGTTCCGATGTCACTGACAGAAGTCAGTGACTGAACTCAGCGAGCCCGACATTCTCCAGCTAGCCGCTTCCACGGTAGGACCGGAGTCTCCCCACAGCCCGCAGCTGGTTTCCTTGTTGGCACCCGCGAAGCACCCGGCAGGAACCTCTGTGGAAGAAAAGGTTCCTGCAGATCATCAAAAAACAGGTGAGAAAAAACTTACCTGGAGTTTAAACTTACCTCTGGCAGGAGCGACGTGCCTGCCAGACCGGTGCTTCGCAATGCGTGCATCGTAATGACGCGCTGCAGGCAGTCAGGGTTCTTCACGGAATCACTCACGTGACTCTGAAGTAAAATCAGTACCTCTTTCCTGAATGTCTCTTGAAAACATTCAGTGAATTGGCCTGCACTGCCTTCTGTGGCAGAGAATTCCACAGATTCATAACTCTCTGTGTGAAGAAAGTTTGTCCTCATCTCAGTCCTAACTGCCCCACCCCCCCCCCCCCCTTTATTCTTAAACTGTGACCCCTGGTTCTGAACTCCCCCAACATCGGGAACATTTTTTCTGCAGTTACAGTAAGTGAAAATCTAGCAGGCAAGGAGGATGCTGTCTCCAACCACCCCCATTTGAAGTCCACTATCTTCCACCATTTCTACCCAGTGCCTGGTACTTACTTCCAGCAGCCACTGTTTGTCCTCCAGGATGCACCGAGCCGCAGCCTGATCCATGCCGGTCACGGGGGCAAATTTGTCACAGAGACTCTCACGGCAGCGGCGCAACGCTTCCGACGCCTTGCACTGAGGCTGCTCCATGGCCGGAGCTGCAGTGAGCGACTCGCCAGCCCAGCAAACAGTCCCCGTCCGCATCTGTCCCCGTCGCTGCTTCTGCTTCCAACACCCATGGCCCATGCAGTTGATATGAATTTTCAAATTTTCGTTGACCACAGAATTTCTCACAACAGAGCGAGAGAAATTTGTGATCAGTGTGAGAATTTGGCGAAATGGGTGATTCTCACACCCAATGCATGGGAGATGGGAGTTGGCAGCCCTGCCTCTCTATCCCCCCTCTCTCTTTCTCTCCCCTCTCTTTCTCCCTCCCTCTCTCTCCCCCTATCTCTCCCTCTCGACACTCTCTCCCCTCTCTCTCCTTTCTCCCCTATTTCTCCCTCCCACTCTCCCCTTGCTCTCTCCCCCCTTTTTCTCCTGTCTCCCTTTCTCTTTGCCCCCCATCTCTCTTTCCCCGTTTCTCTCCCTCCTCTCTCTTTTACCACCCCTCTATCTCCCATTCTCTCCTACCATCTCCTCCCTCTCCACCCCCTCTCTTTCTTCCCTCTCACCCCTCTCTCTTCGCCTCCTCTCCCACCTCGCTCTCCCCTCTCACCCCTCTCTCCCCTACCACTCTCTCCCCTCTCCCCATTCACTCCCCCTCTGTCTCTCCCCTCTCTACCCCCGGCTCCTTCCCCTCTCTCTCTCCACCTCCCTTTGAGAGTCTCTTTCCCTTCGGAACAGAGACTCTCGTCGCAACGCTTCCAACGCCTCCGATGGCCCGGGACTCTTGCACTGCTCGATGGCCGGAGCTGCAGCGAGTGACTCGCAGGCCCCACAAACACTCGCCAGCCCCGGCTCCCCGCATCTGTTCTCGCCGCTGGTTCTGCTCCCATCCCTCCCTCAGCCCCGGCTCTCCAAAACCCGCGGACCATGCAGTTTATCGGAGTTTTTACATTTTCGTTGATCACAGAATTTCTCACCACAGAGCATGAGAAATTTCTGATCAGCGTGAGGGCGTGAGAGTTTCTTCAAATGCGTGATTCTTATGCTCAAAGCGTGAGTTGGCAGCCCTGCTTACAGAAGAATATAAAATTATAAAAGGAGTGGGCAAGCTAGATGCAGGAAAAATGTTCCCAATGTTGGGTGAGTCCAGAACCAGGGGCCACAGTGTTAGAATAAAGGGGAGGTCATTTAAGACTGAGCTGAGAAAAAAACTTTTTTACCCAGAGAGTTGTGAATTTATGGAATTCCATGCCACAGAGGGCAGTGGAGGCCAAATCACTGGATGGATTTAAGAGAGAGCTCTAGGGGCTAGTGGAGTCAAGGGATATGGGGAGAGGGCAGGCAAGGGTTATTGATAACGGATGATCAGCCATGATCACAATGAATGGCGGTGCTTGCTCGAAGGGCAGAATGGCCTCCTCCTGCACCTATTTTCTATGTTTCTATATAATATGATGATGGCTGATCATCTAAAATTAGTACCCCGTTCCTGCTTTTTAGCCATATCCCTTGATTTCATTAGCCCAAAGAGCTAAGTCTAACTCTCTCTTGAAAACACCCAGTGAATTGGCCTCCACTGCCTGCTGTGGCAGAAGATAGTTAGATTAAACGTGAACTTACCAGTTTGAAGTTTGATCTTGATTTTATGAGGAGTTACGTTGGTGATTACGTGAAGAAGGCCCGTCAGGCCGCATACACAGCAAACTTCAAAGCAGCAGTATGAAATCACAAATAAACAACACCGAAGTAAACAGTAAGATCAGTGACTCAAGAACTACCAGATGATCTTTTATGAGAGAGGATTGGGCGTGGTGGGCACGTAATCACCAACGTAACTCCTTATAAAATTAAGATCAAACTTCAAACTGGTAAGTTCTCGTTTAATCGTACTATTATACTTCGGAGTCACGTGAGTGATTCCGTGAAGAGTTCAAAGCTTTGTGATTTCATGCTGCAGATTACAATCTCGGCATCCCACTGCATTTGATTGACTCGAAAGAGAAATAAATGCATTAGTAATAACATTGTATTCAATGTAATGATAGGGTTTATTTAACAATATTAACAAACAACAGTACCCTTAAAATTTAGGTACTTAAAATGTCATTAGCAAACAGCCCTGGATTGACGATTGGCCGATGATAAAATTCTGAAACATTAGTTCATTTGCCCATCCGACGGCCGCTACAATTTGGTCGAAGGACATATCCCTCCCTTTGGCCGTCAACATAGCTGCTGCCCTAGTATAATGAGATGTAAACACACTATCTAAATGATATACTGACGTTGATGCTGACCTGGTGGAATGAGACATACAATCGTCAATGTTAATACCTGATGCAGCCACCTTGAAATAGTCTGGACCGCCCTTCTCTTGCGTAATTGTTTATTAACTAATTAACTAACAGTGCTGAATCCATACTTCTAAGGATTCTGGTGGGCTTGATAACATAAAAATGAGACCGTGGGGTATTCGAAATGATCTTAAAAATCATGCCAGCCCTGGTCTGCTCTGCTAGTGTAGACCAGAATGTAAAATGTAATGGCATGAACAGCCAATTCCATCCTATCCAGCCATAGCGTTTGCATTGTTTTGCCATCGTTGTGCTGATATTAGAGTCATGACTAAGGATGTAGCTGGAACCCCTTGGTGAAGTAATGTTTACACATTTACAATAACCAACTGCATAATCTTGTGATGTGAGTACTTGTACAAGATCTTTTTAACAACTTGATATCCGGGTTGGACCCGACAATGTAGTTCCCTTATGTTACAGCTGTAATTTCTCTATAACTGAACTATTGTCAATATCACTTAAAATGAACTGAAAATGTCAGTAATTTGTATCGTATCAAATGTATCATTAATGTTTAACAAACATTTCTGATCCCCCCAATAGAGATGTACTGCTTTTTTGGATGCTATCCATGCATACTGCAGTGAACACCCTCATGGCTAAATGTGACAACCTGAGGCACAAGTCAATCCATTGAAAATGTCTAAGTCAATAATCGTTTTACTGTGCAAAGACCAGTCTCCTGAACCACAGTTTACAACAGCAAGTTCTTGCTTTTTGGCATAACTGTACCGTTGTGCTATAATGCCTGATGAAGCAGGCAACATGGATGCTTGGCCAGTCCGATAGTATGAATCCAAACGAGGTCTTGCTGACTGTTTTAAGACACAGCTAATGAGGAAGACATAAAGTCCATTCCTCCTATTGAAGCGAGAATGTATTTCTCCACACTGTTGTGTCACATACTTTTTCAAACAGTGAAACATGCATAAACATGATGAAGATTTGATGAAGTATTGAATCATGCTTTCATCATACTTTGAGATCCAACACTTATTCTGTGGTATCATCAATCTAAACTGGACGATACACCAGTGGCAAGGAGATTAATTACAGGATATTCTTCCTAATTACCATGAGTAACATATGTCACCATTGTAGAGTAGCAACTTAAATTTGTGCATGAAGAATATGTATATTCACTCAAAACCTTACTCAACGGTGCATTTAGTGTATATATTTAGTTGATACTAACAACTGAAGAATTAGTAATTCATGCAATCTCCACTACCTTTGAGTAGGTGATGGTATTTGCAAGTTCTCATCTTAGAGTTCTAAACATCAGTTCATAATAACTGAATTCAACCGACCGCACTACTGTAGCGAGTTTCATTTCAATGAGTTATTGTCATGTTCAGCAATGCTGAATACTGTTACTTCATCATTGTGGCTGAAGTAGCCTCAGCTGACAATAGCACAAGGTTGTTAGCAACAATCTAATTGCTACTTACACAATATCAGTTCCTTGATTTGCTCAGCTGCAACACAGCTGCTATATTGCCAATTACTCTTAATGAAAATAACTCTGTCTTGTAACAGATTGCTATAACCCCAATCTCTTGCCACAAGGCGGAGACAAGGCTAATAATAATTAAAGGTAAATCCCAATGACCAACAAACAGTTTATCCCATACTGCAAAGCTTTACTGTTATAGTACATTTATATTGTCTTTGATAACCTTTGTAATGGGATTTGTATAACATGTATCTCTTACCTTATGAATCTGTTGAAGTCAGGAATAAGTTCGGAAAGTTCATATGCCCGATACTCTCCATTCTTCATAATAACATGCCAATCCTGCCTTATTGCAAGGGTGGTTTGCATGAGAACCTTTGCCCAATTTCCAAACCCTGGCCATACTCCAACTTACTTGGAATGTTCCAGCTGTGCCTCAACCAAATATTTTTACACTTTGTGTGCTGTACAAACAAATGTAAATATTACAACTTGTGAACGGTGCACTACCCAAATTTTGGAAGTGCGAGACCATTTAGTTGAGCATGATTGGAAAGTGCATGGAATCTCTGAGCTATCATGCTGCCCCCAGCTCCAGTGAACTGTTACTGCCGTTGAGCGCCTGGGGTGCATTCTGAACGATTACTTTTGCCCGTTGTTGGCCGAATTAATTCATCTGCCAGGCTTCTTCCCCTGCAGAATAGACCTATCTGAATAACCGATTCAGCGGCTGGCTCTCACATCCCCCTGTTGGCGTTGTTCACTGACCGGCACATATGTGCTTGAGTCTGTTCTATTGACATCTTTAGAGCCCGGAGTCATCTTGACCTTTTGCTCTTCCCTCCTCAGAGAGGGTGATTCGTAGGCAACTCTAACAGGCGCTGCCGCAGGCCGTAGGATACAAATACTGCTACAAACCCATTGGCTTTAACCCAATAGAATATTTTACTGGGATGGCAACTTCATTGTCAGGAAAGGTACCTCTGACATGTGCCCTTCATCCCTTTGGGTATGCTCCACGGCCATACCCTGAGACTCAGTGTCAGCAGGATACTGATCCATCTTGGTCTCTGCCTCCGAGAGGGAGACCTTCGCAGCACTGTATACAACAGTTGCAAGCAGATATGTGTGAATTTGAGCAACCCTGTCCCAGGTGTTTCACAAAGGCCGGCGCTTTTTGACATGAACAGCCCTGCATCAGGCGCTGTTGGCTCGGCTCTCCCGTAGGCCGGCACTTCACACATGAAGCAGCCCTGTCAGACGCTGCTGGCACGGCTCTCCCATAGGCCGGTAATGTCACAAATGAAACAGCCCTGTATCAGGTGCTGCTGGCACGGCTCTCCCAGAGGCCGGCACTTTCATATATGTCGCAGCCCTGTCAGGCGCTGCTGGCGTGGCCTGCCCCATAGGCACATACATTTTACGCATGAAGCAGCCCTGTCAGGCGCTGCTGGTGCGGCCTGTGCCATAGGCCCGCGCTATAGCTGTTTAAGCTCACTAAATCAACATTTAGTGTACAGCTTTACCTGTGAAGGGTAAAAATAAATCATAGCAACCTGTGCTTAAACAATTATAACATTGTCACAACATATAACAATAACTTTTTACTTTGCCTTTAGCTTTTACTTAAAGAAACAACAATATAAAATACATACTTTTTATTATAAGGAGAAACCCTTTATAGCCCGACTCACCCCAGTCCAAATAGGGCTGAATGAGTCCCAGTAATTTCTTGACTGGGGACCCACTGTCAGTGGCTCCAGCATTGCTTCCTTGCCGTTCTAACGGCATCCCCACAGGCTGGGAGCCGCTGACCCCCTGTCAGCGACTGCTTAATTTTCTTGCTGCTTTTACGGTATCCCTGCAGGCTAGGAAGCCGTTGACCCCGTCAGCGACTCTGCTAAAATTCCCTGCCGTTTTTACGGCATCCCTGCAGCCTGGGGAGTCGCTAACTGCACTGTTAGCGGCTCCTTATCTCGCAACCCGATCAATTTTGCCGGTTTATCCGTATTTGCGGTCGGACGGGAATTTCCCCACAGTCCATAACCGGCAACTTGTCGGGCTGCGAAACTGGCAGGAAAAACCTCTGGAAAAAGAGGCTCCTGCCTTAAAACCCCTGGTAAGTAAAAAAACAAACTTACCTTTGAAGTTTACCTTACCACCGGCAGGAGCTCTGCCAGACTGGTGCTTGCGCCAATGCGGCTGACGTAATGCTGCACATGCGGCCTGGCGGGCCTTCTTCACGGAATCACTCACGTGACTCCGAAGTAAAATTCCACAGTTTCACAACTCTCTGGGTGAAATTGTATTTCCTCATCTCAGTCACAGTCACTACCCCTTATTCTTAAACTGTGACCCTTGATTCTGGACTCCCCCCAACATCGGGATTTTTTTTCCTGCATCTAGCCTGTTCAATCCTTTAAGAATTTTATATGTTTCTATAAGATCCCCTCTCATCCTTCTAAATTCCAGTGAATACACGTTCAGTCGACTGATTCTTTCATTATATGTCAGTCCCGCCATATTGGGAATTAACCTGGTGAACCCAGGCTGCACTCCCTCAATAGCAATAATGTCCTTCCTCAAATTAGGAGACCAAAATTGCACACAATAGTCCAGGTGCGGTCTCACCAGAGTCCTGTACAACTGCAGTAGGACCTCCTTGCTCCTAAACACAAATCTTCTCGCAGTGAAGGCCAACATGCCATTAGCTTTCTTTACTGCATGCTGTACCTCCATGCTTACATTCAGTGACTGATGTACAAGGACACCCAGGTCTCGTTGCACCTCCCCTTTTCTTAATCTGACACCATTAAGATAACAATCTGCCTTCCTGTTCTTGCCAAAAAATTGGATAACCTCACATTTATCGACATTGTACTGCATATGCCCACTCACCCAACCTATCCAAGTCACCCTGCAGCCTCATAGCATTCTCCTCGCAGCTCACAATGCCATCCAGCTTTGTGTCATCCACAAACTTGGAGATGTCACATTTAATTCCCTCGTCTAAATCATTAATATATAAATAACTGGCGTCCCAAAACCGAGCCTTGCGGCCTGCCATTCTGCCATTCTGAAAAGGACCCGTTAATTCCTATTCTTTGCTTCCTGTCTGCCAACCTATTCTCTATCCATGTCAATACCCTACCCCCAATACCATGTGCTCTAATTTTGCACACTAATCTCTTGTCAAAGACTTTGTGAAAGTTCAGATACACCACATCCACTGGCTCTCCTTTATCCATTCTACTTGTTACATCTTCAAGAAATTCTCAAAGATTAGTCAAGCATGATTTCCCCTTCATAAATCCATGCTGACTGACCAATTCTGTCACTGCTTTTTAAGTGCGCTGCTATAATAGACAATAGACAATAGGTGCAGAAGTAGGCCATTCGGCCCTTTGAGCCCGCACTGCCATTCAATGTGATCATGGCTGATCATCCCCAATCAGCACCCCATTCCTGCCTTCTCCCCATATCCCCTGACTGCTATTTTTAAGAGCCCTATCTAGCTCTCTCTTGAAAGCATCTAGAGAACCTGCCTCCACCACCCTCTGAGGCAGAGAATTCCACAGACTCACCACTCGCTATGAGAAAAAGTGTTTCCTCGTTTCCGTTCTATATGGCTTACTCCTTATTCTTCCACTGTGGCCCCTGGTTCTGGACTCCCCCAACATCGGGAACATGCTTCCTGCCTATAGCGTGTCTAAACCCTTAACAATCTTATATGTTTCAATGAGATCCCCTTTCATCCTTCTAAACTCCAGAGTGTACAAGCCCAGCCGCTCCATTCTCTCAGCATATGACGGGAATTCACCTTGTAAACCTATGCTGCACTCCCTCAATAGCAAGAATGTCCTTCCTCAAATTAGGGGAACAAAATTGCACACAATACTACAGGTGTGGTCTCACCAGGGCTCTGTACAACTGTAGAAGGACGTCCTTGCTCCAATACTCAACTCCTCTCGTTATGAAGGCCAACAGGCCATTTGCTTTCTTCACTGCCTGCTGTACCTGAATGCTTACTTTCATAGACTGATGAACAAGGACCCCCAGATCCCGTTGTACTTCCCCTTTTCCCTAATTGACACCATCTAGATAGTAATCTGCCTTCCTGTTTTTGCTACCAAAGTGGATAACCTCACATTTATCCGCATTAAACTTAATCTGCCCACTCCCCCAACCTGTCCAAGTCACCCTGCATTCTCATAGCATCCTCCTCACAGTTCACACTGCCACCCAGCTTTGTGTCATCTCCAAATTTGCTAATATTACTTTGAATCCCTTCATCCAAATCATTGATGTATATTGTAAATAACTACGGTCCCAGCACCGAACTTAGCGGTACCCCACTAGTCACTGCCTGCCATTCTGAAAGGGACCCGTTAATCCCTACTCTTTGTTTCCTGTCTGCCAACCACTTCTCTATCCATGTCAGCACTCTACCCCCAATACCATGTGCCCTAATTTTGCCCACTAATCTCCTATGTGGGACCTTATCAAATGCTTTCTGAAAGTCCAGGTACACTACATCCACTGGCTCTCCTATTTTCCGAGTAACATCTTCAAATAATTCCAGAAGATTAGTCAAGCATGATTTCCCCTTCGTAAATCCACGCTGACTCGGGCCGATTCTGTCACTGCTATCCAAATGTTCAGCTATCTCATCTTTTATAATTGACTCCAGCATCTTCCCCACCACCGATGTCAGGCTAACTGGTTTATAATTCCCTGTTTTCTCTCTCCCGCCTTTCTTAAAAAGTGGGATAAAACATTAGCTACCCTCCAATCCACAAGAATTGATCCTGAGTCTATAGAACATTGGAAAATGATCACCAATGCATCCACGATTTCTAGAGCCACTTCCTTAGGTACCATGGGATACAGACCAGCAGGCCCTGTGGATTTATCAGCATTCAGTACCATCAGTCTATCCAACACCATTTCCTGCCCAATGTGGATTTCCTTCAGTTCCTCCGTCACCCCAGATCCTCTGGCCACTACTATATCAGGAAGATTGTTTGTATGCTCCTCAGTGAAGACAGATCCAAAGTACCTGTTCAACTCATCTGCCATTTCATTGTTCCCCATAATAAATTCACCTTTTTCTGTCTTCAAGGGTCCAACTTTAGTCTTAACTAATTTTTTCCTCGTCACATACCTAAAGAAGTTTTTACTATCCTGCTTTATATTCTTGGCTAGCTTACCTTCGTACCTCATCTTTTCTCCCCGTATTGTCTTATTGGTTATCTTCTGTTGTTCTTTAAACATTACCCAATCCTCTTGCTTCCCGCTCATCTTTGATACGTTGGACTTCTTCGCTTTAATTTTTATACTGTCCCTGCCGTCCCTTGTCAGCCATGGTCACCCCTTACTCCCCTTGGAATCTTTCTTCCTCCTAGGAATAAATTGATCCTGTATCTTCTGTATTATTCCTAGAAATACCTGCCATTTTGGTTCCACTGTCATCCCTGCTAGTGCATCTTTCCAGTCAACTTTGGCCAGCTCCTCCCTCATGGCTCCATAGTCCCCTTTATTCAACTGTAACACTGACATCTCCGATCTACCCTTCTCCCTCTCCAATTGTAGATTAAACCTGACCATGTTATGGTCACTACCTCCTATTGGCTCATTAACCTCGAGGTCCTTTATCAAATCCGGTTCATTTCAAAACACTAAATCCAGAATTGCCTTCTCCTTGGTAGGCTCCAACACAAGCTGTTCTAAGAATCAATCACGAAGGCACACCACAAACTCCCTTTCTTGGGGTCCAGTACCAACCTGATTTTCCCAGTCTACCTGCATGTTGAAATATCCCATAACAACCACAGCATTACTTTTGCTACATGCCAATTTTAACTCCTGATTCAATTTGCGCCCTATGTCCAGGCTATTGTTTGGGGCTGTAGATTAGTCCCATTAGGGTCTTTTTACCCTTCCCATTCCTTAGTTCTATCCATACTGACTCCACATCTCCTGTTTCAATGTCACCCCTTGCAAGGCACTGAATTTCATTCCACACCAACAGAGCTACCCCACCCCCTCTGCCAACCTGTCTGTCTTTTCGATAGGAGGTATACCCTTGGATATTCAGTTCCCAGCCCCTCTTGCAGCCATGTCTCAGTAATTCCCACAATATCATATTTGCCAGTTTCTAACTGAGCCTCAAGCTCGTCCACTTTATTCCTTATACTTCATGCATTCATATACAACACTTTGACCTCCATATTCACTTCCCCCCTCGCATCACTTGCAATTTGCCCTGACCTTACTCTGTTGTCCCTTCTCGAGCTTTCCTTCCCATTAATTCGAGAATCTTTTGTAATTTTTCCTGTAGTCACTTCCCCTTCAACTCCATCTTTATACTCCCAATTTGTCAATCCCTCCAACCCACTATTTAGCTTAAACCCACACGTGTAACCCTAGCAAACCTGCCTGCCAGAACGCCGGTCCACCTCCAGTTAAGGTGTAACCCATCCCTTTTGTACAGGTCACCCCTACCCCAGAAGAGATCCCAGTGGTCTATAAATCTAAATCCTTGCTCCCTGCTCCAGCCCCTCAACAACACATTCAGATCCCCTTTCTTCCTGTACCTGTCCTCACTAGCAAGAGGTATTTATGAAAGGTAAATCATGTCTGATGAATCTTATAGGCTTTTTTGAGGATGTAACTAGTAGAGTGGATAAGGGAGAACCAGTGGATGTGTTATATCTGGACTTTCAGAAGGCTTTCGACAAGGTCCCACATAAGAGATTAGTAAGCAAACTTAAAGCACACGGTATTGGGTGTTCAGTATTGATGTGGATAGAGAACTGGCTGGCAGACAGGAAGCAAAGTGTAGGAGTAAACGGGTCCTTTTCAGAATGGCAGGCAGTGACTAGTGGGGTACCGCAAGGCTCAGTGCTGGGACCCCAGCTATTTACAATATAAATTAATGATTTGGACAAGGGAATTGAATGCAACATCTCCAAGTTTGCGGATGACACGAAGCTGGGGGGCAGCGTTAGCTGTGAGGAAGATGCTAGGAGGCGTCAAGGTGACTTGGATAGGTTGGGTGAGTGGGCAAATGCATGGCAGATGCAGTATAATGTGGATAAATGTGAGGTTATCCACTTTGGTGGCAAGAACAGGAAAGTGGACTATTATCTGAATGGTGGCCCATTAGGAAAAGGGGAGATACAACGAGACCTGGGTGTCATGGTACACCAGTCATTAAAAGTAGGCATGCAGGTGCAGCAGGCAGTGAAGAAAGTGAATGGCATGTTAGCATTCTTAGCAAAAGGATGTGAGTATAGGAGCAGGGAGGGTCTACTGCAAGTTGTCCAACAACTTTAGGCTGTGCATGCCACATGACGGAAGAAGAAGAGATTCTACTGCAGTTGTACAGGGCCATGGTGAGACCACACCTGGAGTATTGTGTATAGTTATGGTCTCCTAATCTGAGGAAAGACATTCTTGCCATAGGGTACAGAGAAGGTTCACCATACTGATTCCTGGGATGACAGGACTTTCATATGAACAACAACTGGATAGACTTGGCTTGTACTCGCTGGAATTTAGATGATTGAGGGGGGATCTTATAGAAACCTAGAAAATTCTTAAGGGGTTGGACAGGCTAGATGCAAGAAGATTGTTCCCAATGGGGAAGTCCAGAACAAGGGGTCACGGTTTAAGGATAAGGGGGAAATCTTTTAGGACCCGAGATGAAAAAAACATTTTTCACACATAGAGTAGTGAATCTGTGGGATTCTCTGCCACAGAAAGTAGTTGAGGCCAGTTCATTGGCTATATTTCAGAGGGAGTTAGATGTGGCCCCTGTGGCTAAAGGGATCATGGGGTATGGAGAGAAGGCAGGTACAGGATACTGAGTTGGATGATCAGCCATGATCATATTGAATGGCGGTGCAGGCTCGAAAGGCCGAATGGCCTACTCCTGCACCTATTTTCTATGTTTCTATGTACTGGAAGCAATCCAGAGATAACCACCCTAGAAGTCCAGCATTTCAGTCTTCTTCCCAACTCTCTGAGCCTCCCTCCTCTTCCCGATGTAGTTTGTGCCTACATGCACAACTACTGCCGGCTGTTCACCTTCTCTCTCGAGGATGTTCTGAATTTGGCACGTGACATCCTGAACCCTGGCACCAGGGAGGCAACAGACCATCCTCGCATCTCGTCTGCCGCCACAGAATCTCCTGTCTGCTCCTCGGACAATGGAGTCACCCACCACAAAGGTCTCGCCGGTCGAGTCCCATCTCTAGGGTTGGAGCCACCGACGTGTCCGCCGCTTAGACTGGAAACATCGTCTCGCCGGACAGTTCCCAATAGGGCGTACCCGTTTTCATTAGGTACAGCCACCTGCACTCCACGATTTCCACCCTTTCTCTCCGTCACACACCTTGGTTCTTCCTGTATCCTCGTCGTGATTACCTCACTGTAGGTCCTGTCCAGGAAACTCTCGTTTTCCCAGATGGCCCTGAGATCATCCAGCTACTTCTCCAGTACCCCAACACGGTCCTTTAGGAGCTGAAGCTGCTTCGCTTTGCTGCTGTTTCTTCAAAATCCACAGAAGCTCCGAGTTAAGTTTGCTGTGTTTTGCCTCTCTTTTTAAACTGTTTTCCCCCTCTCACTTCTAACTCTGCTCCCACTCGGGCTAGACCCAATCAGTGCTTTTACCTGCTTCTCTTTGCTGCTGTTTCTTCAAAATCCACGGATTCCACGGACTGTTTCTTCAAAATCCACGGAAGCTCTGAGATAGGGCTCCACGGAAGCCCTATCTTTAATAATCCACTCTAGCATCTTCCCCACTACCAATGTCAGGCTGACTGGTCTAGAATTCAATTTTCTCTCTCATTCATTTCTTAAAAGGTGGAGTTACATTTGAGGTGTCCGAGAGCTGGCAGAGGCGATGGAAGAAAAGCTCTACATTGTGGCGGATAACTGGCGTACCCTGTCCCTATCCCAGAACTCTATCTCTGTTACATTGATTACTGCATTGGTGCTACTTCCTGCACCAATGCAGAACTCACAGACTTCATTAACTTCACCACCAATAAGCGAGTTTGGTATTCCGACTGTGCATGCCCAGGTCATAGGTCATTCGCGATAAATAGCTATGTATACAGACCTGCGTTTCATCCGTAGTCAGGATCAAACCCGGGTCTCCGGTGCTGCAAGCGCTGTTGAATTGCTACTGCAGTCAGATAATGCAGAACAAGTGCGAACGGGTTATCTTACCACCGTCCCCATCCCCTCCCGAGTGTCCCATCCCAGTTTGGGGGCAGCCGGAGTTGTCCGGGGTGACTGGACACCGGCCCGGAGCAGTGGCTTACAACCAGCGCTAACTGCAGCTCAACTCTGCTCCAACCCCCGAGGAACCCGTTCCCCGACGGGCTGGGGACCGTCAGCTGCACCTCTCGCTTTATCCAGTTGCTGTCGTTTAAGCCAAGCACCAGTCATCAACGGGAATACACACAAAATGCTGCAGTAACTCAGCGGGTCAGGCAACATCTCTGGAGGAGGTTCTCGACCCAAAACCTCACCTATTCCTTTTCTCCAAAGATGCTGCCTGTCCCGCTGAGTTACTCCAGCAAGTTGTGTCAACCTTCGGTGTTAACCAGCATCTGCAGTTCCTTCCTACAGAGCGACGCCTATCCGCGGCTAAAGGCAAGGCTGGGTCTGGGCCTGGGCCTGGGGGCGGCGGCACTGCTGTTCCGGGCCCGCGGAGAGGGAGAGGAACAGGACCTGGGGCCTCGGCCTCTCCCACCCCCTCCCCCAGCACCAGGCCGCTCACCCCCCCAACTTCCCCCGCTTCAAGTACAACTTCATCGCCTACATGGTGGAGAAATCGGGGCTGGCGATGGTTTACATCGAGATCCTGGGGAGTTGGGGAGGGAGAGTGGGGGAGGAGGTGGGATAGAGGGAGAGGAGGGGGGAGTAGGGGAGGTAGGGATTGGGGGATAGATGGAGGGGCAGCAGGTAGAGGGATGGGGAGAGGGATGGGGAAAGAGATGGAGAGAGAGAAACTCGCTATTGCAGCTTTGCTGCAGGTCCTGGACACCCCGTCTCCGCAAGAACTCCCCGGCGCTAGGACAACCACCCCCCCTACCCCCCCCCTATCTCCCCCCCCCCCGCCCTGGACTGGAGGGAGGAACTGGAGGACATTGCCCGCCTCTGCAACCTGCAAACAACGAGCAAATCCCCGCACTCCCCGCGGAATAAACACACATGTGAGCAAAACACAACCCCTTCTCTCTCCCCCACCTCTCACCGTCTCTCCGCTGGTCCAGTCTCTCCCCCAGTTCCCACTCGCATCTGCCCACTGTCTCGCTGTCACACCCCGCTACCTGGCACCCCGTTCGCTTTTTTTTTCCACGAATGACCTTTGACAAATTCCATGATCCTTGCGCTTTTTGGAATACCAAACTGGCTTATCATATATATTAATGATTTGGAAGAGGGAATTAGGAGCAACACTAGCAAGTTTGCGGATGATACAAAGCTGGGTGGCAGTGTGAACTGTGAAGAGGAAGTTAGGAGGTTGCAGGGTGACCTGGACAGGTTGAGTGAGTGGGCAGATGCAGTATAATATAGATAAATGTGAGGTTATCCACTTTGGCAGAAAAAACAAGGGGGCAAATTATTATCTCAACGGGTTAGGTTAGGTAAGGGGGAGGTACAGCGAGACCTGGGTGTCCTTGTACACCAGTCACTGAAAGTTGGCGTGCAGGTACAGCAGGCAGTGAAGAAAGCTAATGGAATGTTGGCCTTCATAACAAGAGGATTTCAGTATAGGAGTAAAGAGGTTCTTCGAAGTTGTATAGGGCTCTGGTGAGACCACATCTGGAGTATTGTGTACAGTTTTGGTCTCCTAATTTGAGGAAGGACATCCTTGTGATTGAGGCAGTGCAGCGTAGGTTCACGAGATTGATCCCTGGGATGGCGGGACTGTCATATGAGGAAAGATTGAAAAGACTAGGCTTGTATTCACTGGAGTTTAGAAGGATGAGGGGGTATATTATAGAAACATATAAAGTTATAAAAGGACTGGACAAGTTAGATGCAGGAAAAATGTTCCCAATGTTGGGCAAGTCCAGAACCAGGGCCACAGTCTTAGAATAAAGGGGAGGTCATTTAAGACTGAGGTGAGAAAAAAACGTTTTCACCCAGAGAGTTGTGAATTTATGGAATTTCCTGCCACAGAGGGCAGTGGAGGCCAAATCACTGGATGGATTTAAGAGAGAGTTAGATAGAGCTCTAGGGGTAGTGGAGTCGAGGGTTATGGAGAGAAGGCAGGCACAGGTTATTGATTGGGGACGATCAGACATGATTATAATGAATGGCGGTGCTGGCTCGAAGGGCCTCCACCTGCACCTATTTTCTATGTTTCTATGCTTATTTATAACCTGCACTCAAATTTGATGTCCCCTATGATATCTCGTTTTCACGCCTTACCCTTGCATATCTCCGTCTCTCTTTCCCTTGACTGTCTGAAGGGTCTCATCCTGAAATGTTACCCACTGCTTCTCTCCACAGATGCTGCCTGTCCGTCCCGCTGGTAGTCCAGCGTTTTGTGTCTGTCTTGAGAGTCAATGATTGGAACAGTTGAAGGGGATCTACGACACAAAGCGCTGTCGCTGCTTTATTTCACACATGGAGCAGGACAGAGCAGAACAGCCGCTCCCCGGCAGGAGGAGTGCGCTTCCCACCAAACATTAGAGCCCATCTTTGCTTCCCACTCTGCGGATAATCTACACATCATTTTATAAACGGGGGGGGGGTGGGTCCCGGGGATCGCCCCTCACCCACCGGCCGCTGCACAACCTCAACCCGCCCGGCCCGGCCCGGCCCGACCCGAGGATCAACCCAGTGGGTCCCCGACCCCGACCGGGCCCTGGACCATCCACATCCATCCCCAGGGGGATAACCCACCGACCGCTGAGCCCAGTGATCTTCTCCCCGCCCCCGGGGGCCGGGCCGGGCCGGGCCGGCGGATCACCCCGCCCCCGAGGGCGGGCCCAGCGCGTCCGAGAGCCCGCAGCGCAGCGCAGCGCAGCGGGGACATGGAACCCGAAAACATGGAGCTGAACGGCAGCTGGTCCGGCACGGAGGTGAGGAGCGGGGCCGGGGCGGCGGCGGCGGCAACAGTGTGGGGATCTGTGGGGGTCACGGGGCGGGCCCGGGCTGTGACTGAGGGGGGGGGGGGTGTGTGTGTGTGGGTCTGTGTGAGGAGGGGGGCGTCGCGGGCCCGCGCTGTGTGGTGGTGAGGGGGGGGCTGTGTGTGAGGGGGGGGGGTCTGTGTGTGTGGGGGGGGGTCTGTGTGTGAGGGGGGGGGCTGCGTGTGAGGGGGGGGGTCTGTGTGTGAGGGGGGGGGGTCTGTGTGTGAGGGGGGGGGGGTCTGTGTGTGAGGGGGGGGGTCTGTGTGTGAGGGGGGGGTCTGTGTGTGTGGGGGGGGGTCTGTGTGTGAGGGGGGGGGCTGTGTGTGAGGGGGGGTCTGTGTGTGAGGGGGGGGCTGTGTGTGGGGGGGGCTGTGTGTGAGGGGGGGGCTGTGTGTGAGGGGGGGGCTGTGTGTGAGGGGGGGGCTGTGTGTGAGGGGGGGGGCTGCGTGTGAGGGGGGGGGCTGTGTGTGAGGGGGGGGCTGCGTGTGAGGGGGGGGGCTGCGTGTGAGGGGGGGCTGTGTGTGAGGGGGGGGGGCTGTGTGTGAG
This sequence comes from Raja brachyura, assembly GCA_963514005.1. Next base: position 55,531,895 of record OY740796.1, on the reverse strand, counting down.
GGGGGGGCTGCGTGTGAGGGGGGGGGCTGCGTGTGAGGGGGGGTCTGCGTGTGAGGGGGGGGGGCTGTGTGTGAGGGGGGGGGCTGTGTGTGAGGGGGGGGCTGTGTGTGAGGGGGGGGGGCTGTGTGTGAGGGGGGGGCTGCGTGTGAGGGGGGGGCTGCGTGTGAGGGGGGGGTCTGTGTGTGAGGGGGGGGGGCTGTGTGTGAGGGGGGGGCTGTGTGTGAGGGGGGGGCTGTGTGTGAGGGGGGGGCTGTGTGTGAGGGGGGGGCTGCGTGTGAGGGGGGGGGCTGTGTGTGAGGGGGGGGGCTGTGTGTGAGGGGGGGGGGCTGTGTGTGAGGGGGGGGGGCTGTGTGTGAGGGGGGGGGCTGTGTGTGAGGGGGGGGCTGCGTGTGAGGGGGGGGCTGCGTGTGAGGGGGGGGCTGTGTGTGAGGGGGGGGCTGCGTGTGAGGGGGGGGGGCTGCGTGTGAGGGGGGGGTCTGTGTGTGAGGGGGGGGGCTGTGTGTGAGGGGGGGGCTGCGTGTGAGGGGGGGGGCTGCGTGTGAGGAGGGGGGTCTGCGTGTGAGGGGGGGGGCTGTGTGTGAGGGGGGGGGCTGCGTGTGAGGGGGGGGGGCTGCGTGTGTGGGGGGGGGCTGCGTGTGAGGGGGGGGCTGCGTGTGAGGGGGGGGCTGCGTGTGAGGGGGGGGCTGCGTGTGAGGGGGGGGCTGCGTGTGAGGGGGGGGCTGCGTGTGAGGGGGGGCTGTGTGTGAGGGGGGGCTGTGTGTGAGGGGGGGGCTGTGTGTGAGGGGGGGGTCTGTGTGTGGGGGGGGGGCTGTGTGTGAGGGGGGGGTCTGTGTGTGAGGGGGGGCTGTGTGTGAGGGGGGTCTGTGTGTGGGGGGGGGCTGTGTGTGAGGGGGGGGTCTGTGTGTGAGGGGGGGCTGTGTGTGAGGGGGGGCTGTGTGTGAGGGGGGGCTGTGTGTGAGGGGGGGCTGTGTGTGAGGGGGGGGGCTGTGTGTGAGGGGGGGCTGTGTGTGAGGGGGGGCTGTGTGTGGGGGGGGGGTCTGTGTGTGGGGGGGGGCTGTGTGTGAGGGGGGGGCTGTGTGTGGGGGGGGTCTGTGTGTGAGGGGGGGCTGTGTGTGAGGGGGGGCTGTGTGTGAGGGGGGGCTGTGTGTGAGGGGGGGGGCTGTGTGTGAGGGGGGGGGCTGTGTGTGAGGGGGGGGGCTGCGTGTGAGGGGGGGGGCTGCGTGTGAGGGGGGGGCTGCGTGTGAGGGAGGGGGCTGTGTGTGAGGGGGGGCTGTGTGTGAGGGGGGGCTGTGTGTGGGGGGGGGTCTGTGTGTGGGGGGGGGCTGTGTGTGAGGGGGGGGTCTGTGTGTGAGGGGGGGGCTGTGTGTGAGGGGGGGCTGTGTGTGAGGGGGGGCTGTGTGTGAGGGGGGGGGCTGTGTGTGAGGGGGGGCTGTGTGTGAGGGGGGGCTGTGTGTGAGGGGGGGCTGTGTGTGTGGGGGGGCTGTGTGTGAGAGGGGGGGCTGTGTGTGGGGGGGGCTGTGTGTGGGGGGGGTCTGTGTGTGAGGGGGGGGTCTGTGTGTGAGGGGGGGGGTCTGTGTGTGAGGGGGGGGTCTGTGTGTGAGGGGGGGGCTGTGTGTGAGGGGGGGGCTGTGTGTGAGGGGGGGGGTCTGTGTGTGAGGGGGGGGTCTGTGTGTGAGGGGGGGGGTCTGTGTGTGAGGGGGGGGGGCTGTGTGTGGGGGGGGGCTGTGTGTGGGGGGGGGCTGTGTGTGAGGGGGGGGGCTGTGTGTGAGGGGGGGGGCTGTGTGTGAGGGGGGGGGGCTGTGTGTGAGGAGGGGGGGCTGCGTGTGAGGGGGGGGGGGGCTGCGTGTGAGGGGGGGGGGGCTGCGTGTGAGGGGGGGGGGGCTGCGTGTGAGGGGGGGGGCTGCGTGTGTGGGGGGGGCTGCGTGTGTGAGGGGGGGGCTGCGTGTGAGGGGGGGGGGCTGCGTGTGAGGGGGGGCTGCGTGTGAGGGGGGGGCTGCGTGTGAGGGGGGGGCTGCGTGTGAGGGGGGGGCTGCGTGTGAGGGGGGGGCTGCGTGTGAGGGGGGGCTGCGTGTGAGGGGGGGCTGTGTGGGGGGGGGCTGTGTGAGGGGGGGGCTGCGTGAGGGGGGGGCTGCGTGAGGGGGGGGCTGCGTGTGAGGGGGGGGCTGCGTGTGGGGGGGGGGCTGCGTGTGAGGGGGGGGCTGCGTGGGGGGGGGGCTGCGTGGGGGGGGGGGCTGCGTGGAGGGGGGGGCTGCGTGGAGGGGGGGGCTGCGTGGGGGGGGGGCTGCGTGGAGGGGGGGGCTGCGTGTGAGGGGGGGGCTGCGTGTGAGGAGGGGGGGCTGCGTGTGAGGGGGGGGCTGCGTGTGAGGGGGGGGCTGCGTGAGGGGGGGGCTGCGTGTGAGGGGGGGGCTGCGTGTGAGGGGGGGGCTGCGTGTGAGGGGGGGGCTGCGTGTGAGGGGGGGGGCTGCGTGTGAGGGGGGGGCTGCGTGTGAGGGGGGGGCTGCGTGTGAGGGGGGGGGCTGCGTGTGAGGGGGGGGCTGCGTGTGAGGGGGGGGCTGCGTGTGAGGGGGGGGCTGCGTGTGAGGGGGGGGCTGCGTGTGAGGGGGGGGCTGCGTGTGAGGGGGGGGCTGCGTGTGAGGGGGGGGCTGCGTGTAAGGGGGGGCTGTGTGAGGGGGGGGCTGCGTGTGAGGGGGGGGGCTGCGTGTGAGGGGGGGGCTGTGTGAGGGGGGGGCTGTGTGTGAGGGGGGGGCTGTGTGTGAGGGGGGGGCTGCGTGTGAGGGGGGGCTGCGTGTGAGGGGGGGGCTGCGTGTGAGGGGGGGGCTGCGTGTGAGGGGGGGGCTGCGTGTGAGGGGGGGGCTGCGTGTGAGGGGGGGGCTGCGTGTGAGGGGGGGGCTGCGTGTGAGGGGGGGGCTGCGTGTGAGGGGGGGGCTGCGTGTGAGGGGGGGGCTGTGTGAGGGGGGGGCCGCGTGTGAGGGGGGGGCTGCGTGTGAGGGGGGGGCTGTGTGAGGGGGGGGGCGCGTGTGAGGGGGGGGCCGCGTGTGAGGGGGGGCCGCGTGTGAGGGGGGGGCTGTGTGAGGGGGGGGCTGCGTGTGAGGGGGGGCCGCGTGTGAGGGGGGGGCTGTGTGAGGGGGGGGGCGCGTGTGAGGGGGGGGCCGCGTGTGAGGGGGGGCCGCGTGTGAGGGGGGGGCTGTGTGAGGGGGGGGCTGCGTGTGAGGGGGGGGCTGCGTGTGAGGGGGGGGGGGTCGCGGGCCCGCGCTGCCATGGTCGCGCTGATGGCGCCAAAGGGCGGGCGGGCGCGCGGACGGACAGACAGTGACTAACGGTAAGGCGGTGCTGGTGGCGGAGGCCAGGATTCAGCTGCTACTCGGGCACTTGGAAACAAAGATCATACATAGCTCTAGTATTTTTGCTTGGAAAGGGAGTTGGATAAGACTCCACTAAACATGTTTGTCAATAAAACGCCAACCCTGGAGCAAAGAGGCAGCTCCGGGAATGGACGATGCCTTGAGTCGGGGCGCACTTCACTGCCTCAGCTCCACCGAATGAATGAATGAATGAATGAATGAATGCTCCAGCAAAGATCACAGAGCGAATGGTCTTAGTGCTCCAGTGCCGAGAAAGCTTTAACTCAAACAAGATTCATTCAGTAGAAACAATGAACTGCTGATGCTGGTTTGTGAAAAAAAGACACAAATTGCTAGAGTAACTCGGCGTCGTCTGTGGAGAACATGGACAGGTGATGGTCAGCCTGAAGGTCACCCGTCCATGTCCACAGATGCTTGACCGCTGGGTTATTCCGGCCATTTGTGTCCTGATGTGTAAACCAACATCTGTAGTTCTTTGTTTCTACAAACTGGCTGACTATTTTACTGGTACTGTCAGATTTCTAGGCAAATAGGTGTTCTGACATTCTTCACCTACACCCCACTATTCTCTTTATTGATTACATTAATTTGACCCTTTCAAATTATTCACAATTGATTCCGATCTTAATTAATGAGCAAGATTGGAATCAAGAAATATTTTAACAATGCTATTCTTCAATAGATTTAGACTAAATTCCTCTGGAATTTCCTCAAGAATCTTGCCCAAAATGTTCTGAAAACCAGTTGGTGTAAATGGAAATATAAAAATAAATAAATGGAAACCAAACAAAAGTCAGCATAAATAACTGGGTCTTCAGGAAACACAAACAAGCATCACTTCCCATGTCCTTCAGTATCTTTTGATGTTACAAAGGTTTCATCCCTTTGAAGCATTATCTATATTAAGTGTGTTTAAGAATATTTCTTATTGGAAACCTGTAGGACAAAAACTTGTCCCCTTGGCCCCCCAGCAGGGAAGTATTGTCTGCCAATCACAGTGACCTGTGCACCTTTGTTTCTCAGAAATAGAATGAATGGTGACACAAACAATGGTTGGTTCTCATGCATGTTTAATGTTGCTACCTCATACGAGTTTCTCTCCCCAACTGGCTTTTTAATTATGATTCTATTTTATAAAATAATCAGTGAAATTAAATATACTTTTGGGCTGGTAAGGAGAATGGGGAATTATAAAAAGCAAAAATAATCATGATGAAACAAGCAAATAGTGACTGTGGATTCTACTGCACCTAAACCCTCTATATGGAATGGGTAGAAATGCTAGAAACCTGCTTTCCCTGGTGCTGGCACTGTGAGGTGTGTTTTGGCAGCACACTCCCTCACTGACTCATGAGACAGTTGGCTGTGCATTAAGTTTATAAAAAGAAGTATTATTTAATAAAGGTAGGACATAGTTCTGAAGGAGAGAGAGGAGGAAGAGGATATCTCAACATTATGAATGATTGAGATCAAAATTTAGTTGTCCAAGATGGCTCTTTTCAATTTAAATGTTTTTGTGAAAAATGACTGCAGCTGTCAAAATAATTTATTGGAAGGAACAATGGTGTTCCTGAAATCATGAGCCCTGAAAAGGGACTTTCCACAGGAGGTATTCAGAGTGAGCTTTGGGGTGTGGTAGGAAATGTGGGGTGCTGGAGGGGAAGCCTTTTGGCTTTCTGCTAAGTACTATTGGTGAAAGGATTCACAGTCATAGTAGTTCATGATGTGGGGGTTTTAGAAGCAAGGGAGATTGGAAAAAACGGAAACAAGAGCTGATTTTTCCCTTGCGACAGAAAATTTCCCTTGCGTCAGAAACCAAGAGGTTCAGTTCTGTCCAACAAAGGACACTCATCATTGCAGATTGCATTGAAATTCGGTCAATGATTCTGTATGCCAGGAATTTATTATTTCCTAGATGATGGACTGCTTTTTATTTAAATCAGACTGGAACTCCAATTCAAAGAGCTTAGTGGCATTTCTGCAGTAATAAAACTGTTATTTGTGTTGTAACTGCCTATGGTGCTACAGTAACAAAAGTTAAGCTTTTTAAGATAGTAAACGATTTTTCAGCAAAATTAATGGTCTTGTGCCGCTGACAGATTGGAGCATTTTGAAATGTGAATCGTTCATTTGTCTGGCCTGCATCGCAGACTCATAGCTGATAATTCACAGGGTCAGGCAGCACAGCAACGGGGCCTTCGGCCCAACTTGCCCGTGTCAACCAAGATGCCCCATCTCCGATAGTCCATCTGCCTGAATTTTGCCCCTATCCCTGTAAACCTTCCCTATCCATGTACCTGTCCAAATGTTTTTTAAATTGTTATTATAATACCTGCCTCAACTACCTTCATTGGCAGTACGTTCCATATACCCAACACACTTCTTCAGACTGGGTCTCGACCCGAAAAGTCACCCATTCCTTCTCTCCAGAGATGCTGCCTGTCCTGCTGAGTTAGTCCAGCTTTTTATGTCTACCTTTGGTTTAAACCAGCATCTGCAGTTCCTTCTTACACTATGTGTGGAAAATGTTGCCGCTCGAGTTCCAATTCAATATATCCCCTCTCACCGTAAACCTATGCCCTTCAACCTGGTTCTTGATGCCCCTCCTATGGGTAAATGACTATGCATTCACCCTATCTATTCCCCTCGTGATTTTGTACAGCTCCATAAGATCACCTATCAGCTTCCTGCACTTTAAGGAATAAAGTCCTAGCCTGCCCAACCCCTCCTTATAGCTCAAGCCCTCAAGGAGGCAAAATCCTTGTAAATCTTCTCTGCACTAATTCCTGCTTAACAACACCCTTCCTATACCAGGGTAACCAAAACTGAACATAGTACGCCAAGTTTGCAGATGATACGGAAATAGGTGGAAGGACAGGTAGCGTAGAGAAAGCAGGGACTCTGCAGGAGGCAGGCACGTGCCGTGAGTAATTACTCAGGGTAGGCATTCAGTCGGATTTAAAACAAAATTAAACCGCGCATGCTCATTCTCTCCGTAAAAATAAAAAATAAAAATGAAACCAGTAACAATTCAATTTGCCTAAGGCTTCCAATCTCCTTTATTCTGAATTACTGAATGGGTGGATGGTGAAGATTGATGGCAGGTGGAGAGATGGTGGGAAAAACGGAAGTACAGGGAAAAGTTGAATCAGTTGTCATCTTATTGAAAGACAACACTTGTTCAAGGGACCAATTGGGGGGAGAGTTCCTTTCGCAGCGTGTGGAGAGTCTGTGCCAGGGGTGAAGTTGTGGGGAGAGCAGGAGTGTTGAGGGGGTCGGGGATACTGCCAGGAACTTACTCACCGCTGCCGCAGCTCTCCGGGCACGAAGCCACGCATTGTAGCCGGGGATAGAAGCAGCTCGGGGAGCTGCGAGTGGCCGCCGGGACCCAACAGCAGTACAGGCCGCCACTTCAGCGCCTTCTGCCGGCCCACTCACTACTGGCAGTGCTCTCCGTCTGAACACCTCTCACCTGCCACTCGCTCATGTCAATCCATAAATTCCCACAGCCGAGTAACCTCAATCGCGCTGTCAGAATTTAAGGACATGGGTGAGGCCAGCGAGCGACAGGAGAGAGGTTTTGCACGCCTCCGTGCAAGGAGCGTCGCAAGTGGCATTATCCCGATCCCCTCCTTCACAACATTCGTGCCCTCCCCGCAACTTTACCCCGGGCCAGACTCCCCAAACGCTATGAAAGGAGCTCTCCCCCCGCCCCCACACCCCGGGAAATACAGTATTTAAAAACATCACCAACAAATGTACTTACCACATCATTGGTACACAAGTTCCATTCTTCTCTCTTTGTTTCCTAAGATATACTTAAAATAATGCCAATCCATATTTGAAAACCCCGCCAAAAAACCAGCGCTGTGCATGCGCAGTAGGCTACTGCGCCTGCGCAGTGCTGCAAAGGTAGAGTTTCTGCTGCCTTCAGCCCAGCTTGAAACTGAAGGCTTCAAGCAGCGCTGACGGCACGTGGGCTGCACAGAGCTTCCCGTGTCACAAGCGCTGCGGATGAAAGGCACGGAGAATTATGCCTACCTAAGAGATCGATCTCTTAGGTAGGCATAATTCTCCCATGCCTTTATTATTTATATTTAGTAATTACTATGCTATAATTTTAGTCAGGGTAGGCAGTGCCTACCTTGCCTACCCTGACGGCACGTGCCTGGCAGGAGGACTTGGACAATAGACAATAGGTGCAGGAGTAGGCCATTGGGCCCTTCAAGCCAGCACTGCCATTTAATGTGATCATGGCTGATCATCCCCAATCAGTACCCCGTTCCTGCCTTCTCCCCATAATCCCCTTACTCCGCTATCTTGAAGAACCCTATCTAGCTCTCTCTAGAAAGTATCCAGAGAACCGGCCTCCACCGCCCTCTGAGGCAGAGAATTCCACAGACACACAACTTTCTGTGAGAAAAAATGTTTCCTTGTCTCCATTCTAAATGGCATACCCCTTATTCTTAAACTGTGGCCCCTGTTTCTGGACTCCCCCAACACCAGGAACATGTTTCCTGCCTCTAGTGTGTCCAAACCCTTAATAATATTATATCTTTCTATACAGACAGGTTGGGATAGTGGGCAGAGAAGTGGCGGATGGAATATACTGTGGCAAAGTGTGGTGTCATGCATTTTGGTTGTAGGAATGAAGGCGTAGACTATTTTCTAAATGGGGAGAGAATCCAGAAATTGGATGTACAAAGGGACTTGGGAGCTGGTGCAGGATTCCCAAAATGTTCATCCGCAAGTCAAATCGGTAGTAAAGAAAGCAAACTCAATGTAACATTTATTTCAAGAGGGCTTGTATACAAAAACAGGGATGTAATGCTGAGGCTCGATAAGGCACTGCAGCATTGGAATATTGTGCACCATATCTGAGGAAGGATGTGCTGGCTCTGGAGGTCCTGTGGAGGTTTACAAGAATAATCCGAGGAAATTAGCAGGTTAACCTACGATGAGCGTTTGTTGGGGCTGAGCCTGTACTCGCTGAAGAATGAGGGGGGTCCTCATTGAAACATACAGAATAGTGAAAGGTACAGTGGATGTGGAGAGGATGTTTCCACTAGTGGCAGAGTCTAGGATAGAGGTCATAGCCTCAGAATTAAAGGACGTTCTTTTAGGAAGGAGATGTGAAATTTCTTTAGTCAGAGGGTGGTGAATCTGTTGAATTCTTTGCCATGAAGGCTGTAGAGGTCAAGTCGGTGTACATCTTAAGGAAGAGATAGATAGATTATTGATTAGTACGGGTGTCAGAGGTTATGAATGAATGAATAAGTTTATTGGCCAAGTATTCACATACAAGGAATTTGCCTTGGTGCTCAGCCCGCAAGTGACAGTGACATACAGTGATAGTTAGGAATGACACATGGGCCGAATGGCCTAATTCTACTCCTATCACTTATGACCTTATGCTGCCTCCCCAATGTCTTGTACAGCTGTAACAAAACATGGGAGGAATAGATCAGGTAGACGCACAGAGTCTCTAGCACAAAGTAGGGGAATCGAGACCCGCAGAGGACATAGGTTTAAGGTGAGCCGGTGGGGTAACTTTATAGACACACGGTGCTGGGTGTATGAAAATAGCTGGCGGAGGAGGTAGTTGAGGCAGGTAATATTGCAACGTTTAAGTAACATTTGGACAGGTACATGGATAGGACAAGTTTAAAAGGATGTGGGCTAAATGCAGGCCAGTGGGACTAATGTAGATGTGACATAGAAACATAGAAATTAGGTGCAGGAGTAGGCCATTCGGCCCTTCGAGCCTGCACCGCCATTCAATATGATCATGACTGATCATCCAACTCAGTATCCTGTAGGGTACACAAAAGGCTGGAGAAACTCAGCGGGTGCAGCAGCATCTAAGGAGCGAAGGAGATAGGCAACATTTCGGGCCGAAACCCAGTATCCTGTACTTGCCTTCTCTCCATACCCCCGATCCCTTTAGCCGCAAGGGCCACATCTAACTCCCTCTTAAATATAACCAATGAACTGTCGTCAACTACCTTCTGTGGCAGAGAATTCCAGAGACTCGCCATTCTCCGTGTGAAAAATGTTTTCCTCATCTCGGTCCTAAAGGAATTCCCCCTTATCCTTAGACTGTGACCCCTTGTTCTGGACCTCCCAACATCGGGAACAATCTTCCTGCATTTAGCCTGTCCAACCCCTTAAGAATTTTGTATGTTTTTTTTTGGAGAATCAAAGAGATCTTTATTGTCACAGCAAAGCGAACAACACACAAGCAAATGGGGGAAGGTTGACCCAGGGTTCATTATATATACTAGGGCACATCCCTATACCTCGCGACAACTCCTTCCCGCCATTCCCCAGTCACGTGACCCTACGCCCTACTGCCGAGGGTTTGCTTAGTAAGTGGCCGAACCACCAGGTGGTGCCACAAATAATTACAATCAAACCATTTACAGTGTATAGAATCACCATAAGGGAATAACATTTATTGTAAGGTAAAGCCAGCAAAGTCCGATCAAGGATAGTCCGAGGATCACCAAGAAGGTATATAGTAGTTCCGCACTGCTCTCTGGTTGTGGTAAGATGATCCAGTTGTCTGATAACAGCTAAGAAGAAACTGCCCTGAATATGGAGGTGTGTGTTTTCACACTTTTGCCTGATGGGAGAGGGCCAAAAACCCTTATTACAACAAAGGTCCATATTGGATAAGAGTTTTTTTGCGTACTTGATCTTGTGGCTTATAATGGGCGATTTCTTACTTTAAGTCCACATTATTTGATTGAAACTTGGCAGCTGAGTTTCAGAGAAAACCCATACATTTTACATATTAATTAGGTGTCGGCCACTTGACCCCTTAAGCTTACTCCATTATTTAATACAATTGTGATCAACCTCTACTCTGCAGTCCTAATCTATTATAGCAAAAATCCAATTGGATGGAGCTGGGCCCTAGCTTGTTTAAAATATAGTGATGGAAATTCTTCCATTCTAACTTCACATATTGTAAAATTGTTTAGTGCACGTGGAAAATGTATTTACTGTCACCAAAAATTGTTTTGTAATAGTTTTTTTTTACCTTTTTATCCAGTGAATAATTTGACAAATTAATTCTCCCGCATACATTCTGAGGACATTGGAAAACTTGGAATTGTTATCTCAATCAAACATATAGTTCTTCTTTTGTCTTAGGTTTTCAGGATATCAGTTCAACTAAATATCTTCCTGCACTTCAGTTACTTCATGGAAATACTTGTAAATTCAGATTATACCATAAACTGGCTTCTTAACACATGCAACTGTGCATGGCATTGAAGCAGTTTTGTGTTAAGAAATTGGAGCAAGCTGAAATAATACCTAATTGCCAATCAGTAATTGGGAAAAGAAGGTTAAATAATAATATATTCTTATTCGGAAGAATTGTTTTTTTTAATTAATAGATAGAAAAAGAAAAGAAAATTAGAAAAATAGAATAAACTATCCATAATACAACTTAGGAGATGGGTCCGTAGGTAAGAAAACTTAACTATTCATCTAGTCCTGGGTTCAAGCTTCCGTCAGGTTTCAGCGCCGGCCCATTCTACCCCTTCAAATAATCTATGAACGGAGACCATATTCTAGTAAATAATTCTGGTTTGTCAATTAAGACAAATCTAATTTTTTCCAGATTTAAGGTCTCCAACATCCACATTTTGATTGTGGGGGATGCGGGGTTTTCCCAAAATTTTAATATTAATTTTTTCCCAGTTATTATACTCTAATCGAGGAAATTTCTTTGGTTTATTGTAAGTTTTAGGTATTGTTCAGATATGCCAGTATTATTAATTTAGGATCGGGCTCCAGTTGAGTATTAACCACTACGGAAATAATTTTAAAAATATCCACCCAAAATGTTTTAATTTTTATGCAACTTACAAAGGTATGGATTAAATTAGCCTTAGAATATTGACATTTATCGCAGATAGGAGAAATATTAGGAAAATTCTATTTAATTTTGTTTTAGAATAATGCAATCTATGTAATATTTTAAATTGTATTAAAGAATGCCTGGCGTTTAACGAACATTGATGTATATGTTGTAAACTTTCATCCCAAATATATTTCGTTATGGGTTGAACCAATTCATTTTCCCATACTTGTCTATGTAATTCCGTCGACAGATTCTCACTATCTAAAAGAATATTATAAATGTAAGATATTAATTTGACTTTGGGGTGTTTATTCAAACATTCATCTAGAATCTCTGACTCTCTAGCTCTATATTCTTATGTATGTAATTTAACATAAATTACAGTTGTAAATATCTAAAAGAATTGTTTGAATGTAATCCATAATTCTGTTGTACCTCCTGAAACGAAAGGAACACACCTTTTCTATAAAGATGTCCCATTTTTTTAATTCCATAATTTTTCAATTGTGCGAAACCTTTATCCAATACTGATGGCTTAAATGAAGGGTTATTTGCAATAGGAAGCGAAAATGATAAATTATCCAATTTTAATGTCTTTTTTAATTGTTTCCAAATTCGAATACCACTATGTATTATTGGATTCTCACTATAGATTTTATTATTCAATTTTGTAGGAGTTAACAGAATCGGGCCAATTTCAAATTTTGTGCGTTTCTATAAGATCCCCCCTCAATCTTCTAAATTCCAGCGAGTACAAGCCGAGTCTATCCAGTCTTTCCTCATATGAAAGTCCTGACATCCCAGGAATCAGTCTGGTGAACCTTCTCTGTACCCCCTCTATGGCAAGGATGTCTTTCCTCAGATTTGGAGACCAAAACTGTACGCAATACTCCAGGTGGGGTCTCACCAAAACCCTGTACAACAGCAGTAGAACCTCCCTGCTCCTATACTCCAATCCTTTTGCTATGAATGCTAACATACCATTTGCTTTCTTCACTGCCTGCTGCACCTGCATGCCTACTTTCAATGACTGGTGTACCATGACACCCAGGTCTCGTTGCATCTCCCCTTTTCCTAATCTGCCACCATTCTGATAATAGTCTACCCTCCTGTTTATGCCGCCAAAGTGGATAACCTCACATTTATCCACATTATACTGCATCTGCCATGCATTTGCCCACTCACCCAGCCTATCCAAGTCACCTTGCAGCCTCCTAGCATCCTCCTCACACCTAACACTACCCCCCAGCTTAGTGCCATCCGCAAACTTGGAGATGTTGCATTCAATTCCCTCGTCCAAATCATTAGTATATATTGTAAATAGCTGGGGTCCCAGCACTGAGCTTTGCGGTACCCCACTAGTCACTGCCTGCCATTCTGAAAAGGACCCATTTAGTCCAACCCTTTGCTTCCTGTCTGCCAGCCAGTTCTCTATCCACATCAATACTGAACCTCCAATACCGTGTGCTTTAAGTTTGTATGTCGGTATACGTAAGTTATGCCCCTGTCCCACTTAGAAAACCTGAACGGAAACCTCTGGAGACTTTGCGCCCCACCCAAGGTTTCCGTGCGGTTCCCGGGGGTTTTTGTCCTCCGGCAACCACCTTCAACTAGCATCGCAACCGTTTTCGACTAAAAAATTACCAACTTTTTAAAAGGAAACCACTTTCGACCATTAGGGAGACTGACAAAAACCTCCGGGATCCGCACGGAAACCTTGGGTGGGGCGCAGAGTCTCCAGAGGTTTCCGTTCAGGTTTCCTGAGTGGGACAGGGACATTAGACTGACGGGCCTGTTTCCACATTGTATGACTCTGACTGTACCCCAACTGATGAAGGCCAATGTGCCGAAAGCCTTCTTGACCACCCTATCTAAATGTGATGCTACTTTCAGGCAACTATGTACCTTCACTCCTAGATCCCCCTGCTTGACAACCTGTCCTAGAGCCCTGGCATTCATTGTAAAGGTCCTGGATCAGATCGGCTAATATTGATTGATCTACAGCCCTGGCTTAGTTTGGCTTTCCCAAATGCAACACCTCACACTTGTCTGCAATACCTCCATTAAGTATTCCTCGGCCGACTTGCCCAGCTGATCAAGATCCTGCGTTAATTTTTAGATACCATCTTTGCTATCTATGATACCACCCACTTCCGATTAAATCCACTGCAGGTGATAATGGCTAATTCATATTTAGAGTGCAAATGGTAATTTTTAATATCTATCCCATCTCTACACAATTAGAATTTAGAGCTTCTCACAGGCCATGCCTTTTGGACAATAACCGTTCTTCTTTGGACACCAAGCATTTTGTTTTTTTTTTTGTAAACCAACATCCACAGTTCCTTGTGTCAAAGTAACAGGACATTCTGTGAGTCTGCAACTCATAGTGTCACTTATCTAGAGAGAGCATTTGCATTATAAGTACCATTTTGAGTTCCTTTGGGTCTGTTGCGAACTGAAACCACAAGTTTTGGAATGTGTTCTCAACTGATAAAAATTGAAGCTGCAAAATTGGCAAGGATCTGGAAATAATGGTCATTATTTATATTAACATAGAAGACTGGAGATATCTGAGAACGACAATATAACAATTTTTCATTGATATCTTAATGATCTTAATCAACTCAGCACAAAGGCTTATGCTCACTCAGGGTAGAACATGTTCAAACTTATCTTAAACCTTTCTTGTTTCAAGAGAGGAGAGATATCATCGCAGCCTGAGGAGAATTTGAACTGAAGACAATAGACAGTAGGGAATAGATGCAGAAATAGGTCATTCGGCCCTTTGAGCCAGCACCACCATTCAATGTGATCATGGCTAATCATCCCAATCAGTACCCCGTTCCTGCCTTCTCCCTATAAACCCCTGACTCCGTTATCTTTAAGAGCCCTATCTAACTCTCTTTTGAAAGACAAGACAGCAATTATTAGGAAGCAAAAAGGGGAGGGAAGGAAGCATCTTTAGGCAAAGGGGTATTTTCCTCTAACCCTCCACACCCCTTCTCCCAACTGCTCCAGAATGAAATGCAAAGTCACGGCAGGGCAGCAGGTCATGTGGAAGGTGGTAAGCTAAGTACACTTACCTTGTCCAGAGTACAACTCCAGGTATCAGCCTTTCAGAGCTGGAGTGTGGCAGGACTCACTAAGGAGCATTGCTGAGGCAGAGATCTGTGGATCACACAAGGGGAGAGATGCTCACATCCAAGGCTAAGGTTGCACAAAGGACAAGGAATGGACAACTGAGTAAAAGGCTTCAGTGTAGGAGCCCGGCCCCACACATGGATATACGTTGGATACTGTTGGGTAATATAGCAGTAGCCAGTCTAGCACCCTGGGTGACTCAGCTGTACAGCAGAAGGAGGCCTACGGTGATAGGAGGTTCAATCATAAGTTTGGCACTTGTGGGTGCAAGTGTAACTGCTGGGACCAACATTGTCACGGAGCAGCTGATCTTTGACCTGACATTATTTTCTAACATTGTTCTAATATCCCTTGATTCCCATAATACTTCATGCTGCTTGACCTGCTGAGTTGCTCCAGCACTTTGTGTATTTTTTTGTAGGACTAACATCACCTGTCCATGATCTCCAGAGATGCTGCCTGACCCATTGCTCCAGCACTTTGTGTCCTTTTATCTATTAACAAGCATCTGCAGTTCCTTGTTTGTACATCTTTGCCACAGAAGGCAGTGGAGGCCAATTCACTGGGTGAATTTTTAAAAGAGAGTTAGATAGAACTCTTGGGGCTAGCGGAATCAAGGGGTATGGGGAGAAGGCAGGCACGGGTTACTGATTGTGGATGATCAGCCATGATCACAATGAATGGTGATGCTGGCTCGAAGGGCCGAATGGCCGCCTCCTACACTTATTTTCTATATTAGGTAAATGGAGTTTGATGGTCTGTAATGACCCAATGAGCTGAAGGTCATGTTCATAAGTGATATGAGCAGAATTAGGCCATTCGGCCCATCAAGTTTACTCCACCATTCAATCATGGTTGATCTGGTGTCAAGTTGGGAAATGGGGAAATACAATGGAAATGGTGTCAAGTTGGGGAAAAAGGGAAGTAAAGCAGGAGCTGGGGGGTCCTTGTTCATCAGTCAATGAAAATAAGCATGCAGGTATAGCAGGCAGTGAAGAAAGCGAATGCTGGCCTTCATAACAAGAGGAGCAAAGAGGTCCTTCTGCAGTTGTATAGGGCACTAGTGAGACCACACCTGGAGTATTGTATGTGGTTTTGGTCCCCTAATTTGGGGAAGGACATTCTTGCTATTGAGGGAGTGCAGAGTAGGGTTAAGGTTAATTCCCGGGATGGCTGGACTGTCATATGCTGAGGGAATGGAGCGGCTGGGCTTGTATACTCTGGAATTTAGAAGGATGAGAGGGGATCTTATTAAAACATAAGATTATTAAAGGTTTAGACATGCTAGAGGCAGGAAACATGTTCCCGATGTTGGGGGAGTCCAGAACCAGGGGGCCACAGTTTAAGAAGGTGAGGCATTTAGAACAGAGATGAGGAAACACTTTTTCACACAGAGTTGTGAGTCTGTGGAATTATTTGCCTCAGATGGCGGTGGAGGTCGGTTCTCTGGATACTATCAAGAGAGAGCTTGAGAGGGCTTTTAAAGATAGCAGAGTCAGGGGATATGGGGAGAAGGCAGGAATGGGGTACTGATTGTGGATGATCAGCCATAATCACATTGAGTGGCAGTGCTGGCTCGAAGGGCTGAATGGCCTACTCCTGCACCTATTGTCTATCTGTCTTTCCCTCCAAACCCCATTCTGCCTTCTCCCCATAACATCTGACATGTACTAATCATGAATATATCTATCTTTGCCTTAAAAATATCCGTTGTCTTGGTCTCCGCACCCTTCTGTGGCAATGAATTCCATAGATTCACCACCCTCTGACTGTAGAAATCCCTCCTCATCTGCCTAAAGGAACATCCTTTTATTCTGAGGTTTTGACCTCTGGTCCCAGACTCTCCCACTAGTGGAAACGTCCTCTCCACATCCACTCTATCCTGGCCTTTGTCCGCACTGTTTGACTTTACAACTTTATAACACTGCCTGTTTGGAGAGCTTTCACCTTGAATCTCTAATGAGAATGTTTAACAGGAACATGAAGAAGGAATAGGAGTATTTGCTGATGCTGATAAGGAGATAGTCCACACGGAGTGTAAACATCAGATGGGCAGAATGGCCTGTTCCGTCCTGTATTTCCTTCACATTTAGTCTCGAACCAAGGACTCCTTGGAGCGCAGGAGGATGAGGGGTGATCTTATAGAGGTGTATAAAATCATGAGAGGAAGAGATCAGGTAGAGGCACAGAGTCTCTTCCCAGAGTAGGTGAAATCAACAACCAGAGAACATTGGAGTTAATGCCGGAGATACTATGACATTTTCACCACGCCCAACGGGATCCCACCACTAGTCACATCTTCTCATCTCAACCCCTCTCCACCTTCTGCAGAGACCATTCCCTCCGCAACTCCCTGGTTGACTCATCCCTTCCCACACCCCTATCCAGGTACATTCCCCTGCAACTGCAGAAGATGCAACACCTGTCCCTATACCTCCTTCCTCGACTCTGTCCAGGGACCCCAACAGTACTTTCAGGTTAGGCAGAGGTTCACTTGCACCTCATCCAACTTCATGTACTGTATCCGTTGTTCAAGATGTGGACTCTCATACATCAGCAAGACCAAAGATTGAATGATCGTTTCACTGAACACGTTCATTCCGCCTGGATCTACCTGATCTCCCGTTTGCCACACACTTTAATTCTATTCCCACGCTGACCTTTCTGCCCTAGGTCTCCTCCATTGCCAGAGTGAGGCTAAACGCAAATTGGAGGAACAGCATCTCATTTCACTTGGGCAGCTTACAGCCCAGTGGTATGAATATGATTTCTCTAACTACAAGTAACCCCTGCATTCCCTCTCTCTCCATCCCTCCCCCACCCAAGTCACACTAGCTTCTCGCTCTCACCTAACACAAACAGCCAACAATGGCCTGTTTCTTTTGTCATTATTACTTTTTTGCATATCTTTCATTCATGTGTTCTATATCTCTAAATCACCGTTTATATCTTGTTTCCCTTTCCCCTGACTCTGTCTGAAGAAGGGTCTTGACCCAAAACGTCATCCGTTCCTTTTCTCCAGAGATGCTGCCTGTCCCGCTGAGTTACTCCAGCATTTCGTGTCTAGCACCAATTGGGACTTCCTGTTATAACTATGTTTCAGCACAAACATTGCATTGGCAATAATGGTGAAATATTCTGTAAAGAAACAAACACACACAATTGTTTACACCTTGGTTAAAATTTGGTTATTTACTTGCGTCACAATTAGAATGTACAATGGAATGAACAATGCTATTGGTTACATTATGTCTTTTATTCCCTTTAGTTCTTCTTTTGTCTTTTGTTTGCCACATTTAGGGAAGTAGATCTGGCTGTCTCCAGATCATTGATATGCCTGGCTACTTCAGTGAAACATAGATTTACAGTAAAATGTCAGGAAACCCACAGTGAAAAAAGTAAGATAATTGATGAGCGAGAAATCAGTTTACGCTGATTTGGGTTTCCAACAAAAATTCTGGCATTTTATTGTAAACCCAATATTTTCTCTGGAATTTATTTGTATGCTTAATGGCGTGGACCTGGATGGATGGTGCTAGAGTCTAGTGGTCTGGACTCTTGGCAGGTCCAACAGTACATCTGTTTGTAAGGTATGTCTCTTGGCATACAAATGAGATGTGGGCAAGAGCTTGCACAGGAACTTTGAAGAGCCTCAACTATTGGGGAGGAATTTCTGTTCAGATTCTTGGGATTCCTTCATTCAGGGTTGAGTAGAATGTATTAATGGATTTCACTGACAGAACTAAAAGTGCAGTAACGTAAAATAATGGTGTACACATTCACTTCATGTGAATGTGTCTTTATCCAAGCTAGAATAGAGTTCCCTTTTTATTCATGTGCAAGAACTGCAGCTGCTGGTTTAAATCGAAGGTAGACACAGAATGCTGGAGTAACTCAGAGGGTGAGGCAGCATCTCTAGAGAGAGGGAATGGGCGACGTTTCGAGTAAAATTTAAATTCAAATTCACATTTATTGTCACATGCACCGCTTAAGATACAGTGATATTTGAGTTACCATACAGCCATACAATTAAAAGAACACAACATAAGAGACCCTTCTTCAGACTGAGGAAGGGTCGAGACCCGAAACGTCGCCCATTCCATCTCTCCAGAGATGCTGCCTCACCCGCTGAGTTACTCCAGCATTTTGTGTCCATCTTCCCTTTTTACCTACATGTTTTAAAACAAGGAACTGCTGTGTAAATGCATTTTCAATTCCAGGTTTGACATGGCACACAGCTAAAAGAAAATTCAGTCAATGAAGTGAATTTAGATACATGTATTTCAAATTTGTAAATTAAAACATATAAGCCTAGGGAAGGTAGTGGCAAAATATTTTAGAGTCACATGTACCAAGGTACAGTGAAAAGCTTTTGTTGCATGCTAACCAGTCAGCGGAAAGACAATACGTTGTTACAACCTAGCTATCCAGAGTGTACAGATACATGATAAAGGGAATAATATGAGTAATGTTTAGTGCAAGATAAAGCCAGTAAAGTCCGAGCAAAGATAATTTGAGGGTCTCCAATTAGGTAGGTAGTAGTTCAGCACTGCTCTTAGTTGCCTGATAGAAACATAGAAAAATAGGTGCAGGAGTAGGCCATTCGGCCCTTCGAGCCTGCACCGCCATTCAATGTGATCATGGCTGATCATCCAACTCAGTATCCCGTACCTGCCTTCTCTCCATACCCCCTGATCCCTTTAGCCACAAGTGCCACATCTAACGCCCTCTTAAATATAGCCAATGAACTGGCCTCAACTACCTTCTGTAGCAGAGACTCATCACTCTCTGTGTAAAGAATGTTTTCCTCATCTCGGTCCTAAAGGAATTCCCCCTTATCCTTGGACTGTGACCCCTCGTTCTGGACTCCCCCAACATCGGGAACAATCTTCCAGCATCTAGCTTGTCCAACCCCTTAAGAATTTTGTAAGTTTCTATAAGATCCCCCCTCAATCTTCTAAATTCTGATAACAGCTGGGGAAAAAACTGTCCTTGAATCTGGAGGTGTGTGTTTTCATACTTCTGTACCTCTTGCCCGATGGGAGAGGGGAGAAGAGGGAGCGGTCAGGGTGTGATTCTCCCTTCATTATGCTGCTGGTCTTGCCCAGGCAGCAGCAGGTATAAATGGAGTCAATGAAAGGGGGGTTGGTTTATGTGATGGTCTGGGCTGCATCCACAGTTTGCCGTAATTCCCAGGACAAAAGTAGAGACATTCCTGTTTTTATTTTATAGAATTTTCTATAATGATTGGTGTTCCAGATAATACTCTATATTGGTTGGTGTTCTAGATAATGCTTCTATACTTCTAATATTGATAGATGTCCTTGATAATGCTTCTTTACAAATATTATACTGGAGGCCAGAACAAATAGCAAACAAGGCATGTGAGAGCTTGCTTTGGTGTCCTTTTATTATGTGCCCAAGAAAATAAATGTTCGCTTGAGCATTGAATCGTAGACACAGTTTAAGAATAAGGAGTAAGCCATTTAGAATGGAGACGAGGAAACACTTTTTCTCACAGAGTGGCGAGTCTGTGGAATTCTCTGCCTCAGAGAACGGTGGAGGCAGGTTCTCTGGATGCTTTCAAGAGAGAGCTAGATAGGGCTCTTAAAAATAGCGGAGTCTGGGGATACGGGGAGAAGGCAGGAACGGGGTACTGATTGGGGATGATCAGCCATGATCACATTGAATGGCGGTGCTGGCTCGAAGGGCCAAATGGCCTACTCCTGCACCTATTGTCTATTGACATGAGTGGTGCAACCTTTAATGAGCTCAGCGCATGGGATAGGTGTGAAAATTTCACGCTGTTTTGACACAAATAAAGCAGACCATCCAATGACTCAGTTTATCAGTTTGGACTAAGGTTGTATCTAGCACAACTGTTTCTTCGATTTTCAGCATAAGAGAAGTCACCAGTGGTCAATGCAATGGGGGGGGGGGGGGAAATCACAGCCAGGGATGACATTTGGTCATAGAATTCTCATCATGGAAAGTGGCACCTGACCATGCCATTGTCATTTAATAAAGTGTTATCCCAAGGCTTGTATACCTGGACGTCTGCAAATCTCTTGTTGAAAATCCAGGTGCCTTCTCTAACCCCTGTTATATCATAGCTTGCTTCAACTTTTCCAAATTTACAGAACAATTTCCATCAGTATTTGCAAAGAATAAGCCTCCTATTTAAGTAATGAAGGCATGCTTTCAATTAGTTCATTCAGGTCACTGGCTTCAACTGGTTCTTGGACCAGGTGCAGTAGCAACTGTGTGTATTGTACACATATCACCTTTATAAGCAGGAGCAGAAATATGGAGACACAGGAACTGCAGATGCTGGTTTACAAAAAAGGACAGTGCTGGAGTAACTCAGTGGGTCAGGCAACATCTCTGGAGGACATGGTATTGAGGAATATTATGTCATCCTGCAGCAGGTTACATGGATGAGGATTAACCATGTGTCACAATCCCATTGCAAATTGCTGTCCCCAGTGTTCACAATGTCCCCCAGCTGGGGAGGTAACAAGATTGGCAGTAACCCAGTCCCACCTCTATGCCAGCTCCAGCAATCTGCCTTGGATGAGCTTTGGCACTCTCAACATTTATAATACCCTTTAAAATCTATTTTTCCTCTTAATTCCTTTTGTTCAATGAGGAAGCTCTTATATAGCCCTTTTGAAGTAGCGTGCAAATTTTTTACAATAAAAACACCATATAAATTTAAAATATCTTTATTATTATTGCCTTATTAGTAAACATGGTTTGTAACTTCAGATTTAAAAGAATACCTCTGTTTTAATCCATTAAGCATCCGTCTCAGTCTGGTGTGGCAACTGCTCTGTTCTTGACCACCTGAACCTGCAGAGAGTGGTGAACAGCCCAGTCCATCACAGGCAACACTTCCTTCCATCCAGTCCATCTTCATGATATGTTGCATCAATAAACCTGCGGGTATCGTCACGGATGCCTACCACCCTGGCCATTTCCTTTGCTCTCTTTTGGGAGAGGGTACAGGAGCTGCTTTCCCATGACCCTCATACTCCTGAACCAATCGCCTCTTTCACACAGTTGGGAGGTTATGTTACAGTTGTACAAGACGTTGGTGAGGCCGCATTTAGAATATTGTGTTCAGTCTGGGCACCGTGTTATAGGAAAGATGTTGTCAAGCTGGAAAGGGTTTAGAGACGGTTGACGAGGATGTTGCCAGGACTAGAAGGTCTGAGCTACAGGCAGAGGTTGTGTAGGCGGGGACTCTATTCCTTGGAGTACAGGAGGATGAGGGGTGATCTTATAGAGGTGTATAAAATCATGAGAGGAATAGATTGGATAGATGCACTAGCCTAGGTGAATCGAGGACCAGAGGACAAGTTTAAGGTGAAGGGGAAAAGATTTAATTGGAAGCTGAGGGGTTACTTTTCACACAAAGGGTGGTGGATGTATGGAACAAGCTGCCAAAGGAGGTAGTTGAGGCTGGGACTATCCCAACATGTAAGAAACAGTTAGGCAGGTACATGGTTAGGACAGGTTGAGAGGGATATGTGCCAAACGCGGGCAAGTGGGACTAGTGTAGCTGGGACATGTTGGCCGGTGTGGGCAAGTTGGGCCAAAGGGCCTGTTTCCACACCGTATCACTCTATTAGTGTAGCTGGGACATGTTGGCCGGTGTGGGCAAGTTGGGCCAAAGGGCCTGTTTCCACACCGTATCACTCTATGACTAGTGTAGCTGGGACATGTTGGCCGGTGTGGGCAAGTTGGGCCAAAGGGCCTGTTTCCTCAATGTATCACTCTATGACACCTTCCCGGAGATGCTTTAAGGAGTCCATATCTCTTGATCTTAGTCTCAGTATAACTAACATCAGTGTTAATCTCCCATGTGAAAATGTGGTGTTTTCCAAATGCATTTCTCTACAAAATAAAAACTTTTAGCTTTGCTGATTCTTTGCATAGAAAGAGAGATCACAGCACTGTTACGTACTATCTATGACAATCTACTGATTTTCAATTTGATTTATGATTATCAATTCCACATTGGGGAAACAAATGATGCATGTACTTGCTTTTATATTTGGTAATAGTATAGTTGTCAAAGCATAATGTGAATTGTTATTGAAAATGTGAGAAGGGATTGTGAGCGGTTAACAACTTACTGCTGTTAATAAGATGATATTGAAGTTTGTTGTAGACCACTGAAAATTCAAGGCCTGGTTTAATACACTTTAGGTTCATTTTAAAAAATACAGTGAACTCCCATGTGTGTTCCTCTTGGCATGACTCACTGGCTGGTGATCAGAAGCGGAAAGCCGGAGTCCGTTTTTTTCCAATCTTTAACTCGGGTGTGGTGCCAGTTACGGTACGCCTCCCACCCCCCCCAAAAAAAACACTTCCTGGGCCAGACGCAGAGCTCATGACCCAAGACATTTACTCTGCAAATTACTACACTGTGAGCTCTGACATTGACCATTATTTCCAGTCCACATCACCCGTTACTGGAAATAAAAAAGGATGGTCATTATCACAAGATGACTGGGGAAGCCATGGATTGCCCTCAGTGACCTGGTTTTCCAGCTCCCCTCTGGAGTCTGCAGTAGCTAAACCTTTTGGAATTTGGTCAACAAAACATGGAGTGTTTTCTGTTCTGCCTTTTGCCAAAAGTACACAGTAATAATTGCAATAATAACTGCATTATTGGTTTCTGAAGATGAAATCAGACAGGGCCTGCGAGGAATGTAAAGAATACAAGTAACAACACAAGCAGGGAATTAGCCAAAAGGGGCCATGACATGCCCTTGGTAAAGAAGATTAAAGTGAATCCCGAGGCATTTTATACTTACAGTAAAGACAACTAGGACTGAGGGTTGGACCACTCAAGGATAAAGGAGGGAATTTATTCATGGAGTTAGAGGATGTAGTTGAGGTACAAAATGAGTACTTTGCATTGGTATTAACCATGGAAATGTAGTAGAGGGGAATACTAACATCCTAGAGCATTGTGAGATCAAGTGGTGTTGGGTCTTTTGAAGAGCATTATAATTTATAAATTATATGACCCAGGGCAGTATGGTGTCTAGCTCAGGTTATTGAGAAAGAAGATTGCTGGTGCCTTGACAAGATTTTTGCATCCTCTTTAGCAACTGGTGAGGTCTTGGAGGACTGGGGAGTAGCCAGTGTTGTATCTTTGTTTAAGAAGTGAATTATGGTTAATCTAGAAAATTATTGGCCGGTGAGCCTCAAGCCAGTGGTAGGGAAGCTATTGAAGGGGAGTTTTAGGGGTCGGATTTGTTTCCATTTGGAACAGAATCGGCTAATTACAAGTTCACAGGTTATAGGAGCCATTCGGCCCATCGGGTCTGATCAGCCATTCAATCATGTCTGATCTCTGCTTCCTAATCCCATTTTTCTGCCTCCTCCCCATAACCCTTGACACCCATTTTAATCAAATGTCACAATTAGCGACAGTCAGCATTGGTTTTGGGTGGGTCTAGTCATGTCCTACAAATTTGGACAAGGTATTTGAGGAGGTGACAAAAGTGATTGATGGGGAGGGGGCAATGGATGCTATCTACATGGAGTTTATTTAGACACTTGACAAGGTCCCTCGTGGTAGGCTGATCCAGAAGATTAAGATGCATGTGATCCATGGTGAACTGGCTTATCAATAAAAGACACAGGGTTGTTAAGGAAGATCGTCATTTTGGCTGAAGGTCTGTGATCAGTGATGTTCTTCAAGGATCGGTGCTAGGACCTCCATTGCTTGTAATATATATATGAATAAATAATCAACTTGGATGAAAATGCAGATGGATTGGTAAGTAAGAATGCAGACATCAAAATCAGTTTTGAAACAAGAAGGTGGCCATTAAAGTAAACATCGGGATATAGATCAGTTACAGATATGGGCGGAGAAATGGCAAGAGTTTAATCTGGGCAAGTGTGAGGTATTGAACTTTCGAAGTCGGGTATAAAAGGCAAGTGGATAGGACCTTAACAGCATTGATGTTGAGAGAGAGTCTCTCCATAGCTCCCTACCATACTACCACCAGAAATAGATTGTCAAAGAAATGTACATTATGCTTACCTTCATTCTTCAGGGCCCATTTCACAAACCAGAAACACAATTTGAAAAATGATGCTTCCATGAAAAGCATTAACCAGTCTTGAAATGGTCCACAGCAGTCAGATCTTTTAATAATCATGATTAAACAAGGTGAATTTTCAGCTTCTTCAGTATCATAAGACTGATTTTATTCTCAACATATTTACCCCCCAAAACAGCATCGCAGTAGAGGAACCCAATCCATCAACTTTAATCACTATGCCAACAAGAAGAGTGCAGCAGAAAGCATGTTGGATGTTGCTTTACTCATGGCAAATGCATCTCAGCTCAAAGCCGTGATTGATCAAGGATCCAACTTCAATTACTACGTGGCACTTGTCATCCTCATCAGTATATCACTCATATTTCAAGTCATCGTGGGCATTTTATTAATATTCATTGGTGAGATAAATTCTGAATTACATAATTACAGTATATTAGGATAATTAGATTTTGAATATATGTTTGTTTAGCACACAACAAGTTTCTGACATGAAATTAACTATGTAATGGAATAATCGTGAATTAGTTACAAATGTATTTTAACACTTTATGAATTAATGAACAGCACCTTATTGCCAAGTGCTTACAGTCTATTATTGAGTGAAGTGTTGAACATTTGCTCACATTTGTTATGAATTAGAATGCTTATGAGGAGAACATTGTCTCCCAATAAGTCCTCCTCTTTACTGATGGTACCCAATCTTCAGCACTGAATAGGGGGGGGGGGGGGGGGGGGGCTTCTGGTGTAGTCTGTTACCCAAAACTATTGTAGTCTTCAGTCTACCAGGGCATCTCTCACTGTGGAAAGTAAGTTCAGGTTTCAAACAACCCCAGATTGTTCTTCTCCGGAACTCAGAGGTCCAGCTCTGAATTGTACTCTGATATGAAGAAGATCACTAGTGACCAGTAGCGGCATCTCATTGCCTGAATGCAAGCTTCCAGGATGTATTAGACCTGCTATATAAGACGAACCACCTGGTCACACTGAAACTGCCAGCCTTTGAATTAGTTCCCATTTTAGACCACTCAAGGTATGACAGTAACACCAATGTCCATTACTTGTACACAAACAATTAACAAGTGAGGGGTTATGGGGAGAAAGCAGGAAATGCAGTTAAGAGGGAAGAAAGATCAGCCATGATCGAATGGCAGAGTAGACTTGATGGGCTGAATTCTGTTCCTATCACATATGAACAGCTATCCAAACATTTAGCCTATTTGAGATGAGTGTGATAATGAAACTGTTGTATTCTGCTCCTTTCTAAATCCATGGAAGTTGAGCTAAGCACTACATCCAGGTAAATATAGGCTCATGCGTGCAATTAAGACCAGTATCTGCAATAATATTGGAAATTCACAACAGGTCAGGTGGCGTCAGATGAAAAGTCATTGACATGAAACATTAACTTTGCTTCATTCACAGATGCTACCTGACCTGTTCAGTATTTACACAATTTCTGTCATCTGAAGTTTCTTGCTTTTCAATACTGAAGGCTGGTGTTTTGGTCTGTGTAGCTGGTCTGCATTATTCACTTCCCCTTCATCAGAGTGGGAACTGAAGACAAGCTGATGACAGCAAGTAGTTTAGGTTAAATAAAGTGCAATGTGTCATTTCGTTTCTGCTTAAAACTGTTACGTCCAGAGAATTTGGTCAATACACAAAAGGCTATTTCACATTATTTCAAATAATATGAATGCAGAATTTTGCCAAAATGGAAATATTTTCAGTTGTAAAAACATGAACATTACACCCAAAAGCAGCTGTACAATGAGATAAGTATAAGAAGCAAAGCCCAGCATTATCAGAGAGTTGACATTATTTGTAACCGGACGGGGAAGTGCTCTGGCTGACTGCTGTATAAGCAAGGCCCCAGTGTTGTGCCACAGCAGTTTCTTGCTCGCAAAGTAAACAACAACATCACAGATTTGGACTAGAAATCAAATAGTGTCGCTGTATTCTGGACAGGGACTATGGTCTGGCAGGCACTGAGTGGAGTTAGCTCAAGGATAGCTTGCAGTGGGAGAGGGAAATGTGTTCAAAACACATACAGTTTGACCAAACCAGCAGCAAGGTACGTGGTGTACAAGTGCGTGCAGCCTGAATGACTACTCGGCTAGAACCTCCACTTAGCCCAAAGAAATGGATCCAAAAGTAAAATTGTCCAAACGTACAGCTAATAAGAAACAGCAGTGCTAACAGTTTGCATCGAGCACTCTCTCCGGTGAGGGCTTCCCCCTTTCATGACACCAGCAGTTGTTCACAGGAGCTCCTGGCAATCAGCAGCTTTCATGCTGATTTGCGGCTACAGCCTCCGAGAGATTGTTCACGGCATACGAGGGATTCAAACTAACTTTATAAAATATTACAGAAGTTGAAGTAAACTGTGAATCCTAAAGTATCATAAGCCTTAGTAAAAGCGATGATTTCCTAGGTTTTAAAATAGTTCAGAGGGAATTGGAGGAAACCTACATTGGGCCCAGAATGTGTTAATTATAGTCTGAAACATCTCTGAAGTGTGACATAATCCCAGTGCAATACAATGAGATGGGTTCATAAGGTCATGTGATAGGAGCAAATTAGGCCATTCAGCCCATCAAGTCTACTCCACCATTTAATCATGGCTGATCTATCTCTCCCTCCTAACCCTATTCTCCTGCCTTCTCCCCATAACCTCTGACGCACGTACTAATCTATCTGTCCCGTTGACGGCCTCCACAGTCTTCTGTGGCAAAGAATTCCACAGATTCACCATTCTCCGATAAAGAATTTCATACAAACATAGAAAAATAGGTGCAGGAGTAGGCCATTCGGCCCTTCGAGCCAGCACCGCCATTCAATATGATCATCAGTACCCCGTTCCTGCTTTTTCCCCATATCCCTTGATTTCGTTAGCCCTAAGAGCTAAATCCAACTCTCTTGAATACATCCATTGAATTGGCTCCACTGCCTTCTGTGGCAGAGAATGGCACAGATTCACAACTCTCTGGGTGAAAATGTTTTTCCTCATCTCAGTCCTAAATGGCCTACCCCTTATTCTTAAATTGTGATCCCTGGTTCTGGATTCCCCCAACATGGGGAACATTTTCATGCATCTAGCCTGTCCAATCCTTAATAATTGTATATGTTTCTATAAGATTCATATAAGCTGCACTGTGGCTGGAAGGAAGGCACTACAGAGAGTTATTAAAACAGCACAGAGCATCATAAACACTCAACTACCCTCCCTGGAAGACATTTACAAGGCCCGATGTTTAAGCCGGGCGACAAACATCACACAGGACTCATTCCACCCTGCCAACCACCTTTTCACTCTGCTGATACGGGAGGCGATACGGGTCTTTGAAGGCCCGCACTTGCAGACTAACTAACAGTTTCTACTCACGTGCCATTAGAGAACTTAACTCAAACAGATAACACTACGGGCAACACTACACAATTCGGGGTGCATTATAAAATTTGTCTGCTAGAATGTGCAATATAATGTGCATTTTTTATTATCTATTACTTATTTTAATGCATTGATCTTGTAGTAAATGTAAATGTGAGAGTAAATGGTTGTTTGTGTTTTTGTTCTTTTTATCCTGTGTCTTTTATTGTTTACCATTGAAGGGGATGCACATGAAATTTCGTTGTACAGTTGATGTGCAATGACAAATAAACGTATTTGATTTGAAGATTCCCTCTCATCCTTCTAAATTCCAGTCAATATAAGTTCTGAGATTTTAATTTGAAACATATTTCAACAAAGGCATTAGATGTAATAGTTGTTAGACAAAAATGCTGGATAAACTCAGCGGGTGAGGCAGCATCTATGGAGCGAAGGAAATAGGCAACGTTTCTGGTCGAAACCCTTCTTCAGACTGATGTGAGGTTGGGGGGGTGGGAAGAAGAAAGGAAGAGGTGGAGCCAGTGAGCTGAGGGAGAGCTGAGAAGGGGAGGAGAAAGTAGGGACTACCTGAAATTAGAGAAGTCAATGTTCATATCGCTGGGGTGCAAACTGCCCAAGCTGCTCCTCCAATTTACGGTGGTCCTCACTCTGGCCATGGAGGAGGCCCAGGACAAAAAGATCGGATTCGGAATGGGGGGGGGGGGGGTAATTGAAGTGCTGAGCCCGATTGGTCATTGTGAACCGAGCAGAGGTGTTCAGCGAAGCGATCGCCAAGCCTACGCTTGGTCTCACCGATGTAAAGCAGCTGACATCTAGAGCAGCGGATGCAATAGATGAGGTTGGAGGAGGTGCAGATGAATCTCTGCCGCACCTGGAAAGCCTGCTTGGGTCCTTGAATGGAGTCAAGGGGGGAGGTGAAGCGACAAGTGGAGCATTTCTTGCGGTTGCAAGGGAAAGTGCCCGGAGAGGAGGTGGTTCGGATGGGAAGGGACAAATTGACCAGGGAGTTACAGAGGGAGCGGTCTCTGCGGAAAGCAGACAGGAGAGGAGATGGGAAGATGTGGCAAGTGGTGGGATCACGTTGTAAAATAGTTAATGGTTTGTTCAGTAACATGCTTTTCAGTATTTATTGATGAACGTAATTGTGTGCCGTGATTGCTCAACTGCAGTTTTTGTTCCTTTCAGTCAAATATGACCTTAATGACCCGAGCAAGCAGAGCAGGCTAAACAATCTCAACAACATTGCCACAGGCATGGTGTTTTTCATCGTCGTTGTCAACATTTTCATCACAGCGTTTGGAGTGCAAAGACCACCTCCACACAACACAAATCCACAGTCTTTTTAACAACGGCTGAAGAAGGTAAAATGCTAAAGGTCAGCTCCACTCCAGGAGTGAACAAAGCCTGTACTCGGTATCAGTATATAAACCTAAGGAGAATGTTGTAAATTGTCTTAAATACGTACAGTGGAGGTGCATAATATCCCATTCAAGTGGCACCTGGGTACCCTCTGCACTGTAAAAATAGTTGTAAACATTTGTGCTTTCAGTACATATACTAAGCAATTTGAACATAAGGTCATAAGTGATAGCAGCAGAATTCGGTCATTCGGCCCATCAAGTCTGCTCCTCCATTCAATCATGGCTGATCTATTTCTCCCTCTGAACCCCAT
The DNA here is from genome assembly GCA_963514005.1 of Raja brachyura. The sequence goes on along the minus strand of OY740796.1, from coordinate 55,502,362 downwards.
TCTCCTGCCTTATCCCCACAACCTCTGACACCCGCAGAAATCAATAATCTATCTATCTCTGCCTTAAAGATATCCGCTGACTTTGCCTCTACAGCCTTCTGTGGCAAAGAATTCCACAGGTGCACTACCCTCTGACTAAAGAAATTTCTCCTCATCTCCTTCCTAAAATAATTTCCTTTAATTCTGAGGCTGTGACCTCTAGTCCTAGACTGCCCCGCTAGTGGAAACATCCTCTCCACGTCCACTCTATCCAAGCCTTTCACTATTCTGTACGTTTCAATGAGGTCCCCCCCCCTCATTCTTCTAAACTCCAGCGAGTACAGTAGCAGGTTCTTCATTGAGCTGTCATATAATCTGCAGTAACTTCCTTTAAAGATATCATGCTCAATGAAGAACCTGCTACTGTTGTAACCAGATTGCTCTTTCAATTCGTTTTCACGGTTGCCTTGACTGTGAACATCCCTGCTTTAGGAACTCTCCAAGTCGCAGCATGTCCCAATTTGCAGACCATTACCATTGGTCACCCAGGCCATACTCACAGAGGGCTGGTCCATGAATCTCAGTGGACTGATGAGGGAAATTGAGGCATTGGGTGCGGAGAAGGGGCTTCAATGTTGATGTTCGTGCACGTTTTCAAGATGTATTTTAAAAGTAACTGAAGTACAGATTCCCAATTTTCAGGCTTATAATTCACATTAATCCTATCAACGGTGTAGTCGACTCAGAAAATAGAATCATTTGTTCCTTTGGGCTCCTTATAACGGGGTTTATGTTCAAAGACATTTCAGCCCAGCACCAATCACAACTGATAATCACCTTCGATTTCTTGTAGTCCAGAAATAGCAGCTTGGGAATGATTTATATATTTCTGAACAATAAAGGAATCCCAATTGTTACAGGAATATTTGACTATTAAGGGAATCGTTGAATTTAAATTGACTGATTTCAGCTTCATGACTTTGTGGACATGAGGGGTTGCGTTAATGCAGGAAAGTTGCGTTAATATGATCGATCAACTATTATTTTATTGAAGGCAGAGCAGGCACAAGTTGCCAAAAGTCTTGATGATGTTCTCAACAAAGCCGGACATCTGCTCAATGCAAACATAAACTGCATTAGGGTTATAAATAGCAACGTAGATTTTGAACACTTGCAAATTTACTGCATGTGGGATTAGCCCGTCTGATGAGCCTGAATGTGGAATTACTGCATGTGGGATTACTGCATGTGGGATTACTGCATGTGGGATTACTGCATGTGGGATTACTGCATGTGAGATTACTGCATGTGAGATTACTGCATGTGGGATTACTGCATGTGGGATTAGCCCATCTGATGAGCCTGAATATGGGATTACTGCATGTGGGATTAGCCTGTTTGATGAGCCTGAATATGGGATTACTGCATGTGGGATTACTGCATGTGGGATTACTGCATGTGAGATTACTGCATGTGAGATTACTGCATGTGGGATTACTGCATGTGGGATTAGCCCATCTGATGAGCCTGAATATGGGATTACTGCATGTGGGATTAGCCTGTTTGATGAGCCTGAATATGGGATTACTGCATGTGGGATTACTGCATGTGGGATTACTGCATGTGGGATTACTGCATGTGGGATTACTGCATGTGGGATTAGCCTGTTTGATGAGCCTGAATATGGGATTACTGCATGTGGGATTAGCCTGTTTGATGAGCCTGAATATGGGATTACTGCATGTGGGATTACTGCATGTGGGATTACTGCATGTGGGATTAGCCTGTTTGATGAGCCTGAATATGGGATTACTGCATGTGGGATTACTGCATGTGGGATTACTGCATGTGCGATTACTGCATGTGAGATTAGCCTGTCTGATGAGCCGCTACATTTACTCTCTTCCACCTTTTCCAGCTGAAACACAGGGATTGACAAAAGAAAACAGACTCCAAGCATCACCAGCAGTGTTACTACTGAGGGAAGACTGGCACTCTCAACAGGTTCAGATACATGTGATGAACACAGGATTTTAATAATGATTTGAAAAGTACTTATGATTGTTCAGTTTTATAAATTGTAGTCCTCCATCATTTCCATCAGTACCTTTGAAGAATAATATTAACCATGAATATATGGATGGTATAAATTGGCCAGAATATATTTTATAATTTATGAACAAAAGCATCTGCACCTTTTAATATAAATACAACATTTTGAGTGTTCAGAGGTAAGGAATCAGTAATGAATTAAATCTGTTATAACCATATAACATATAAACCATATAACAATTACAGCATGGAAACAGGCCATCTCGGCCCTTCAAGTCCGTGCCGAACAACTTTTTTCCCTTAGTCCCACCTGCCTGCACTCATACCATAACCCTCCATACCCTTCTCATCCATATGCCTATCCAATTTATTTTTAAATGATACCAACGAACCTGCCGCCACCACTTCCACTGGAAGCTCATTCCACACCGCTACCACTCTCTGAGTAAAGAAGTTCCCCTTCATGTTACCCCTAAACCTCTGTCCCTTAATTCTAAAGTCATGTCCTCGTGTTTGAATCCTCCCTATTCTCAAAGGGAAAAGCTTGTCCACATTAACTCTGTCTATCCCTCTCATCATTTTAAAGACCTCTATCAAGTCCCCCCTTAACCTTCTGCGCTCCAGAGAATAAAGACCTAACTTATTTAACCTATCTCTGTAACTTAGCTGTTGAAACCCAGGCAACATTCTAGTAAATCTCCTCTGTACCCTCTCTATTTTGTTGACATCCTTCCTATAATTGGGCGACCAAAATTGTACACCATACTCCAGATTTGGTCTCACCAACGCCTTGTACAATTTTAACATTACATCCCAGCTTCTATACTCAATGCTCTGATTTATAAAGGCTAGCATACCAAAAGCTTTCTTTACCACCCTATCTATATGAGATTCCACCTTCAAGGAACTATGCACGGTTATTCCCAGATCCCTCTGTTCAACTGTATTCTTCAATTCCCTACCGTTTACCATGTACGTCCTATTTTGATTTGTCCTGCCAAGGTGTAGCACCTCACATTTATCAGCATTAAACTCCATCTACCATCTTTCAGCCCATTTTTCCAACTGGCCTAAATCACTCTGTAGACTTTGGAAATCCTCTTCATTATCCACAACACCCCCTATCTTGGTATCATCTGCATACTTACTAATCCAATTTACCACCCCTTCATCCAGATCATTGATGTACATGACAAACAACAAAGGACCCAACACAGATCCCTGAGGCACCCCACTAGTCACCTGCCTCCAACCCGACAAACAGCCATCCACCATTACCCTCTGGCTTCTCCCATTCAGCCACTGTTGAATCCATCTTGCTATTCCTGCATTTATACCCAACAGTTGAACCTTCTTAACCAACCTTCCATGAGGAACCTTGTCAAAGGCCTTACTGAAGTCCATATAGACAACATCCACTGCTTTACCCTCGTCAATTTCCCTAGTAACCTCTTCAAAAAATTCAAGAAGATTAGTCAAACATGACCTTCCAGGCATAAATCCATGTTGACTGTTCCTAATTAGACCCTCTTTATCCAGATACTTATATATATTATCTCTAAGTATCTTTTCCATTAATTTGCCCACCACTGAAGTCAAACTAACCAGTCTATAATTGCTAGGTTTACTTTTAGAACCCTTTTTAAACAATGGAACAACATGCGCAGTACGCCAATCCTCGGGGACTATTCCCGTTTCTAATGACATTTGAAATATTTCTGACATAGCCCCGGCTATCTCTACACTAACTTCCCTCAATGTCCTAGGGAATATCCTGTCAGGACCTGGAGACTTATCCACTTTTATATTTTTCAAAAATGCCAGTACTTCTTTTACTTTGAAACTCATAGTATCCATAGCTACTCTACTAGTTTCCCTTACCTCACATAATTCAATATCCTTCTCCTTGGTGAATACCGAAGAAAAGAAATTGTTCAATATCTCCCCCATCTCTTTTGGCTCTGTTCAATATCTCCCCCATGTCTTTTGGCTCTGTTAGCCAGGCATCACAGAGGAATGCACACTAGGAATTAGCTAGAAGAGCCTTGATGGTCCCTAGACCTGCCCCGCCATTCAATGTCTGTTCCAGGACTCGTCTTCTCGCGCTTCAGTTCTACAAAGCCCTCAGTTCCCTCATCAAGAACCTACCTCCTCTTTTATATATCTTTAATGACAGTGTGGCACCCCCTCATGCCGCACATTAGCCAAGTGAATCTCTCCTGATCCATCTCCAATGCTAAAACATTCTTTCCTAAGCAACGGGACCAAAACTGTACACCAAAAGGCCTCACCAACACCCTGCACAACGTGACAGAATCTCTATTTCTAAACTCCAACCTTCTATCACTAAAGGACAATCTTGCCATTTATTCACTTGCTACATCTCATGCTAACTATTTGTATTTCATGCACAAGTTGATCAAGATTCCTCTGTACTTTACTCATTTGCAATTTCTCTCTACCTTAGTTAGTTTGTTGATACCTCCTATGCAAAGGCTTGGCTTCTTTGATCAACCTCCATTTTCCAGGATTTTGACCACTCACTCAACCCATCATCATCATAGCAACATGATGGGCCTCTATCTCCCCATTCACTCGGATTCCCCTCTCCAATGACTAGTCCTGTACCTCAACCCTCTCCTACTCCCTACTCACCAGGCCAGTGCCTGTCTACTCTGATGTCTTTCTCTCTCCACTCACTAGGTGTCTGTCTCCAATTCAGAATGTTGTTGCGTTGATAAATCTGTAGGCTCTTTTGATTTGCAACAAAACGCATACATGGACCATGGTGTGTTTAAGATGTGGTCATACAGGCATTATACAATGCCAGGCCTTTATAACATTTCCGTACAAGATATGAATCACTGCTTTTTTAGCCTCTCAGGTCACTTATGTAAATGGAGCAAATGCTGGATACATTTTCAGGAAAATGGTGCTTCTCTTTTCCCTTTATTTGACACTAAAGAGCTAACATAATTCTTGATGTTGCTCTGCTTTTACATCAGTAACATTTATATAAAACAGTCTGGGATTTCCTTTTCTCATTCCTCTGCCTCCTATTTTCGTTTCAACAAATAACATTTTCTTTCTTTTTACATCCTGCCCTGTTTATTGTACATTATCCGTGTATTAGAATCCTTCACAATGAGGGGCAGCTCTGTACACCAACTGCAGTCGTTTCAGCGTCTCCCTCGCTTCCCATTTGCACCAAGTGTAAGCGGGACAGGCTGAGCTGAAGTAAAGCACCTCAAATATGTTACAAAATGTACATTTAAAAATCTGCGTAAACTGCAGTGAAGATGCATGTGTAAGTTGCCGTACATTTCTGCATTGATGCTGGTGATCAGTTATGCCCCTGTCCCACTTAGGAAACCTGAACGGAAACCTCTGGAGACTTTGCGCCCCACCCAAGGTTTCTGTGCGGTTCCCGGAGGTTTTTGTCGGTCTCCCTAATGGTCAAAAGTGGTTTCCGCTTCTTCTATGTTCCAGCGAAGAAGCGGAAACCACAACGGAGACTGACAAAAACCTCCGTGAACCGCACGGAAACCGTGGGACAGGGGCATTAGTGTGTTAATTGGCATACTTTTCTGCATCTGGTGATAGGTTAGTGTGTAAATTTCCGTAGGTTTCCATTGATGCTGGTGATCAGTTGGTACTTTTAGTTTCCCTTTTCCAGTTACATCTTTTATGTTTCTTGTGATGCATGAGCTGTCACAACAGCAATGTCACGCATTCCTAACTGTTGCCCCATATTCTTAAACTCTAGGGATGCAAGGTAGTGTTGAGGAAGGACATCCTTGTGATTGAGGCAGTGCAGCGTACGTTCGCGAGATTGATCCCTGGGATGGCGGGACTGTCATATGAGGAAAGATTGAAAAGACTAGGATTGTATTCACTGGAGTTTAGAAGGATGAGGGGTATCTTATAGAAACATTAAATTATAAAAGGACCGGACAAGCTAAATGCAGGAAAAATGATCCCAATGATGGGCTAGTCCAGAACCAGGAGCCACAGTCTTAGAATAAAGAGGAGGCCATTTAAGACTGAGGTGAGAAAAAACTTTTTCACCCAGAGAGTTGTGAATTTGTGGAATTCCCTGCCACAGAGGGCAGTGAAGGCCAAATCACTGGATGGATTTAAGAGAGAGTTAGATGGAGCTCTCGGGGCTAGTGGAATCAAGGGATATGGGAAGAAGGCAGGCACGAGTTATTGATTGGGGACAATCAGCCATGATCACAATGAATGGTGGTGCTGGCTCGAAAGGGCCGAATGGCCTCCTCCTGCACCTATTTTCTATGTTAGTATCCAGGACATTAACATGGTGTGTGTGCTAAAAGGCTGTTTAACAATGACAGAGCTTGCATTATCCACTCTTATATAGTCTAGAGGCTATTGCTTGCAGCCTGTGCAGATACAGTGACCCAGCTGAACTTGTGTCAAATATGCGTAAATATGTACTAAATCATTGATGTTATTTCTAACAAGACGTTCTCAATCCAACGCCTGCCCCACTGGACAGCAACAGAACAAATAACAATATTTGCAGCATTTGTCTGCTGTGACCTGTACCTCAACCCAAGGTCACAGCATCAGCAGGAGGACCATCACTTAATTTGTTGTCTGAACCAGAACGCAATATTCACAGTTCATGGTGGAGATGATTTTGAAACTGTTGCCTTACATCTCAGACGTTACCGTTTAATGTGATAATCTGAACAATGATATCAAGAGTGAGCTTTAAACCATGTTTATTGTATTTTCAGCATTGTATTTACTTCAAGTATTTATATTTTTCACATGCCTTGTGTACGCGGGCAAATATCACTAGTCTGTTCTCAGTGTGTAGAAGTGTTCCATTAAGGATAACTATATGTTATTAGAGTCTAATTACAACATGTCCGGATTTTTTTGGTTTAACATTTCCCAGTGTGCAGTAAAAAAATTAACTGGATTTACAAAACAATACAAGTTTTAAGATATTGAAGAGTGTGGACTTAGAAAGTACTAAAGAAAGGCTATGCATTGAGGAATAGAGGAGCCTAATACTGCCACAACACTGCTCTTTGTAGAATAGACATAGGACGTGAGAAAATATTTCACGAACTGGAGAGTATTTTATGAACATGTGAAAACTTAAAACACCACTTCTGCAATTATTTTTGAATTGCAGATTGAGGATTACTGCTCCTACAGCGGGAAGTGGGAGGTGTGATCAAAGGTTCACTTTCAGTAAGTCAAGCACCATCATGAGGAACTGAAGGTTCCAGTGTTGTGCTGTGACTATGTCTCTAATCCAGTCGTAAATGACTGGTCAGATAAGCAGCCACAACATTGCTGGCCTTCACCATTTTAATTCATTAATATTGCAAGGATTTTTTAAATCAGATTTTTTATTAAAACATAGATATATTTGGGTAAAATTCATGTTGACTTTACCACATAACATCCAGTGGTGAATAGGCAATGTGTTCTACTCCACCTCTTTTTCTTATTCTTTGAGGTTAATTGAAAACAAAATCAGGAAAAGGCAAAATAGGCTTAATAGTAATGTAGCATTAGTACTACTGCCTAGACACATCATAGTCTCATGAACCAGAGGACATGGGTTCAAGGGGAAGGGGAAAAGATTTAATAGGAATCTGAGGGGTAATTTTTTCACACAGAGGGTGGTGGGTGTATGGAACAAGCTGCCAAAGGAGGTAGTTGAGGCTGGGACTATCCCAAAGTTTAAGAAACAGTTAGACAGGTACATGGATAGGACAGGTTTGGAGGGATATGGACCAAGCTCAGGCAGGTGGGACTAGTGTAGCTGGGACATGTTGGCCGGTGTGGGCACGTTGGGCAGAAGGGCCTGGTTCCATGCTCTATCACTCTGTGACCATTCTCTGCACAGCAATATGCTACAGATTCAATCAGATCAGCTCAAACTCTGCAGACAGCACGTCCATGGGAGAGAGGGCTGAGTTATGTTGCATTTTCCACACTATCAAATTTAAATGTTCAAGAAATGCTTGCGTTACAAAGACGAGGCTTAAAAATTAAAAAAAGGATACCAAAATGGGATTGTTGATCCAATGGTGGTGATCTACAGAAGTTGTAAACATTCAAAACTGATTGGTGGAGAAATGTAATGTTGGTCAAGGTGTGGTTGCCGTGGCTACATCACTCGCACTTTACTGACCAATGGAATTGTTCGTGGGATTAAGTACAACAGTTGTGATCTCACACACGTTTCCACCACAGTGACCAAAGGGGAATTATGTCTCCACTTCACATGACAGTAAAAATATATTTGTTTTTAAATATTGCACTTCATAAATAATATACTTTCTTTAATAAAATTGCATCTGTTATTGTATCTCTGCCCACATCAAAGTGTCATTTTTGGTTTGAAAGTTGATATTGTTTTATGTTAAACAGTTTTCTGCACTTTTCTCAGCATGAACATCACAGCTACATCAGGGACTTGCAGTGAACAGGCAAATGGACTATGAATATGTGACCATTTAGAACATAGTACGTCATAGGAATGGGCCCTATGGCCCTCAATGGTTGTGCTGAGCACGATGCCATTGTTCACGCACCATCCCCAACCCACACATGGATTCCCAGAGAAAGACTGTCTGGCCTCAAGATCAATCAAAGGGAAGTGAACATTATCTCTGCCATCATAAACTGGCATTATGTCACTCTGCCCAGTGCCTTATTCATCAATAATTGTTTAATCATTTAGATATCATTTTCCGTGCAGTACCTATTACAAAACCTGCAAATAAAAAGCTCTTCGAGTAAAGGGGAAACGACTCTGACACAGGAGAAGTTTTACATTTATAAACGTCTATGAAAGTTAGAGAAACAAGAGTTACACAGCATGGAAACAGGCCTTTCAGCCCACTGAATCCATGCTACCTCTGAAACATCCAAATACACCAATGCTATTCTTAGAATAGAATGCCCTTTATTGTCATTCAAACAGCTTGGTTTGAAAAAAATTGCATTTTCTGCAGCCTTCCCGCTCTGGAGACGGCCAGCTCCGTGACTGGAGCCTTCAGGTTGGTCCCGGCCGGAGGCCACCGCAGGCTCACGATGTTAGGCCCAATGACACGGAGACCCGACAGGGAAAACATCGGGTCCCCATACAGGGAAGAGATAAACGATTAACTAGAGTCAAGACATTCATTTAACGAGACAAAAAGAAACACAGACGGATTGTAGTGGAGCCGCTGCCGATAGGCACCGCCACACCGCCAACTGTCCCCAGTTTCCCATCGTTCCCCTACATTCTACCTCGCACCCACACGCTTTAGGTAAATTATTACAGAGGTCAATTAACACAGACCTGGGGCAGACCACAGAGGAAATGTCACGCAGAGAACACTGATGGCAAGGGTTGAACATGGGGCCATAAGACAGCAACTCAACTAATCCCCAAAATATACCTCGCTAGTCGAATGAAACTTAAACCCAATGTTAGAAAGTCAGCAAGTTTTGGTCAAGGAGGGTGGATGCTCTTGGGTAGTGCATTCATTCAGTCCCAAATACATGAAATGTGGATATTAATTAATGAATTAAAAATAGAGAGACTCGTCAAAGGAATTGCATCAATTAAAGTTCATAAGTGATAGGAGCAGAATTAGGCCATTTGGCCCATCAAGTCTACTCTGCCATTCAATAATGGCTGATCTATCATTCCCTTTCATCCCCAGTCTCCTGCCTTCTCCCCATAACCCCTGATATCCCTGGTTTAAGGTGAGAGGATAAATATGTAATACAAACTTGAGGGGCTACATTGAAAGGCTACTTTTTCCACACAGAAGGTGGTAGGGTCATGGAAGAAGCTGCCTGAGGAATTGTTGAGGCAAGTACTATAATACTTTGGTGGCAAAAACATGAGGGTAGACTATTATCTGAATGGTGGCAGATTAGGAAAAGGGGAGATGCAGGTGCAGCAGGCAGTGAAGAAAGCAAATGGTATGTTAGCATTCATAGCGAAAGGATTTGAGTATAGGAGCAGGGAGGTTCTACTGCAGTTTAACACCTCGCTGAACCAGGCTGTCGTCCCATCATGACTGCCACCATCATACCAGTGCCAAAAAAATCCAACATACAATGTCTCAATGACTACCGCCCTGTAGCACCTCCAACACCATCTCTCTGAGCACCGGCTCCCCTCAGGGCTGTGTCCTGAGTCCACTGCTGTTTACCCTGATGACCCACAACTGTTGTCTACTCCCCAGTTGTCTACTATGGCCTACTCCTGCACCTATTTTTCTATGTTTCTAATACCATTTAAAAGACATTTAGGCAGGTACATGGATATGATAAGGATATGAGCCAAATGCAGGTAGGTAGGATTAATGTAAATGGAGCATCTTGGTGGGCATGGGCAAGTTCCCCATCTACGATAAAAGACTGTGTGTTCACTATTCCCCTTATGATCTTATACACCTCTATAAGATCACCCCTCAGCCTCTGTGCTTCAAGGAATAACGTCCTAGCCTGCCCAACCTCTCTATAGCTCAAGCTAAAAAAAGGTCCTGACCCAAAACATCAACTATCTACGTTCACCAGAGACCTGCTGATTTACTCCAGCACTTTTTTTGTGTAAAACAGCGTCTGCAATTCTCTTTATGTCCAGGGTTTTGATCAGATGGGTTGGGTGTGGGATCACTACCTTGGCAGCAGTAGGTATTGGTCAGCAGAAAGTTTCAATGGATCTGACGGTTTAATGGAAGCTCAGAGACTGGAATCAAAATGATGTGTATCACACCATGCCTCTGTCCGATTGTCTATCCTGCCGTTGGAGAAGGGACGTTACAAGGGATGGTTTTGCTTCTCTGGAATGTGGGATGAAAGCCATGATATGGTATTTATTCTCATTGTTTAAACGTAATTCTTTGATACCAACATTTTGTTGGACCATTGCATCAGGAAGTCAGGTGGTTTAGGAGCAGACCGTGCATAGGAGAACTATGTTCCTTCCTGAAGGACAATTGATCAACATGAGAGCTTGTTTCAGCAGGCCAAGTTCACAAGTTATAGGAGTAGAATTAGGCCATTCGGCCCATCAAGTCTACTCCACTGTTCAATCATGGCTGATCTCTGCTGGTTTCGATGACTGGTTTAGTTGGTCTGCTCTGTGCATGCGTCCACCCACTTATCAACAATATAAACACTTCCTGTTCAACCAATTTACACAAACTGAACCCAGAACAGACAATGAAGAGAAGTGAAAACCCGTCAATATGATGTTACTCAGCATTCTGAAGCTCCAAACTGCTTCTATTTTTATTCCCATGACCTGCAAACATAGACTAAAATATTTTGATGCCCTACAATGCCCTAGTTTCAACAGACAATCTATATCAGTTAAAGTGAAAATGTCAACTGTGGAGTGCATCACGGTCCTTGGGCAGTCACACACACACACACGCACACGTCAATATTCACTCACTGCATTACGAATACAACAAGAAATGCCAACCGTCTGTCTAAGCTGACTTGCTTTGCAATGGCAGTCTGTGTCATGAACTGACTTACACTGCCACCTTGGTGGATGTAAACTTTGGCCTCACCCACTCCGTGGAATCAGGATGCACTCCACATTCACACCTGGTTTACACCCACATGGTTGTCCCAGACAGAGCCCAGATGTGGGGACGAGGGTCTAGCAAAGAAGAGCATAAAGTATGAAATATTTTAGACAGGAAAAGGATCAAATAACTTAAAAGTTGGTTGCAAAGATAATCAATGGAAAAAACAGATGTGCTTCGTTTAAAGTATCATTTTCCTGCAATAGTGCTGAACTTCAGATGCAATTCTGCAATCCTTACGTAAAACATTAAAAGTTCAAAGTAAACAAGTCTTGGTTCTGTTTGTGGATCTGATTCTAGTTTATACATCAATGCTCGTCTGTTACATGTAGTCACAGTTTTGGCAGCGTTAAACCTTTCTCAGGAAGCCGTCAGTCTGAATTGTAACGTAGCTTTGGCCAGAAATAGTCACCGCAGACAGAACTGCTCGGTCGGTCTGGAATTTGCTGAAATAACAGGCCCAACAAAATGTTCCAGTGTTATTGCAATGCAGTCAGAGTTTTACTAGAAATAAATCTCAAAACATGTTGCGTGGAATTTAAATATGGATCTGACTTCTCCAATCTCTTGCATTGAGCTGGTTTAATTCCCTTTGTGCTTCATTGTTGTACAGCTACTTCCCTCGGGTGAGAGATTGCAACCTTCACAGGGCCCGCCCTGTTTCAACGAATGCAATCAACTTTAGGCTGTGCATGCCATACGCAAGAATAGGAACAAACTATTTCCCTGTATGATCTAATGGTCATTTAGATTTCTGATTTATGACCAGATCAGTCTTGAACATGAACCTGAGATGTCCTCTATCTTCAGCGAATGTGGTTCCCCCTCTTGTTGTGGATGAGTCCCTCGCCCACATCATTACCGTGTCCTGTAGTAATGCTCTCGCTCCCCCGCCCCCAGACAGTGTGGCCCCAGACAGTGTGGCCCCCACAGTGTGGCCCCCAGACAGTGTGGCCCCCAGACAGTGTGGCCCCCAGACAGTGTGGCCCCAGACAGTGTGGCACCCAGACAGTGTGGCCCCAGACAGTGTGGCCCCAGACAGTGTGGCCCCAGACAGTGTGGGCCCCAGACAGTGTGGGCCCCAGACAGTGTGGCCCCCAGACAGTGTGGCTCCCAGACAGTGTGGGCCCCAGACAGTGTGGGCCCCAGACAGTGTGGCGCCCAGACAGTGTGGCCCCCAGACAGTGTGGCTCCCAGACAGTGTGGGCCCCAGACAGTGTGGGCCTCAGACAGTGTGGCGCCCAGACAGTGTGGGCCCCAGACAGTGTGGCCCCCAGACAGTGTGGCTCCCAGACAGTGTGGGCCCCAGACAGTGTGGGCCTCAGACAGTGTGGCGCCCAGACAGTGTGGCCCCCAGACAGTGTGGGCCCCAGACAGTGTGGGCCCCAGACAGTGTGGGCCCCAGACAGTGTGGCCCCCAGACAGTGTGGGCCCCAGACAGTGTGGCCCCCAGACAGTGTGGCCCCCAGACAGTGTGGGCCCCAGACAGTGTGGGCCCCAGACAGTGTGGGCCCCAGACAGTGTGGCCCCCAGACAGTGTGGCCCTCACAGGGCCAGGCCAGGAAGGTCAGCTCAACTGTTCACAAAGTGGGACAACTGAGTTGGGGTCTGCAAAAGTAGGCAGGACATAATGCTAGTGAATAGAGCACTGAAACAGGCCATTCGGCCCAACTTGCCCATGCTAACCAAGATGCCCCATCTGCTCTAGTATCACATGCCTGTGTTTGGACCAAACCTTTCCTATCCATGTACCTGTCCAAGTGTTTGTTCAATGTTCTAACAGTTCATCAGTATCCCTAAGGCACAACCTAAATGGCTGTTGACAAATTACATTCCATCCTTACAGCCAACCAGACAGTGAAGCACACACCTGTGTCGTTCACTTCATTAATCTCTGCCTCATCTCCTACGTAATCCTGAACAACATTAACAGCAACATCAACAGTGACATCAACATCACATCATCATCAACATCAACATCATCAACATCAACATCAACAGTGACATCAACATCAACAGTGACATCAACATCACATCATCATCATCATCAACATCAACAGTGACATCAACATCACATCATCATCAACATCAACATCATCAACATCAACAGTGACATCAACATCAACAGTGACATCAACATCACATCATCATCATCATCAACATCATCAACATCAACAGTGACATCAACATCACATCATCATCAACATCAATAGTGACATCAACATCACATCATCATCAACATCAACATCAACGGTGACATCAACATCACATCATCATCATCATCAAAATCAACATCATCAACAACAACAGCAACAACGTCAACGTCAACAATGACCACTTCATCTCCCACGTAACACGGCCGTATGTGGAGACCTCAAATGATGTGTCTGGATTCTAAAGGAGGCTCCTTCATCAGCTGGAATTGGTCAGATCTGTGTAATACCGAGACAACATCACACTCAGCTACGGCAAGGCCAGAACAGGAAAGGATGAAGTCACCATCCACGAGTTTAAGCTCATGCAGTTAAACTAAAATAGAGAGTGGGGGAAGGAATTTCAGCCAAACATGACTTCAACATTGCCGAGAACATTACAGAAAATTAAGGGACCTGAAGCTGCAAATTTGTAAATCTAAAAAAATGCACAATGTGCTGGAGTAACTCAGTGGGTCAGGCAGCATCTCTGGAGAACATGGATAGGTAACCTTTCAGGACGAGACCCTTCTTCAGACTCACTTTTTTAGGCACTCAGATGCTGCCAGTCCTGTTCAGTTACTCGAGCACTTTGTGTATTTTTTTGTAAACCAGCAACTGCAGTTTCTAATTTGTAAATCCACAAAATCTTCCGGTGGCGAGGCGAGCAGATGGCTGCTTAATCACGAGCTCCCGATAGTAAGTTTAAAACTAGCCTCCCTTAATTCACTAATTACCACAAAATTTGCAGTATTCTGTATTGGAATGAGTGGGGGAGCAACAACTAGAAGGATAAAGAAACGTGACGGACGAGAAAGAAAGAATTCACCGGAGATGGACAAAGCTCAAAGCTCAAACGATGACTCGGCAGAAACCATGCGCTCAATGCTCCACAATATCAGTAAGGGAATACATGACTTCAGGGTTGAATATAAAGTGGACTTACATCAACTTAAAGAAGGACTCAAAGAAGAGATGAAAGCCCAACTCAAAGATCTGAAGCAAGAAATTTACCATAAACTAACTCCAAACAAATCCACGCCCACCAAACTAGACTAAACAAAGCAGAGGCACGAATCGAAGAGGCTGAGACAATTAGCATGGCTATAAAAAATGTGCTGTTTAAATCTATGAAAAAACGGAAAGTTATGCATGAAAAACTGACTGATTTGGAAGGACGGTCTAGATGAAATAACATTCGCATCTACGGTGTACCCAAAGAGAAAGAAGGCAAATCCATGTCTGAATTTGTGGAGCAACTTTTGAAAACAACTCGCAATAACAACGGACACCAACGTACGGATCCAGCGAGCGCACAGAGCTTTGGCTCGCAAACCGGGACGTAACGCACCACCTTGGTCCATAGTGGTAAATTTCCTGGAGTTTAATACCAAAGAAATGGTATTGGAAAAGGCCTGGGGAAATAAGATAGTGATTGACGAACAACTATGCAATGGAGGTTGTCCAGAAGCGCAAGGCATATAAGGGAATAAAGAGGGCCCTGCAGGAGAGAGGTGTCCGCTTCCAGACCCCGCTGGACAAGATGCGCTTTCACTAGCAATGTTACAAAATTTTGAGATTTTAAAAATCAAGTCTGCAATTTATCCCATCAGATAAAGCATAAAAAAAAGTTTAATTTGACACCTAATTCACTTTCATATGTTCAGTATTAAAAAAAGTTATGGCCATTTGCATACTTGGAAATTAGCATCTTGTTCCCCATTGCCTTTCCATTGACTTAACTCAAAAGCTGTTGTCTAGGACAGTCAAAAGCCCATAACTTTCTTAAAAATTAAGAGAACTCAATGACATTTTCAGTTATTATAGATTGAAGCATTCTGAAACAAATATGAAACAATCTTACTTGGATGACCTGAAATTAAAGCATATAAATAGTTAGTTACCTAATTGTAGATAATTACAAAATTCAATTACTAGATCTAAACATCTATCCATTTCTTAAGAAAAGATAAACATTTTTAAATTGCCTAAGTGTCCAAATAACATTCACACAATAATTCACAATATAACATGATTTTAAAATCTAATTTTCATTAATTTATAGGCCAAATGGAAGGAATTTAGTGTTTAATTCCTGTAAATTAATGGCCATTTAAATCAACTTGCGAGTGGGTTTTAGTGGAATGCGGTGGATTGGAACGTTGTGGTTTGCGGTGAATTTAACCCACAGTCGGCAGGAAAAACACTGCCGGTTCGTATATATCTTTTGTCCCCATTTCGCAACATGAAAATATGATTAAAGGCTTCCTAAGAACCACGTTTTTATGTAAAAATAAACTGTGTAGATTCTTTTTTCCCCTACGTAAAATCCTTCCCGTTGTTGGCGCTCACGGCTTTAGAAGATGATTTTTAAATTACTCTAGCTAATAAATGATCTAGCGTAGTTTAAAAATACCTTCATAAAACTAATGTCAGAGCGATTTCTCTTTAGCAACGAAATCCCCGGAGATGGATCGACTTGAACTGTCTGGAGAAAAACGGCACTTTAAACCCGCCCCCCCTCTGAAAGGCGTCAAAGTCGCGCACACGGGAAGTGGCAGAACTGCAGCGCTGCTTAAGGTAAGTATTGTAACATATCTACATTCACTGGGACTCAGGAACATGCGCATATCATTGTGCACAAGACGCAGCGCAGGAGCTGAGGAGGAGATGGAGACACCAGATTACTGCGTTGAGGAGCCGGTGGACCCTGAGATGGAGCATCTTCTCCAGGCTATGACATGGCTGAGAGTTGGAAAGAGGAGCGAAGACGGGAGTGAGACAGCAAGAGAGCGACTACAGGAGTCTGAGCAGACCCCATTCAACTAGCTTTTATTGTGTCACGACTTATTTTGGACTGGAAAATAAGTGCTATCGGATGACGTTGGACGATACTACGATGCGTGAAATGGAGTGTTTCACCTCTAGTGAGGGGCCCTCTGGGATGAGGTTTTCCCCTCTACCTGCCAACGGGGACTCAGGGTGGCAAGGCATCACCCTTACTTGGAAGTCAACTTTATTTTCTTTTTCTAAATCTTTATTTGGCACATGTTGTCCAGATGTTCAGACCTGCACAGTTCCAAGTTATCTGGATATTTATGAATGCAATACAGGATTAGGTAAATTAAATGTCACATAATACTTTTAAATTGGTGTCACTCAATGTAAATGGGATGAATAATCCAGTTAAAAGGAGCAAGATCCTGGCTAAACTGAAAAAAGAAAGAGCTCGGGTACTATTTTTACAAGGAACCCACCTGCCTTAACAAGAACATGAGAAATTAAAACACTTTGGCTTTAGAAAATGCATTTTATAGTTCCTACAAAACTAGACAAAAGAGGGGAGTGGCTATCCTTATCACAAATGCAGTTCAATTTGAATGCTATAAAGAAGTCGGGGACAAAGAGGGAAGGTATGTATTAGTTAAAGGAAAGCTGGAAAACAAAGTAGTGACACTGTATAGATCAATGTATATGCCTCCCCAATAATTGGAGACATTATTGCTTTAGAGACTGAAGGTATTTTGATATGTGGAGGGGACTTCAGTGCGGTCATGAATCATAATTTGGTTACAACAACCATAATAAAACCCAAGATGCGTCTGACTAAATTTAAGGTAGCTCTTTCTTCCCAAAAACCCTTTCTGGCTTAAGTCCTCCCTCCACCACCTCCAGTTTAAATTCCATGTGGAATATTTTGGAGGACTGAGAAAACAAGAACCAAGAACACACCAGTGCAGGAAATGGGCCTAATTGATGTTTGGAGAGAACTTCACCCTTTAGAAAGGGACTACACACTATTCAGTACCTCACTCGGTCTACTCCAGGATTGACTACTTTTTAATGAATACAGGTGAAAGCCACAGGATCACAAAGTGTAAAATCGGGGTGGCAGATGTATCTGATCACAGTGCGATCAGCTTGACAGTACACCTGAATAGTAGAAAAAGCAATACTGTTTGGAGGCTCAATGTGGGTATTGTGAATGGGAAGGCAAATGTGGAACAAATAAGGGGAGAGATAAAAAGGTACATATAATGGGGGTGATAATGGGGGTGTGGATCCTGTAATACTGTGGGATGCTATGAAGGCCGTTATACGTGGAAAGCTGATCGCCCTGACATCATCACAGAAAAAGGCCCGGCTAGCTACATATGAATAAAAAGTAGAAAAATTGAAAGAATTGGAGAAAAAACATAAAAACACACAGGATCAGTTGGTACTAAAACAGATGAAGGAAATAATGGGGGAGATACATGAGATCCTCATGGGCAGATATGGAGAAAAGGACAAGATTTGTCAAGCAGACCTATTATGAAGCAGGTCCAAAAGCAATAAACTCCTGGCCGGACGCCTGCGCAAACAGCAGACCGCTAGTACAAGTCAGAAAATCAGAGATCCAAAAACCAATCAATTATCACATGAGCCAGATGAGATAGAAAGAATATTTGAAGAATACTATAAGAAACTCTATTCCCAACCACCATCAGCTGATGAAAGGACAATGAGAAGTTTTCTTAACTCACTCGACCTGCCATCCATTGGTGAGATACAAAATAATACCATTACATCACAATTTACTGTTAAGGAGCTGGAAGCTGCAACCAGTAGACTCAAGCTAGTAAATCACCAGGCATCGATGGGTTGCCACCAGAATGGTACAAGGCGTTTAAGAAAGAGCTAACACCTCTGCTCCTGTCTTGCTTTAACTAGACCCTTAAAGAGGGCAGGGCTCCCCCATCAAGGACGGAAGCAATTATTACCCTTTTACCCTAGGAAGGCAAAGACATAGAGCAATGTAAACATTTCAGGCCAATCTCAATTTTAAATGTAGACTCAAACTATTTACCTCAATCATTTGCAAAAGACTCAGGACTTTTGTACCAGATCTGATTTATGAAGACCAAACTGCATTTATTAGTGGGCGTCAAACACAGGACAATATTAGAAGAACCCTCCACATTGTGGATAATGCTCAAAAAAAGGATACAAATATGGTCCTGGTCAGTTTAGATGCAGAAAAAGCACTTGATAATGTTAGTTGGGTATTTTTATACGAAGAACTAAGGAGATTTGGTTTCAATGAAGATGCAATTCGGTGCATTAAAACAATATATCAGGAGCCTACAGCTAGGATTAAGGTAAATGGAAACCTATCAAAAATGATCCAGTTAGAGAGGGGCACAAGACAAGAATGCTGTCTTTCTCCTACTCTCTTCGTTTTGTATATTGAACCCTTAGCACAAGCAATAAGGCAGAGAGAAGACCCGCAGGGGGTCAAAATGGGGGGGGAAGAACATATCATTAATCTTTTCGCTGATGATGTCATTATTTTTCTTGAATGACCAGATATATGTCTCCTAAACATAATGAACCTACTTGAAACATATGGAGTTTTTAAGAAGGAACTGCAGATGCTGGAAAATGGAAGATACACAAAAGTGCTGGAGAAACTCAGCGGGTGCAGCAGCATCTATGGAGCAAGAAGAAGGGTTTTGGTCCGAAACGTTGCCCATTTCCTTCGCTCCATAGATGCTGTTGCACCCGCTGAGTTTCTCCAGCATTTTGGTGTACCTTTGAAACATATGGATACTACTCAGGGTATAAACGGAATATAACAAAAACACAAATTCTTTCATTCAATTATTCTCCATCCCAACAAATCACAGATGCATATCATCTGAAATGGAACTCTAAAACGATGCAGTATCTTGGTGTAACTATAACCAAAACACTTTCCAACATGTTTGAAACTAATTATAACAAGATTGAAGAAAACATCAAAAAGGATGTTGAAATGTGATCGACCCTTCCATAGAAACATAGAAACATAGAAAATAGGTGCAGGAGTAGGCCATTCGGCCCTTCGAGCCTGCACCGCCATTCAATGTGATCATGGCTGATCATCCAACTCAGTATCCCGTACCTGCCTTCTCTCCATACCCCCTGATCCCTTTAGCCACAAGTGCCACATCTAACGCCCTCTTAAATATAGCCAATGAACTGGCCTCAACTACCTTCTGTGGCAGAGAATTCCAGAGACTCACCACTCTCTGTGTAAAGAATGTTTTCCTCATTTCGGTCCTAAAGGAATTCCCCCTTATCCTTAGACTGTGACCCCTTGTTCTGGACTCCCCCAACATCGGGAACAATCTTCCAGCATCTAGCTTGTCCAACCCCTTAAGAATTTTGTAGGTTTCTATAAGATCCCCCCTCAATCTTCTAAATTCCATCGAGTACAAACCGAGTCTATCCAATCTTTCCTCATATGAAAGTCCTGACATCCCAGGAATCAGTCTGGTGAATCTTCTCTGTACCCCCTCTATGGCAAGGATGTCTTTCCTCAGATTTGGAGACCAAAACTGTACGCAGTACTCCAGGTGTGGCCTCACCAAAACCCTGTACAACTGCAGTAGAACCTCCCTGCTCCTATACTCAAATCCTTTCGCTATGAATGCTAACATACCATTTGCTTTCTTCACTGCCTGCTGCACCTGCATGCCTACTTTCAATGACTGGTGTACCATGACACCCAGGTCTCGTTGCATCTCCCCCTTACCTAATCTGCCACCATTCAGATAATAGTCTACCCTCATGTTTTTGCCACCAAAGTGGATAACCTCACATTTATCCACATTGTACTGCATCTGCCATGCATCTGCCCATTCACTCAGCCTATCCAAATCACCCTGCAGCCTCCAAGCATCCTCCTCACACCTAACTATACCCCCCAGCTTGGTATCATCTGCAAATTTGGAGATGTTGCATTGAATTCCCTCGTCCAAATCATTAATATATATTGTAAATAGCTGGGGTCCCAGCACTGAGCCTTGCGGCACCCCACTAGTCACTGCCTGCCATTCTGAAAAGGACCCGTTTACTCCTACCCTTTGCCTCCTGTCTGCTAGCCAGTTCTCTATCCACATCAATACTGAACCCCCAATACCGTGTGCTTTAAGTTTGTATGCTAATCTCTTATGCGGGACCTTGTCGAAAGCCTTCTGAAAGTCTAGATATAACACATCCACTGGTTCTCCCTTATCCACTCTACTAGTTACATCCTCGAAAAATTCTATCAGATTTGTCAGACATGATTTACCTTTCGTAAATCCATGCTGACTTTGTCCAATGATTTCACCACTTTCCAAATGCGCTGCTATCCCATCTTTAATAACTGACTCTAGCAGTTTCCCCACTACCGATGTTAGACTAACTGGTCTGTAATTCCCCGCTTTCTCTCTCCCTCCTTTTTTAAAAAGTGGGGTTACATTAGCTACCCTCCAATCCTCAGGAACTACTCCAGAATCTAAGGAATTTTGAAAAATTATCACTAATGCATCCACTATTTCTGTGGCTACCTCCTTGAGTACTCTGGGATGCAGACTATCTGGCCCTGGGGATTTATCGGCCTTCAATCCGTTCAATTTACCCAACACCACCTCCCGGCTAACCTGGATTTCACTCAGTTCCTCCATCTTATTTGACCCCCGTTCCACTGCTATTTCCGGCAGATTATTTATGTCTTCCTTAGTGAAGACAGAACCAAAGTAGTTATTCAATTGGTCTGCCATGTCCTTGTTCCCCATGATCAATTCACCTGTTTCTGACTGCAAGGGACCAACATTTGTTTTAACTAGTCTCTTTCTCTTTACATATCTATAAAAACTTTTGCAGTCAGTTTTTATGTTCCCTGCCAGTTTCCTTTCATAATCTATTTTCCCTTTCCTAATTAAGCCCTTTGTCCTCCTCTGCTGGATTCTGAATTTCTCCCAGTCCTCCGGTAGGCTGCTTTTTCTGGCAAATTTGTATGCCTCATCTTTTGTTTTTATACTATCCCTGATTTCCCTTGTTATCCATGGATGCACCACCTTCCCCGATTTATTCTTTTGCCAAACTGGTATGAACAACTTTTGTACTTCATCCATGCAGTCTTTAAATACCTTCCATTGCACATCCACTGTCAACCCTTTAAGAATCACCTGCCAGTCTATCTTGGCCAATTCACATCTCATACCTTCAAAGTTACCTTTGTTCAAGTTCAGAACCCTTGTTTCTGACTTAATTTTGTCACTCTCCATCCTAATGAAGAACTCAACCATATTATGGTCACTCTTGCCCAAGGGGCCACGCACAACAAGACTGCTAACTAACCCTTCCTCATTACTCAATACCCAGTCTAGGATAGCCTGCTCTCTCGTTGGTTCCTCCACATGTTGGTTGAGAAAACTATCCCGCATACATTCCAGGAAATCCTCTTCCTCAGCACCCCTGCCAATTTGATTCACCCAATCTACATGCAGATTGAAGTCACCCATTATAACCGTGTTACCCTTGTTGCACGCATTTCTAATTTCCTGTTTGATGCCATCCCCAACTCCAATACTACTGTTAGGTGGCCTGTACACAGTTCCCACTAGCGTTTTCTGCCCCTTAGAGTTTCGCAGCTCTACCCATATCGATTCCACATCCTCCACGCTAATGTCCTTCCTTTCTATTGCATTAATCTCCTCTCTCACCAGCAACGCTACCCCACCTCCTTTTCCTTTTCGTCTATCCCTCCTGAATATTGAATATCCCTGGATGTTCAGCTCCCAACCTTGGTCATCCTGGAGCCAAGTCTCCGTGATTCCAACTATAGCATAGTCATTAATGATTCCAACTATAGCATAGTCACTCAAGACTTCAATGCCAGAATACAAACGGTAAAAATGAATATCCTACCTAAAGTACTATATTTATTGCAATCTCTCCCAATTAATGTTCCCTGAGACAAATTAATAGCCTGGGATAAGATGATCACTAGATTCATTTGGAATAGCAAAAAACCAAGAACAAAACTCACAACACCTCAACTGCCGAAGAGCAAGGGTGGAATGGCTTTCCCAAATCTGAGGAAATACTTTTATGCAGCTCAACTCAGACCTCTGGCTTGTTGGTTTAGACCTGATTATG